>BGZK01000405.1:0-431783 GCA_005406025.1 Eumeta japonica
TCTTACGTATGTCGATGTCAACAATCTGTGTGTCGTCGGACGGTCAAGTGCGCGTCGCCACCGTCGGCCCGTGACGGTCCGTGACTGACGCGCTTGTATTCGCGTGACAAACGTTTTCAAGAATATATCTACATATTTTTTTCGTCGATGCTTGTCGTTTATCATTGCTAACCGTTTATTCTTCAGTATATTTTAATAGGCGACATTAATGCGAAAAAGGGAAGAAATTGTACGGGTCTACGGTGACGTCTAGAATATCTTACTACGAGTGTGATGGTGACAAAACAAACTCCTGTGATTAAAAAATCTTTCTCCAATTTCATAATAATAAAAAACGATCCTTTCTAAAGTTTCTTTCGTTATTTTTCACATAGATTACACAAAAATTGTAATAGAAAACTGAAAGCCTTTTTAAACAGTGTTTAATCATTCAAACGAATAAGAGTTTTGTCAGTCATTTTTGAATAGAAGTTAGAATAACTTAGAAAAGGTTGATCTAACTTCTATTCTAAGGGAGTGCTTACTCAGTGATAGCAACAAATAATCATACCTCACCTTGAAAAGCATTACTTCTAGCATGGTCGTAGAAAAATAGGCAGACAGAGTAACGGCTGAAATATCACACAGCGGATGGCTATGCGTGTTTGAGTGGATAGAGGACGGCCATTTAGAGGAGATTTTAGCCAACTCTTTTGGTAAAAAGTGTGTGTTTATGGCTAGCACGCTCGTAGCACAGCTGACTTACTTAGGGGCTGTTAATCGTTGCTTGACAAACACTCTATTCGCCTATTTTTAAGGTCTATTTTTTATTTCCAGCTAATGCCTTCATTCCAATTTCGTTGACATGTAGAAAGTAACGTCTTGACGTCTTGTTATTGGATAAGTTTTAACTGTCATTAAGAAAACCGAAAATTTTCAAAAATCGGGAAGTTAATGGTTTCACCCCATTTCTCGAAAATCGAGTTTTCATCACGGGTGTGTGCGTGCGTGCGTGCATGTGTGTGTAAACCTCTCATAACTTTTAAACGGTTTGACCGATTGGGATTAAATAAGTGGCATTCCAAAATGTTTAACTAAACTTAGATTTTTTATAAATTTAAACTGATTCGAAGTGGTAGATTTTAAGAAATCTTGAAAATAAAAATTTTAACAACCTGTTTTTTGCGAATAACTTTTAAACGACTTTACCGATAGATACCAAAAACTAATCGATTTATTGACATCACAAAACTACGTCAATTGTTGCCAGACTGGTTAAAATCAGTTGATTCGTTCGTGAGATATTGATAACGAAATATTTTGAAAAATTGATGTATTTTTCTAATTACTCCGAAATTTTATATCTGATCGAATGCATGTTCGAAATTCTTTTATAGAACTTAAAAACCTACGTCAATCGCCGTTGGTCCGGTTAAAATATTGAAACATTTTGAAGAAATTGATTTTTTAAATTACTCCATTTTATGTCTGATCGCTTAAAGTTAGGGGGATGTTGCAGAGATGGATTTTAGAGTCAACCTTCTTACTATTTTTTTTGAATGTAGTCACATTTTTGTACTTGAAAAACTGCGTCGAATGCCATAAACCGCATTAACATTGGTTATTCATTTAGTAAATATTGCAGGAGTAGATATTGGAGTACAATTTTTTTTCAAGTGTTTTGGATAAAGCTACATCTTTGAACTTGAAAAACTTTGTTTAATGTTGTGAGCAACGTAAAAATCGATTGACTCATTTAAAAAATATTACAACTCAAAAATTTTCACCCAAACATTTAATCAATAATTATTTAAGAGCCCTTCAGAAATTTTGAACGTATAATATTATAAGCATTTAAAATTGGCTTAAATATAAGTACTGATTTAAATACAGTAACATTTAATCAATTATAATAACATTTCACATAAGATGAACAGTGAAATTCTATTTAAATAATAAAATAATTTATATTTTCAAAATAATGGTACTAATGACAAATATTATCCAATCAGTAATGCACAGGTATTAAACTCAAAAAACACTAATAAATGAAAGTTTGTCCACTAAAGTAAAATTAAACTGAGTAGACATTCAAAATGAGTGTTTTATAAAATAATACGTAAATTTCAGCTGTCTCTGCCAGTAATTTTATAAATAAAACTCTTCATTTTTAGGTTGAAAAATTTCCGTTGAAAGGTCGAATAAACGTTTAGAAGACTCGAAAAGGGATAACGGACTTAATTATAATATAATGGACATAAAAAATATAATTCAACTTTATTAAAAATATTGATGAATTAGTGCTAGTATTCAACAAAACATGTACATGTATGGATACAACAAAGCTTTGACATAAGTTTTAAGAGCACAAACGACCGAAATGACGAGCTTTTTAGTAATTGAAACATTACTAAAAAGCTCGTCATTTTGTAATTTTTATAAGCTTCATCTCCACTAGAAAGGGCAAAAGCTTGAAGTAGACTATCATAGTAATAATTTGTCGTTTATGTATTTACATTTTTTTTAGTTTATTTTAAACCCTGCCATTATTTCTCGAAATAATCATCCCGATAAATCCTTTCATTTTCACGGTTTCTTAATCTATACATATATAATGAAAATAGGTTGTCTTTGTTCGCCAATCACGTAAAAACTACTAAACGTATGGACATGGGACTGGGACCATTCGATGCGGGATGATTTGTAGATGGTTCTAGGCTACTCATTTTTCGAATTCCGTAAATCCTTCGCCATTTTATTTATAAATAAAAATTACCCAGCGAAGCGGGCGGGACAGCTACTATGAGATAAAATTTCATCTGCAATGGGGCGATAAAAACCTAATGCCTGATGAACATATCCTAACATAAAGTTCGAGTGCCTATAATGTATCAAATCTGAGGAATAAAATTTTGTGTATATTTTTTAAAATTTTTAAACTATTGCATAATATTTACATAACTTAAGCTTGTTCTGAGACTAACTTATACAATATATATCATGTTAATGTTGAGAACAAATCAGAAGAAAAGGGAATTTTACAATATGTATGAAAATTCTGACGAACCTATGCTGATATTTATTTATTAACTTAGAAGCTGACGTAGGCATCAGCGTCTAACCTATCCTTCGGAGAAATAAGTCTCTCCGAAGGATAGACAGATATGATGAGAGACCTATCTACATATCATATGATCTTAATATAATTTGTAACGTAGGACATAAATTACTATCTATTTAATGAATTTATTACATTCATTTCTAACTGTTATTTAATTTTCACTTACTCTCTGTTTATCAACCTACTCTGTACGTCACTAATTCGACTGTTTTACAAACGAAATTAACCTTACGTCGTTCGTTTTTATGACATATTATTTTATTTAATTCATTTGTTCCTGATTGAGGTCTTTTTTAATTAAATCGTATTAGAATAAAGGCCCTAAAATCTATATAATACAATATGTCGATTAGTTCTAAGAGCAATTAAATTTTCAACCTTATGCAATACAGCACAAGAACAATGCCTTTTAAATTTACATACCATTTGCCCTTGTTGTCCAAAACCTCGAGTGATCATCATCGGTTCTTGTTCATACATACGCCAACTGCAAAACCGCAGTCACAGTCGCCATCATCCAGGCGACCCCCCGTGTCGCGATCTTTTTTGCATGAACGAAAGTCACCCTGTTGACTTTACCTGTAATTATTACAGCTTATCGCAGACTTTAGCAAATAGACTAACAAGCAGCTAGTCAGAATAGACGGAGTAAGACAGCGCGGGACATTAATTATTTATTTCATATAAAAGAATACAACAGGAATTGTTAATTTTTCCTGAGTGAATGTAACGTTAGTTTCGAGATTTGAGAAAACATTACCTATTTTCAAACCGTAGGTTAGCAGCATTTATGCACCCTGCTTAGTTACAATGAAATGTACTAAATCCCATCTGTTTGTTTTCTCCTTTCTATTGACAGGCGCTCGCGAGCTAGTTCCTCTGGACTAGCTCACGGTGGTAAGTCAAATTAGTAGTGATGGAGAAGACGATGTGGTTTGAAGGAGGGTGTAGTATCTAAAGGAGAAAAATGTATGCTAAGGGAGTTTCGTCGTATGGAGAGAAACAATAAAAATAGACTGATGAAAGAAATCGATAGCGAGAAAGTATCTGATAAAAGGGCCATCAAATAACTCCCTAGAATGTTTAGAGCACATCAAATTGGTAGAATATTAACCAAGAGCCAAAAACACTAAGCGAGTTTACATGATTTAGACGTCTGTTTTTTCCGACTACGAAATTCATTACTATGTTTCCATTAAAAGAAAAAGAAATGATAAGCGACATTTTCGTTTTTTAGAGTTCTAACTCGCAACACATATGCCGCAAGAGATCATAAAATATTAATCACAAGGTTAACACAATTTTTTACTTCGAATTAATAAATTCGTTTCAACAAGAAACTCAATACGAAAACTCCAAAAGTCTCCCATACCGCTCGATTTATGTTTTGCATAATTTTGTGAAAGAAAAATAAATCTAACCAAACAATGCTTACAAGGACCCAGTCCAGCAAATTAGATCGCAGAGAGCTAGCGGAGCTCGAGTGCTTTGTTCATCGGGCAGTCTAATATGGGTGCCCACTCGGACGGAACGTTTATTGGCCGAGATAAGATATACATTATCTGCCGGCCGATACAAATGAAAATGTTGCGTGGGTCAGACTACGTACGCCGGCGTTCGGACGTCGGCTTGTGATGTACAAACGGGGCTGGGCGACGACGTACACATGCGCTTTATGTAAAAAGTACGGTAAGAGAATTCTCGTCCCGGTAAACGAAAAGCGTTGATGTGTCGTTCCACCAATGGATGCTATACATCGATGCTGCGGATAAGGACAAACTGCCAATAAGTCTTTGATTTAAGTCAAATTAAAACCAGTCGCTCTGCGCCTCGAGAAGCGCCTTAATACGTTGGTCTTGGACTGTATCATCACTTTAGTGGTGAAAACCGTTACTGAGCCAGCGTGGAGTAGTCGAAGACCAGCCCATGCGATCGAAAACGAAAGGTACGTGGAGGGGCGATTTAAAAAAAAAGTAATATGAGTAATACTTGAAAAAAATGCGACTCATTAGGAACGCATGTCCATTTTCAAACACACAGCGTGCGCCCTATCCCTCCGGCGGCTGTACGCACGTGTATATCGTTAACCTTGCCCGTCGTACACCTATAAATATTAATATCGATTTTACAGCGACGCGACTAACGAAGTAGAGTTGCCGGCTCGCTAGTCACAGCCCGCTCACGCGCCGCGGCCGTCTGAACCGACCCTTTGTACGTGCGCTACAGGAGTAACGACCTAACAGTCGGTCGCTTGTCACGTAAGATCTATGATGCAATTATTCATGAGCGATTAATCGCTTCCGCTCCGCTTATCAACGCGTCCTTAATTACAAAGCATTCGTAACATCGTTACGAGAACATCCACAACACGATCGAGATTATTAAAGGCTGCGATACCTCCAGTCGACCTCTCGCGGCCCGAAAGGTCGATGCTGGGGTTCACACGAGCTAATATTATCATACTATTTTATACCGGGCAGAAGCACGAGGACTGAGCCAGTTGGTTTGATGTAAGAGGATTGTGGAACAATAATTCAAAAATTATTTTTCGTCTCTTTTTTAAAAAACAGACTTATAGCATTAATTTTAAATGGCAATCACGAAGTCCTATCGCGCTCTCCATGTGGTTGACCATTTTTAAAAGTTCATATTTTAATTATTTTTCTTATCGCTTAAACTTTTGAGTATGCATCATTTTTTAAATTAAAAAAAATCTTAACAAAATAGTCGACTACCTTATTACCTACATCTATCAATATATCTTATACATGTGTGTGTCAAAAGAAAATTACGACAGGAGTTTTACTACGATTGTAAATATTACAACAATCTGCAGTTTGTTCTTTTTGTATGAATAAAGTTCATTGAGGCACAACAGCTGATTGACAATTATAATCGACGTTGATATCTCATATGCAGCGTGGTGGACGTAAATCTTTCTCAGTTGTCTTCATTTTTGGTCAGGTCTTCCTAACTCATGTCATACTGAGATCATATCTCTCCCAAAATCCTTTTATTACAGGTTGAGGGATTTGGCATTCAATACAGACTAGGGTCTAATATAGAATTCTTTGCAGTTTGTCAATATTCTCGGTTATCGGTTACTACCGATCGACGTACGGTTGGGCGTTCAATTTATTGTTTTGCAACAACCGCAATGCACTGTTTTAATGATCACATACGACGAAGTGGTCTAATGAACAGGCTGGCACATTAAGAAGCCTGCGTAATATTTTAAAAAGTTTGAATTGGATACAGGAATTCACATTACTTATACGATCCTTCGTATTTAACTTTTGTTTTAGAATATAAAATAAATGTTATAAATATGTAAAGGCTCGGAAAGTTTAGTATTTGGAAGTTTAAATTCTATACTGTTGCACAATATACTTTGCCGTTTATGAATATATTAGCTAGATTTTCATTCTGGTGATTATAAGTAGATACAAAAAAAATAATCTACAACCAGTTTGTAATCGACTTATGATATAAAGAAAGGGTTGTTATTGTCGGGTCTGAGTGTTTAAAGTTTGACCGCACCACTACAAGGGCGCCCTTTCCTGCGTTCTTTTTTTGAAATTGAGGCTTAAGCTGCTTTACACCCTCAATGTTTAAGTTGTTAACCACAACTACCACAATGATAAGTCGACAACGTTCAGGACCTAACATAGTTTTCGGGGTACACATCAAGTACTTTAATTTGACTTAAATTTCAATCAAAGTCACTCCACCTGTAATCAGATATCGAACCTTTTTCAGTTAACTTCCGATTCCAAGCCAACAATAGCTGATCTCTCGACTGCCACCGCCCACATAGTAGGTTTTTTTTTCTTTCTGAAAAGCAACCACTTGGGAGAAGATTTTTTTAATAAAATATTTTTGATATTTATTTTTATGTCGAATATCATATAAATAAACATATATGTTACGTAATCACATTGGACATCGTGAGAATTTACCTACTACTGATGAAATAACGCCTGAAATTCGTATATTAATTTTTAATTACAAGTCTATTGTTTGTCTTTACTATCGAATGTATAAAACGCTGTACAGGGCTAATAACCTTTATTTAATTAACAATTTTTAACACAAGCTATTAAATACAGAAGGAATAGTGTCACTTAAAAACTCACACTCAACCCTGTAACAAGTAAGATTTGCACTCGTTCGAGATGACTCCATATCGACATTAAAAACATAATTTGGTAACTAAATTTCTTGATGCGGGCGCAGAAAAAAAAAACACGTGTGGCACTCGGGTACTGCCGCGGTAAAACTATTGCACAGTATTTTTTATCAACTTATGCAATTATAATTATTTATTTATTTTATTTATACAGTATTTTTTTTGAGGTGCCCTATCGTCGAAACTCTAAGCAGGCATGAATCACCAGATTGCGGGGCGAAGAGGGGGATTACGCATGTGCAGTAACGCCGATACAACCAATGCCACCTAGAGGCGAGTTGCTGAACTAAAGAGAAAAGCGTGATATTTCAAAAAAGTCATTAAAAGTTCTGCTATTCATCAATAGATGGCAAAAGTAAAAAGTATCACCGCTGTGCCGGTCGGAGTGGGGGGTGTTAGGTTATTTTCGTTACGAAATTTCTGGATTCGGTGTCCACGCTCAAGGCCCCCGATAGAAGCTATGCAATAGCTTAATAAAAAAATTTTTGTATAATAAAAAATATTTCTCACGATATAAAAAAATATATTTTTGATCGGCACAAAAATACTTTTAACATTTACGCTCTCTAGTACATACAAGTTTGCGACTTCGGCCGCAGGGGTAAGGCCGGTGTCGGCCGCGCCCGCCCCGTGACATGTGGCCGCACTGGCGGCGTCTGTTTCCTTTTCCGTGACGGGACGTCACAACAAAATAACTACTTGTTTATCGGCGGTCAACTTTCCTATTTTTAATGTCGAGATAAAGGAACAATTAATAATGACTAATCTAGCAATTTATTCTTAAAATTATGTTGAATATAAAACGTGCTTTTCTTATTTGAGCTTTTATAAGTCGTTGATTGCTAAAGCGTATAATGATAATTCTATGATTATAAACGGAGTTGAATAAAAATAATGATATTTTTACTGATCTTTCTGATGATATAGTTTTTTTTTTTTTGAAAACGAAAAAAGAACTTTTCTCTGATCTTCGTTCATTTTAATTTTTTTTTATGAATCAGCTAAATAAAAATGATATATATATATATATATATCTTAAAAAAGGTTTACGTCTTACGCTTATATACTGATATTTCTTAACATATTTTTTTTTAATTGATAGCGGTCGAGCGGTATGTGTACGTCAAGCCAGAGTGTGTGTGTGACCTATGTTGTGTAACTCCCGCCATAGGTCATCGGATTGTAAAAAATGAAAACACAATCGATTCGTCGTGTTTTCACGAGTAGTGTGGGTTATACTGCTACTCCTGAAATCGCGGCATATCGATTGTGGACGGCATTGAACAATCTATGAGTCGACGTAGCGGTTAGAGGTTATCAAAAATGAGTTCCGAAAAAGCAAAATAATTGCACTTTGTTCAATATGAAAATAAAGGCAAAAAGTCATTGATAAAACATTTTTTTCAAATACTCACACGAGTGAGCCCGGTTTGATCTTAATTTGGAGGCCTGTATTTCTTTAATAAATATTTAAATAAATCTAATCTACGACTGTAAGAAGAGATACTCTTGATTACACTTGATACGGGAAACAGAATTAATAATAAAAAAATATTATTCACACGCTGTTATTTTGTCTGTGCTGCTCCGCGACAGTAGCGTGCCTGTTCGTGATAATTAGCTGTTAACCTGACGGGCTAGGACTTCAGGCCCTTCGCGCTATCCCTAGGTAATCCACGCTAGCCCAGTGTGTTAGGAACTACCAGCCGCCGTTGTTACCGACACCATCCCAAAGAAAACGAGCGACGGCTCTCGTAGACGCGAGGCGAATGGCTTCATTTGACTTAAATTATGGAGTTATTTTTTCTCGGTGAGAGTTCAGACAGATCAACTTCTGATACTGGGGCATCGCGCTGACCCATTTAGCCATCCCTGCGAGTGTGACTTTTATTATTTACTTTAAAATTCGTTTAGCTTGGTATAAAATAGTCATTAATTCCATATCAATTCGGTTTTGAGTTTTTTCTTACTCGATATTTGAAACTTTATTAAGAAACACATAGGTACTAACATGTAAAAAAAATGTGTATATCAGCCGCTGCACACTAAGCACGTTGGTTTAAAAATTTTATTATCGATACGTTTTTGAATTCGAAAAAATCAAAAAAGTTTAATCAGTCGGTAACGATTTTCGGACCTTTTCAAAACAAAGTTAATTCTGTACCATTTAAAAAAATATTTACTAAAATTAGAAGTAGAAACTTATTATTTATAATTTCCTTCGTCGACGTTACATTTTGAACGAACACACCTATCCACAGAACTCATAAGCTACAATTTTGCAAATTTTTACAATTAGCTCTGAATACACTCAGTCGATTGACATAATATTTAATTCAATCATCTCGTTCAATAATTTCTTTCAAATATTGTAAAAACTATATCAATCAATTTATCTTCCAAAAGTTATAGGAATCTTACATATGCGTATGCACAAACTGCATATTCTTCTGATGCCACCCTAAAAATTGGCTTCTTAAAGCCTCGAAATTTCGACATGCTTAAAATATACATTAATGAATATAGAAACGAGAGTTCTTTCAACGAATTTTTGAATTTCCAAGTTCCTGAAGAAAATTTAAAATTCAAGCTACCTAAACATATCAGCCAAGCTTAAAATTAAATTAATTTTACCCGACTTGTCCACTACACACACCAAAGTTAAAAGTTATCAAAAATTATATTCCGTTCAATCCTTTTTACAGATAAGGAAAATGTAATAATCGCATCCTTTTAATTACAAAAAAAAACGTAAAACAAACAAAGCTATTTATAAGGTCCCAATCAAATAACTGTGTATAAATTTCTCGAAATAGGACGGCGGAAGGATATCCGTATAATATGAAAACAGATATAGCTGTGCAGATTTTCGCAGTACATAGAACAAACATTAATTTATTTTTCGCAAATATTGATTTACTTATTCGAGTGAGGCACACTTTTTGGAATGTACGACTGTAAAAGTTCATACGTAGGTATGTCCGTTTTATTAGCTATAGACGACAACAAAAACCCGTCAAGTTCTAATCGAATTTAAGCAATACAACGTTCCGTACAATTACACTTTCACGTGGCTCATCAAAAGTAAAACACAGATTTTATAAACAACAACAATTTCTGTACGATCTAAAGTTGCTGCTTTGCCAGCCCCGGATCTAGAGTTCAAGTTGGGAGGGGGACTTACGTTGAAGTTTCTCGAAGGTTCGACGTCACATCAGCAAAATCAACATCAACAAAAAATTATATTTAAATCGAGGGGGAGAGAGTCGGAACTCCTATGACGCCCTTCTTTATTATAACTTTATAATATTTAATACATGCATATATTTGCTTGATAATAACTTCAAAAAAGTTATTAAGGAAAGAGGAATTATAAAAGCTGCCTCTGAAAATTTGAAAAATTCGAAGTGCTTTTTTCTAAGGGATTGTTGTATGAACTCATGTCCGTAACCCACGATTCTAACGGTGGATATGCGTAATTCTTTTTTTTTTTCGTTTGTTTGAATTGGGATTGATATTGATCAATACAACAAATGAAGGAATTCAAATATATAAAAATGAAGATCTGTATGTTTGTTCCCTATTATTCATTGATTCGATCACGGTGAAACTGTGATGATAAGTTGTACACATGCATGCCAGGATAGGTTTGTAAAAAAAAAATAGCCTTCGTTCCCAGTTTCATCCGCATATTTGTACTGCTAAACCGAACCAGGATCAAAATGAAATACAGGACCGTAGTTAAAACTAAGAACCGGGCTCAAAACGAGTGTGGAGATGGAATTAGAATCAAAATTGTCACCGGGATAAGAATCTAAAACGAGTCCGGGATTGAGAATGACAGCGATCGATACAAAAGAAGAAAGATTTTATTCTATGTCCATTCTGGCGGCGTTAATTACATGGGGGAGCCACCTGCAAGAAAAGGCAGAACAACGTCCTTCAGCTAGTCGAAAATAAAATTGAACTTTCAAATCTACACTTTTGTATTTTGGGTTAAAGTATTCATGTTAGTGTATTTAGCTTTTTATATCAAATGTAGTTATAGTTTGGGATAAAATTAATATATTACACAGATAGACGTTTCGTTTCTGATTCAGAACACGATAATAAATACAACGAAAAATAGTTTCAAAATACTACAGCCACTCATTTTACATAAGTACACGCTGAGATCATAAATTACTGCGCATCTCTTTTTTAAACCAATAAAAAAAAAGAAAACCAATTAAAAGAAGAAGCGCGACATCTGTCTCTTACATGTAAATTTAGCTCCGGCTGTTTTCTAGAACGGCGTTTTGATCTTTGGTCTGTCGTTGCGATCTCATTAAAACGAAAAAAAAAAACGATTTCTTTAGAGTAGTAATGTCGTTAAGCCGAATCCAAACTCACTAGGCTATTTCCATTATTTTTTTGACACTTTAATGTATTCAATAATTTTACATTGTCATTAGAACGAACGTCTCTAATCTAATTAAAATCACGAAGCCCTCATCAAGATTATTCTTGAATAGTTTGTGTGTTCAATAAAAACATTCCTGAAAGTACGGTGGCGCTGAAAATGGTATAGTGAAAAATCGACGACGCTTAGCCGCCCGCCGACATAACAGACCGACCTACATTTTAATGCACTTCGATCGCGTTGTTGTGCGACACCTTCAATCGACGATTCCGATATTCTGAGTGGCAACTATATACTGTGTCGTAAGACGCGGTGGAAAATCTGATATTTACTGGCGGGGATGCGAAGCTTTAGGGAAAATTGTCTTCTATCGATTAAAAGTTCGTAAGTCGAGCGGTGACGGAATCATACATGTAAGCCACCTCCGATGGTCGTCTGTCTTAGTGTTTCTTTCGGTCGAAGTTGTTTATAAATTGAAAACTGATGTCTGTCCGAAAATTTTTTGGACATTTTTCAATTTTCTACTTTGACTTATCAAGAAACTGGACATAATAATATATATATATATATATAAAGGTCGATGTGTGCATGTATGTATGTTCCCTATGGACTCCGAAACGGCTGGATCGAATTTTTAAGAAAACTTGATGAAATTTCCAGGTAAACCTTAGATTGACCTAGCGGGTCATCTTGTGAAGTTTGGTAGCGATCGGAACAATATAATTTTTTTTTTGATTTATTTTTTGCACTGTCAATGACAGATCTGCTGTCGATTCGCCATTGTTTTGATAACACACATTGCCACGTGTGTCGTATATTTTCATTTGAATAGTCTTTATATATAAAAATTCAGTGTTACGATGTTTGACCACGATAAACTTTAAAACAACACAACCGATCTTTGTGGTACTTGACATTTATGTGTGATTTGGTTCAAATTGAGAGATAGGATAGGTTATATTCTGATAGGTGGCGTAGTTGTCAAACACTTTTTTTTAAATCAGGGCATTTTTTTAAAGATTTCTCACCCAAAAATACACACAAACACAAATTTTAATTTCCCTAAACCTTTGCCTCTCAATGGTATAAAACGGATCGACAAAAATATCGCTTACTAATTTGCACCACATTAAATTTAAAACTATTACTATACATTAATTTTTAGGTAATCTTTAGATTGGCACATCGAGGGATTATGTGAATTTTGGTAACGGGTTGGATCAACGGATTTTTTTTTTGTTTTATTTTTTTGCTCTGCCCATGACAGTTCTACTGTCGATCCGCTATTGTAGCGAATCGGCAGCGATATTCATATTAAAATAGGGGCGGGGAACAGAATCAAGAACGGGAACAGGATCATAATTGAAAACGGCACTGAAATTAAGAACGGGGCTGGGGTGGAAAACGACTGTGGAAACAGACTAAGAATCAAAGTGTGACTGCGATCGAAATCGAAAGCGAGACCGGATCAGAGATTGATCGATACAAAATACTTAAAAAGCCATTCTATGTCCATGCTGACGGAGCTGCAGACATTAACTATAGGGCAAGCCACTCACAAGAAAGAGCAGAACAACGTTTGCCGGATCAGCTAGTAAGATATAAAAGTGGCCATATTCGGCTCGATAGATGTTAAGAAAGAACAAAACATAACGTATCTAAAAAAGGGATGAAAACGCGTTTTCTTAAAAAATAAAACCGGCCAAGTGCGTTTCGGGCTACGCTCAGTGTAGGGTTTCGTAGTTGCTCGTCACAGGGGGCCTTTTGTTTGATACTATGTCCTATTAATCGACTTCACGATTTAACGACTAATATCATTTAAAAACGTACCCACATAGAATAGGTGTTAAGTATGTTACGATTGTTATATATTTCCATAATTCTACATGGTTTATAAACTAATATTTACTACCTATTTTACGTAACCAACAACATCACCTAACTAATTATCGATGGAATTTGTACGAAATTTTGCTTTTTATTTTTCCAAGTATATTTCATAAGTTAATGGACTATCGCTCTGTAACTTATAAAGCGTACTTAGTTATGCTAGTTTTCCTTTTAAATTCGCTATATATACTAGTGATTGTAGTGATATATGTTAGTTTTCCTTTTAAATACTAGTGATATAATACAAACGCATCCGTAAATCAAAATCGTTTTAATCTACACGTAATGTTTTTGGAAGAGCTATCCAACGATCTCCCACACCACGGGATGAACGAGAAATACCTTTTTGTCGGCGTAATGAATATGTACACGCATCCAAATTACGGCTTTGTAATACTAAGAGCCTTTGCGCTAAGTCGCGTACAGTCAAACAGCCGGACGAGCCTACGGACATGGTGATACTATAATGGTTCCTTGTTGACTACGGAACCCTCAAAAATGGGAACGAACTTGACCGTTCATTTACAACGACTGAACGAGTAAAAAACACACCAGAATCTAAGAACTATCATGTTTGCGTATTATAACATTACATATATTTTATTTATTGATTCTATTTCCATGTAAAATATTTTTTATATAAAATATGATAACAATAATGAAGTATAACGATAATAAAAAGCCGACCAGGAGTACGTCGGTCACGCTCCGTGTAAGATTCCGTAACCTTACTACAACGAAATGCACTATATATGAAACAAACTACGTCGTTACACTTTTTTACATTTTTCCCGTACAGAATACTTATGAGCACTTTAGTCGCCTATAACTAGAGAAACAAGTAGGTAGGTCGACAATCACTCTTCTGGGTTAACATTTTTTTTTAATTTACGCAAAAGTTGAATTTTAAAAAAGGAGTAGGAGGGGTAGGAAGTAGAACGGATAGGGAGTAGAAAGGACAGGAGGTTGAAAGAATGTTGAGGTTTTGGAGTAGAAAGGATAAGATAGAAGGATACTACCCATCTCTGGAAGGGGTAGTGAGGGAGACAGCGGCTTGAGGACTCTGAGTTCGCGTGCCCGTGCGCCCCAGCGCAAAGTCGCACAAAGCAAACCCTTTGGAGATCCTGATGATCCTATAAGTAACTCTAACGAACACGAAAATGTTTTGTTTCTCTGTTATCCATTTTTTATCCTAGATTATTCACAACTATTCAATTTTTCGAATTATTGTGGATCATATAACTATATTTAAAGAAGGTAACAAATAACCTAATTTATAAATGTGAAATATATTGTTGATCTTATCACGAATGAATGTATTTCAAAGTTTTTTGAAATTCAATTTTAACGCGTCGGTTATCGCAATTTATGTGCAAGTCCTGTTTCTAATAATTATATCGAAATACAGTTTTAAAATTTTAGAAAAGATTATATCAAAAATGTATAACAGTACTACGCGCGGATGTTTGCTGTTCTGAATTACCATCAAAGTATGGTATTTATATGATAAATTATATTATCTATAATTTGGACTAAAAGTGTGTCATGTCCTAATTGACCACTCCACCTCTACGCACGCTATATCTAGACACACTACGTAGTTAACCATGTGCATCCTCTATCGGACACGTGTATCAATGATTTCACAACGCACGCTGTGCCTACCCCTTTCCCTCTCCCCGTCCCGCATATCGTAGTACAGGCATGTACGATATGCATTTATGCTAATTGTTTTAGTACATTTTTATCGAGAGTGTATTCGCACAGATGGCATGTATACAAAATCTATCTCTGAATTTAAAATTCAAAAAGTTGGAAAATTACAATGCTAGGCTACCAAGTTTTAAGACTACTAAAAACTTAAATAATATGCATTATATTAGTTCTTATATGATACTATAAAAAATTATAAAATGAAATAAGTAAGACAGACTTGTTTATTTGTTTTATCAAAAATCATTTACTACCATCTCTGATAATAAACAAATAATATGGCGATACAAATATAGTGTATCCGAATTACATTTAAAATTATAAAAGTTATGTACCTTGCACGAGCAACCGCTTGAGGCGGGAGAACCAAGCTCCTGGCATTAGGTACTCGACACTACGTATAGCTCTAATTTTTTAGTGGTACATTAACCACAACCAAGGAGCTTTCACATTTGATCTATGCCACTGGATCTGTAGCACTTACAGCTCGCAAACGATTACTCGGTTTTACGCATGCGCTCAGGCCTTACACTCGAATCGCTCAGTTGAACTACATTCTTATTTTATAATGAGAGGGAGAACGTCGTCGAATAAAACTTAAAGTGAAATCATTTCATTTTCTAAAATACACTGCACGTTCTGTTATCACCTAACTATATTACAACTTTAGGAATGTTTAAGACTAATCAAGTCTTATATTTGGTACTATTGCTATCAATTTACCAATAAAGTGTTAATTTCGATACCGATTGGCACAATTTTTCGCATATGTACTAAAAAAAATTATTCATTATATTTCTAAACGTTATTTTTGTTATTATTTTATTACGTTCGTTACATAATACACTTTTCTAACTAAATGAGGATCCCTCACCGACTACTTTCAAATAGAACAAAAACCAAGGTGAGCGATTGGTAATCATGTAAACTCGTCACGAACAATTTACTAATATACATTTGGAAATATGAACATGCCTCTAATGTCCATCATAAACAATCACTGTACCGTATTGTCAATTTTAATTTTTTTTTTTCGGCATTTCAGATGAACCAAATGTAGACTCGTTTGAATCGTATCTCAATGCTCCTAACAAATTATTTTCGTCACGCGTTATCTTCATAACCAAGCGGGGCCTGTTTGTTCGTTCCGTGCCCGCTTTATAAGCAGATTCAAACATTTGTGAAAGAAAAACCGAGTTCTCTCGGTGTGCTAAAGCAATAAACTCATTATAAGCTATAAAGCTAAAGTACACAGAAAAAATTCACGAAAATAAATATCGGACCTCCATATGCGAAGTAGTTTTATGTAAAGTTTACCTACTGCTTATATTAAAATTATAAGACCAAAACGGTTTTCTTTTTACTTTCTTGACGTATTGTTTTAGTCAGGAATTACTTAATTTTTCATTTTAAGCATTATTTTTTAAACGCTTGCTTTTCAAAATGCGTCATCATGCAGTACCATGTTTATTTTTCTTAGCCCACTAAACATCTTAGTATTTAGCGGGCTGAGAGAAATAAACAATTAACACTTGCTCAGGTGTTCGATATCTGTCAATCTTCTCGAATCAACATTCAATTTGTTGGATAGGGTTTCGTAGTGGAAGAACAAATTCGAAGGTCAGTGGTGGGTTGCATGCTGCATGCGTCAATGCTGCAGGCAAACGTCCAATTATAGATTTTCGCTAATTAACACCCCTCACAATACAAGATTATTTATTGGTTTTTATACGTTATACATAACTAGTAGACACATTATGATCGACCATCGTCCTTAAATTACAAGGGATAATACTAGAAAGCTTAATAAGCTTAAAGAGTTTTGCTGTTTGTAAACTCAACCAAAGAAAACTATTTAATAATCCTCATGACAAATAAGCTTTGGCAGAGTAGCAAATACTGATAAACAGGATTTCGATACTTCAATTTTGTACTAATCGTTGACAATAAAAATTTAAAAATAATTTAGTATTCAAAATATTTTAAAAATTTGACACGAATTTACAATCAGTAATTAAGCTGCATTAAACATTAGCTTCATATTTGACCATTGTTTTGTTTTTTAGTCTTTAGTATACTACACCAGCCTATTATACTGTATTCAGTACTCTCTTTGATTATGTAGGTGACAATTATTTTTTTAGAATTGCCCACTTCAAAACTGAAAAATAAAAAATATATATACATTTTTAAAATTAGACATGTTGCTAATAGAAAAAAAGGAACTCTATTATAGACAGAAAAACAAATAACAGACGAGTATCTGTTCTTTGTTTATACAAATTGGCAGCAATAAGAACATTTTTTTTTCTAACATCAACATGAATTTAACGCGAGAATATTTTCGTGCAATTATTTTATATGACTTAACTCCGTCGTGTTAATTGGTGCTGACCATAACGTAAATTATAATAAAAAATATAAACAAATTGATTCGTTTGTTCATATTAGATGAATTTGCGATCAAATTTCATCAGTACTGCATCTTAATATTTCGTGCCAAATTAAAAAAAAAACGCTTAAATGTTCCGTGCCGATACCGCAATAAAAAGTCATTAGATTAATCTTTTTTTTTTGTTTATTTCAAATGAAACTTTTCGAAATCTGTTTGTGATAACTTAAAATCGATGAATTGTCTACATTGTATTGAAATAATATTACTATATTTCTTTTTATTAAAATAAAATGTCTTACATAAAATGCGTTTTATTAAATTATTTTTCGTTTAAAACATCTAAAACATCTTTTACACTCTCATTCCACGAAGTAAATTTATCAGAAGATATTTGAAATACATGTGTGAGCCTTGCACAATGAATCATTAAATGTGTGGAGAAATATGGTCTAGCACGTTTTATATAGAAAACTGGCTGTCTGTTGTAAATGCCGGCCCCTGGTTTATTATGAATATCTATATCAATTTACCAATCAAATTTTAATTGTTGACAGATGATGTGTGTGCGCTTGTCAAGCCCAAATATATAACTTCAATTTTGAATTTTTACGTTTTTTTGACTTACAAAAAGGTCCCTCTATCGCAGACGGTCAAAAAGACAGCCCGAGAGTAGCGATCTTATAAGCGTTTTCTTTAAGGTATGGAACTCCATTAAGGGCAAAAATAATTATGGAATCATCCTGGTTTCTAACAGTTTGTTCGTCTGTTACAGAAATATATCTCGGAAACTCTTTTATATTATAAGTCGATAGGTAATGTGATAGATTACGTAGCAGTTGTCCTGCTACAGAGAAAAATTATAATTTTGATGTACCTTTTGAGAGGTGAAGCGAGAAATGAGATTTCGTTTCAATAGGACATTGTGCCTTGTGTCATATAAAAGCTTTTCAAAACACTACCTTAAAATACTTTATATTCTCTATTTTCCTGTTTATGTACGTGGCCCCCGGGTTTATTTTGAAATTTTTTTTTCCCTTTGCATGAATTCTTAAATCCTAGAATCGTGCGACGTACAATCTTCAGCCGCCTGTAACCAAGGGTAGCCAGGGATCTTTATCAGATCTTCAGTTCACATCATAGTTGGCGTCTATAAACCCACATATGGGTCTCACACTGCGAGCGACTTCTAGTTCGTGATCTCAATTCACGAGTCTTTCTCCCTGACAAACTAAACAATTCTACAAATTATGTAGTTTGCCCATTTCCACTTCAACTTGCCGATTTTATAACCTTAAGAGAACCTTTGTTGTTGTTCGTTTAACGTTTCTATCGAAGTTGCCTCTACCTAATTGGACAGTCCGTCCCAAGTGGAAATATTCACCAGCAACTTTGATTGGGAAGTTGTCAACTGCAAAAACGTGGGCGTTCGACATATTTTTTTTATTAAAACTATGTAATTTTTGGAAAATCATAGATAATAAAATTTTAATGACGCTATGGGAATATAGAGGTCAAAAGTTTACCTGAAAGAACTATTTTTATAAATAGTAGTAATATAAACTCACGTCTATTTCCCAGAATGGTAGGCAAAAACTATCAATTTCCACACGATACGATCTTCACATATCTCTTTTGAATCACTGACATTCATCAATCTTTTCACACGAGCTCGTCGGTTTCGTGTGCTAAAAATTTGTCCTTTTTTAATGTACCACCAATTTGACATGAATAGGATTTTCTAGGGCGGCTCTTACCGGCCATTCCATCAAACACATTCTCTCGATAAATTTTGTCAATCTATTTTTATTCATCCTTTTTAGATGACCAAATCACCGCAACATATCTTTTTCTACTCTACTCAATACGTCTTCTTTCAAGCCACATCGCTGTCTGTCATCACTGTTCCTACGTCTATATTTCAAAGACATTCCATACATATTACGCAGAGATCTCATCACCACCACATTGGATCTACTTTAATTTTTCTTTTGCCATACCTACCTTTTACTACCATACATAAGCGTAGAGATGAAGACTTCATCGTGGATAGCCAAAGATGCTTGTCGTGAGACATTTTTACTAATCATAATAGCAAGCAGGGCCCCATTCAGTTTATATCCCGCATCCAATCTCTTTTCAATATCTCTATCATGCTAACCATCGTATGAA
Organism: Eumeta japonica; assembly: GCA_005406025.1. NCBI lineage: Eukaryota > Metazoa > Arthropoda > Insecta > Lepidoptera > Psychidae > Eumeta > Eumeta japonica. The sequence goes on from BGZK01000405.1 coordinate 19,859, forward strand.
AACAGCCTACGTAAGCGTAAAAACTTTTTCACTTGTTCGACTCTGTCGATATATTTATATAACAATTTATATATAATATATATATATATATATATATATATATATATAATTATATTGTATATATATATATATTGTATATAAATTGTATATATATATATATATATATATATATATATATATATAATTTTTAGAGCTTCTTTTGCCCAAAAAATTAGTTATCTCTGCAGGATACTGACACAGAATACTTTCAGCAGTAGTACATTTAATATTTAAATAGTTTAATATCTATATATATTATTTATCTAAGGTGTTTTTCTATCGGTATTAAATATCTCCCTTGATACATTATCAAACTTAATGCTTGATACGGCATTTATTACATTATTTTACCCTCAAATGTGGAAAAATATGTTCAGATAAGTTTTAGTTTATTTCCGTTATACAATTGCAACTTTAATATGTATAGTTTAAAATTAACATTTTAATATGTTTATTTAAAGCCATGTGTTGCCACCTTTTTAAATTAGTTCTGTATGATATCTTTTATATGTATGAATTATATAAATAGGTTTATAAAAAAAATGGATCTATAATACTGTATATAACATTAATATTAGACTAATTTTGTTACTATTCTTTAGAATAAAATATTTAAAATTAATAGTAACTGACCACAATCGATGCGAAATTTTCGTACGGGTCAATAAATTTACATATAAATAAAGAACATACCTACTTGCACAAGCATGTACCATCGTTATTGTTATAAGATATTTACATATACTGGAGATTTTAATTTTGCCAAATATACTGTTTAGGGTTCCGCTCCAATATGACAAAAACGGCAACTTTATAATTTTGTATAATAGAACTTACAGTGTGTGTCATGTATTAACTGCTATTTAGTTTAGTAGTTAAATAAGAGAAATGAATATTTCTAGGGGGGGCTCTCCATATACGTAACACAAGTTGAAAAAAGATATTTCTGTAAACATCAACGTATGGCACGTATTTCTACATTTCTTTTAAAAACACTAAGGTTTAATAAACAATTATTTTAATTAAGCGAATATTTTCGGAAATCGTGGCTCTGAAATTTGCACAAATTTTGTCCCCTTCTTGTATTTTTTAAACCGTAAATAAAAATATGAAATAAAATATGAAAATTACAAAGGTAACGTCTAATAAATACTTTCAACGAAAATTATTTTTAACATGATGAGATACGCTCATTTGCTGGTGCCTTTTAGGTTACACTAGTTAAAGAGTAATAGTCTTCATACTTAATTGTTTTCCTAAATATAGTCAACTAAAGTACTTAAGTATTATGTACTGGAAACGAAAAAAAGGGTAACAAAGTAGTTTTTTAATCGGTAGTGCATTTCTTTGTAGTAACGGCTTCGGAACCCTACAATGAGCATAATCCGAAATGCTCTTGGTCAATTTTTTTAATCTTACTATTTATTTAATTTTAATTCTTTATTTTTATATATATTTTGAATTTATGTTCCAGTTCAGCTATAAGTATAATGTGGCACGGATGTACCCCTCTTCGGGTTTCAGTACTCGGGATCGAAATTAAAAGTTAAGCGGCGACAATACTATGTTTATTAAATCAATTTCTCAAGTTCACGTCTACTCTACAAATTCACTATTGTATTTCGCTTTGCTTTACATTCAATTGTCTCTTTTTATAACTATCGAGGCCCGCCTACCTAAGCCAGAGCCGCGATCAAATCTCTCTCTTCTAACTCCCCTTTCGTTTTACTCCCCAACTAACATTGACCGACTTCAAAATTTAAATTATGAACAGAACTTACGTTCGCGGGACACTCGGAGTGGAGGCCGGATGCCTCGCATGCAACCTACATAACACAGTTATTGCAATATTATGCGTAGTACCTACATTATAAGACATGTTACATTTGTGAACAGCCAGGTTTTTAATAATAGCCCGCAGTTTGCCGCATATGTACTCGAAACGTCCAGTTGAACCTTGAGTCTATTATTAACTCCAGGTACTTATGGTGCATAACCAAGTCAACACAATCAGGTGCTTTTGTTGCATCACGAAACCGCTGATGAGTATGTGTTATTTTGGCGACACATAAATGATTCTACGAATGAATGTAAAGTGGCTTAGTTTTTCTTAATATTGAGACCCAAGATCTGCGGCGTGTGCTTATTTACAGAATAGATCAAAATTTGTTTACACCATGACTTATGGGTGCACGATACACGCGTGAACCGCTATCAGGCAACGTTGACATATGTCAATTTTGCTTATAAAAATTGCAACAAAATAATTAAAAAAAATTGCGAGCCAAATGCGAATCTGCCCGTATTTTTATATTAGGGTGTGTGATGTACAACCCGAAATACATATGCATATAAAAAAACTTTTGAAGTACACATACAAGTTTTTATAAATCACAAATGTGTTTTGATTCGAATTCACCTAAAATGAATACAAATGCGCCAGACACATACGAACTATGCGTTTATGTCAGTTCTTGTACATGTGACAGATCAACGAGCTGATGGACAATGTAAATAATAAAATAATGCTTCCATCCGAGCGGTTTGTAAACAAAATCATACAAATATGGAAGGTTCGTTTGTTTGCATTGCTGAAGCTTATCGTCGTTCAAAGGGGTCGTGCGTAATTTAAGCTGTACAATTTACGAAGGGGAGAGAATGCTCCATTTCTTCAAAATATAGCGGAATAATACATATGAAATACAAAAACATCGCATATTACTTAGCTTAACTATCGTTAGAACATATCGATCGCGTTTTTTATAAGACCACTTTTTTATTATGTTGCAATTTTTTGCAAAAGAGCGCTACGACAAAAGATTCTCGGATAGTTTCTGGGCAAACCGAAAACTTTTTGGGAAAAGATTTGGAGGTCTGGTTGGGATAAGATACGATAATGAAGTTGGGAAACAGTGCTGAAAGAATTCTTTCGAAATCATTTTTGCCTTTGAGGATAGAGCTGCAGACGACAATGTTACTGCAACTGAAAATATTATGATGATGGAAATGAAAGAGAAATTATGATGAATGAAATTATGAAAGCACTAAAACGTATGAAAATCGGAAAAGCTGCCGGATGTGATAGGGTTTCGTCAGAGATGTTGAAGGGCGGTGGAGGTTTAGGGGCAACTCTGCTGTACTATCACTTTTACAAATGCTGCAAAAGCCGTAGGATACCTAATGACTGGTGGAGAGCCGTCATTGTACCTCTCTATAAAGAAAGGGAGTCTCACGGCAGGTATGTAAAAATTACGGCTTTAAAAACCTCTTCAACTTCGTTGAAAAACTACATGGTCTAGTCGACAAGTTCAAAATCGTGTTATTTCTTAATAAAGGTCCTAAAAATATGTGAGATAGCTCACTGGATTCAGAATGACATCTAGAAAAATGCATTCTAAGGATTTTACTGAACGATAAAAATTGCAAAAGTTATTAACAAGTTAAGATGAAAAAAAAAGGTATTTCGTTTTGTGGCAATTTTGTGAAAACTATTAACACTTAAGAAATTTAATAAAAAGATTCATAAAGAGGAGAAAATTTCCAAAAAAAAATCTTGACTCCTAAAAATCCACCTCTATTTATTATAATTTAATTTAGTGCTGAAAATAGGGCCCCGCGCAGCCGATACAACATCGCCGCGCGCTACCGCTAGAAAGAGTCTATCACATAAAATATTTTTTATAGGATTAAATATCAATATTAAAATTAAAAAAAAAGTATGATGTCATCAGAACACTTCGAAAAATAAACTCCCGTTAGAAAAAAAAATGTGGATTTTTAAAAAAGTTATATAGTTGTTAACTAAGTAAGTTTTCGTGGACTTTCATTTTTACAAAAGACGGTATAAAAGTTTAAATTATTGGCCTATAATTTTTTTTATTTTTGGCTTCGGAAGCTCTTCTTATATATATACTTAACAAAACCACATTATAAAAGTATCTTAAATTTGTGTATTATGTTTATTATAATTTTTTTAAATTAAAAAAAAATGAAAATCCTCAAAAATGTAGTTAATTTTTTTTAAACTAATCTTGAGTTATGGCTATTTTGCATTTTTAGAAACATTATCCAACGTTTCTAAAACGTGCCGACAACTGATGGAGGCCCTCCACCGTATCATTTGTTTCCTGCGCATGCGCGCGTGTTCCGTGTTTGTGTGTGTGCGCGTGTGTGTGTGTGTGTGTGTGTGTGTGTGTGTAATGCGTGTGTCTGTGTGTTTGTGTGTGTAGGTAAACCTCTCATAACTTTGAATGAACTAATCGATCGAAACGTTATTTGCTACAATCGAAAACGTCTACTCAACTTCGACTACCTGAAGCTTTGAATTGATTCTGCCAAGTAAATTTAAAGAAAAATTAAAAGTAGTTCTCTGAGAAATGTTTTTGTGTAATAACTTTTGAACTACTCTACTAACCAACATCAAAATATAATCAGCTTTTTACCTTAAACTTTTGCATCGATCGCCGTAAGTTGCATAAAAGCTGGTTTTTTTTTAATATTACTTTTGCAATATTTCCAATATACTCTAGCGATAAATTTTAAAATATAACCAATTCTTCTCCTTAAAAAATAACTAAATCGGTTTTTTTTGAGACATAGTTAACGAAAATTCGAAAAAAAAAAATTCTCGTAATAAGTATTGAAATTATTGATAGATTGATATTTGATGCCTAGTTATTTGTTTCTGTTTAAAATACTGCCACTATATTTTTGACTATTATAACTATTACAACTATATTTTTGATGTCGGAAAGCGTGAAAACTGCTACTTATATTTTTGAACGTTTATAGCTCGGAAAGTAGCAAGAAATTTCAGGGATGGCCTGCAAGGCCAAATGTTATTCGTTATTCGGCAAGGGTAAATGTTATTCGCTAAAATTAGTCAAATATTTATCAAATTATGGAAAAAATAGCGCGACTTAGCCATTAATCACGGGGTTTTCGCGATTCGCGTAAACATTTGTCTTGAATTATGCCTCTGATTTCACAACGCGATAGCGAAGTGACTAACTGCTTTCAATGAAAATTATTCGACTACTTTGATTTTGAATGTAAATTTATGGAGAGCTCAATTAATGTATGCATTCATTTATGTAAATATTATCAGAATGCTAATTTAGTGAATCTCGATTGACACACGATACCGTAACCTTTAATTTCATTTTAATATTCATATTTGTACCTACAAGTTTACTTCTGCTTATTTGTCAAAAATCACACAATGCGTTGGCGCGTAACTTTTGTTACTTGACGCCACCATTTGAACATTTGCCGTTCTAAATTTTATTCAGTATGATATTTAACACGGAAAATATTCAATTTCAAATGTATCTTATATCGTACAACGTGTGTAATTGAAGTGTACATCGAATAAAATATGATGTAAACGATAGAGCGCGTCATATACTCTTATGCATTTATTTATTTACACCTACACACGTACACATATATTCATCTACCACGTGCCTCGGGATGAGGCATACCGAGTCACGAAGGTCCCAAAATACGAAGGCCACTGCTGACTCCTGACTTGCACCAGCAGTCAGCGGTGGCATCGTAAATGCACACTAATTTATCCAGTAATCTCTCGAGCAATTAAAACTTTATAACGATTTTTCTTTTCTTAAGACAATCCGTTGTAAACTTTCACGGATGCATAAATTATTTCTACACGACAAACTGCACATGAGATTTTTCACATAGAGCTTCGAGTTCCCAGACTGGCATCAGGACGTTAAAACTCCTCAAATCGCTAGCTTTGACAAGGCAAATGTTATCATTTCTTGTATTGACAGTTTTACTTAAAATTTACACAATTACTTTCACTAGAGACGTCAGCAAACTTTCCGGATATCGCTCCGACATTAAGGTTCAAATGGCAACGGAATTATATTGATGACAAATTATAGCTTTCTATGGCTAAAGCGTAATATTCCATCTATATTGATATTATAAACGCTAAAGTTTGGAAGTATGGATGGATGAATAGATGTTTCTTGCTCTTTCACGCAAAAACTACTGAATGGATTTTGATGACACTGTACAATAATATATACCTTATACATCAGAATAACACACAGGCTATAATTTATAAAGATATTGCGTGAATTATCCGAAATATAACGATAAGTGTCAAGTAAGTAGGAAAAAAACCTGTCATCTGCGAGCTATTCTGGCGTGCGCCGCAAAAACCGTTGGAATCACACGTATATAAAGTATTATAAAAATGATTATCGTAAATAGTCCTACAAAAAAGCCCGCGACGGCATATATGTATCTTTTATGTGTAAGCCATTATCAGCAAAACAGTGAACCATAAGTACAATAATAATTGATAAGTTATTTCTAATTCACATATGGCAGTAACAAATTGATCTTTATATCAAAATAAATACATTTATCGCATCTGGCGTTTAAAGTAGATAAACTTTGTCTTTTACATTACACAATTTGGACAAATATTAGAATGGTTATGACGATAGACAAGCGAGTGCGCGATGTTATGGTGCGGTCCGGCGGCAGGGTCAGACCATAAAGGTAGCAGGCATACATTTGAGCACGCGATGTTTTTCCCACGGCCAGCTCTATGTGGCTTGCTCACGCGTTTCTAAATCACAAACTCTGCATGTTTATACAGACCATAATAAATCGTTTAACATAGTTTATAGGAGTATATTGCGGTAGCCACCTATAACTTTTGCATTACCATCAATCATCATATACTTCCGTACTTATCTATTATTACAAACTATAGCGTTTGTAATACCTATAATACATATTGAAGAGATCATCATAAAAAATACTTAATTTCAATTTACATACATTACACAATATAATTGTTGGAACATTTATAACTGGAGAATAGCTGGACCCATTTTCATTTTAATTAATAATGATGTTACGTGTAAACTGAAATGTATAAAAAGATTATGTTTATCTTCCAACAATTTTTAAGCTGTCGCTTTATATTGCTTTAAAAAACATCAGCCATGTAAATGAAATAGCTACGAAGATATAAGGGCTGTGGTTATATCTTCAGTGTGTATAAATTGGCCCTATAAAAAAAAATTCCATATGAACTAGATGAAAGAATACATTTTATGCATACGCGGGCGGAGCCGCGGAAAAAAGCTAGTATAGTATAAAGATGGCATAGCTGTTGACATAGTGTATCAGATTTTCAGCGTATAACGGAATATTTTATTATAATGTTGTATTTGTGCATAACAAACTATTGCTATTTTCGATATACGTTACTAAACGACTAGAAATGTATTCTTGCGTTTTAATAAACGATAATTATCGTATTAGTACATTCATCTTGCGCATTTAATCACTGGAATATAGGTATTGATTTACACAAATTTATGAAAATTGTTAAATCAAAAAAGATTGTCTTTCTTAAAAGTTTACGTTAATAATGTGTTTTATTGGCATCATCATAACAATGTAAAATATAATTAATCTATGTAACATAAAAAGAAGAGACAGTAATTTGGTTGGTGTGGTAGTGAATTCTGTAACTACCTCAGAAATAAAAGTTTAATTACGCTACTGTTGTTCATCAATGTAGAGGTCGCCGCTAAAGTTTTTGTGTGCCCTATAGGTACGACCAATTAGCTATAAATCATGCTATAATGATTAATGTAAAGAATCATAAATGTAAATGAAATTCTGAAATCCGAATTTAATGTAAAATAATAAACATTTTAGCAAATCTTTATTAATCATTTAAATTACATTACAATAGTAGCTGTTCTCTAATAATCGCATTGTTTTCTGTCTATATCTTCATTTCAGTTACAAAATTATAAATTGAATCATAAATATTTAGCAAACTGAATTATATTAAGGCTTCTGGCAAAGTCTGTTCTGGCAGATAATTTATTTTAAAATTACAAATATGGACAAGCCCTAACGCCAAAAGTGTAGCCCAAGAAGGACAGAAAAAACAGTTACACTCCAGGAGTGCCGACAGAAGGGAAAACTTGAACAATTACGTGTGTATTTTTTAAATCGTCAAGAAATATTTTATTGTGCAGGAAACACTTTTAAATGAAGTATTTTTTTTATTCATTATTATAAGCTACTACTACCAATATTACAATTGTCATGCAATACATTATTGTACATGAAAAATAATATACATTATTTTACATACAAAAATTGCAATCTATTGCTTAAAACGTAAATTTACAAATTCAATACAATAAGTTCTGACATTAATATACGTCTGTATTGTACGTATATGCACAATACATGTTTATATTATATATCACTATATTATCAATGCATTTAAACCTGAACTCAACTCTCGGGTAAACGTCGTGTAAACTGGGCTTATATATGTAGATACTTATATACAGAGGTGTCGGTTACGGTAACGGTGACAGTATCGCGAGTTCAATGTTTTTTTCACGTCTCAAAAATGCCCAAGGCGCCTAAAGAAGTTTTCACTTCAAAAATTATTAATTTTAGTTAATACGAATATAAAAATAATTCTGTATGAATATAACTGTATCCTACACAGATGTTTATTAAGAGTAGGTGTAGTTCATCAGTTTTATTAACGGTTCCATAATACTTAGAAGAAAAAACGCGGAACCCTTATATGATCACTCATGTGTTTCTTTGTCTGTTCGTCTCTCACAGCCGCTTCGTTCTGAATTTACTGGATCGATTAGGTTTAAATTTGGCACACATATCTCAGTCTGTGGCATGTCAAATGAAAGCGCTTCCTGTGTGTATATTGAAGACCGATATACATCTTTTTATAATTTTAAAGTAAATAGATATATTTTAATATCATTTAAGGAATTAGATGAAAATTTACTATTCCCTGCTATCACAGAGATAACAAAGCCTACTGGGCCTACAATTTTGACAAAAAGTAGCGAAAATATTTGTTTACTTACAGATTACAAGAAAACCTATAAAAAGTTTGCTTCGTTTCAGAACCTTTCAATTTCCACTATAAACCGACACTTCCTAAGCAAATGAATGCATACTTAATGTGTATCAGATTTTTTTATTTTTATTTCTATCGTAAAGTCAGTACGACTTGGGCGTGATCACAATGCGAAGTCAAGGTAAACAATAAACGAAAATTGGCCAAATATGAGTGGGGTTCGTGTAAAGAATCCGCAAACGAATGAATGTAAATAATTTATTACAGTATTTAATACATCTATATTGTTTGTAGTGCTGAACCTTCGGTACGCGATTCCGACTCATACTTGGCTAATTAATTTCAATGAAATTATTTATTCTAAATAAAAACTCAAATACACAAATCGTATTAAAACTTTTATTTACAAATATACATCCAGTGCCGTGGTTTATATATAATTCTTATTACCATCTCTAAAAATCCATTTTATAGTCATACTTAGTACGATTACAGTAATATGTTACAAATTAATTAAATTATATCTGAAAATATAAATCTGATTTATTATACCTCAAAATTTTGAAATCTTTGTCAAAATAATGACTATCGACCTCTGGCCGTGAGATGATCAATGTCATTGTGATCAATGCAAACACTATGGTTGGCCCCTTTCAAGCACAGTGTTTATACTGTTTAACCGATGTGGTGATGCTAAGAATAATAGATATTAAAACAGCGTGTACTATCAAAATTTCATATAGTCAATTCATATGGTGTTCTATTTAGCCCTTTGACCATTTTTTGTAAGTAGATAATACTTGAAATTTTTAGGACTGAACACTTAACAATTGTAAAATAAAACGAAGTATTTAAATTTAAAAAAATGGAACCGTTTGCCAACTTTCTTATGTATATTGTATTCGTCTGGCATTTATTTTACAAATTGGCGGCAAAAGAAAAATTGTTTTTCTAGCGTCAACATGAATTTAACGAGAGAAAATTTTCGTACAATAATTTTCTATGAATTTCGTTGCGATTTAAACCGACAAGAAAGTTATTACAGACTTTGATTCGCTTTTCACGATAGAAATACATCCCCTGTCACTGTTTATAACTGGTTTAACTAGTTCAAACGTGGTCGATCTGCGTGAGGGCCGTCCTTCTGCGGCAACGACCGAAGACATCAGTGCTGTGCGGCTCATGATGGAGACCGACAAAAGAGTGACCTACCAGCAGATTCAGACAAGCGTAGGCATCGGTATGAGTCAAGTGCACGAAATATCTCATGAATATTTAGCTTTGTATTCCGTGAATACCTCATAATTTCACCAAAGCTCAACAACTCCGTCGTGTTAATTGGTGGCGTACAATGATATAAACAATTTCCGGTGCTGATTCATTTGCTGTAATACGACATAGGTACAGGTAGGTGATGAAAGCTGGATTTACTATTACGATCCCGAAACCAAATGAAAACAGTCTGCTTCCTTCAGAGAAATTGCTTACTAAAGTAAAACGAGGTCGAAGCGTCGGAAAGAAGATGGTGATCTCTTTCTTCGGAATAAAAGGTTACTACATTACAATGGTTTTACAGTCACTGCAGACTAATGAACTGACAACTGTTTGCCTCTTGTCTTGGAAAAGTTCGGAAAATTCATCATGACAACGCCTGACAAACAATTAACTATTTGAGGACGTTAGGTATAGAAATATTGGCTCACCCGCCTTACAACTCCAGACTCGCACCATGCGATTGTTATTTATTTCTTAAAATAAAAAAAAAAAAAACTTCGAAGAACGTCGTTTGCAGACGCCGAGGAAGCAGTGGCTCTATGACAGGCCGTCGAAACGACTCCTAAAGTCGAGTGGCCTAAGTGTTTCTCTCAGTGGTGTCAAAGAATGCTGCAATTTACTGATCTCAAGGGACGCTATTTAGAACAAGCATAATAATAAAAATAACTTGGTTGGTTTTCGGGTTTTATTTGGAATTAACGTGAGGAGTATCTTGTATTTTTATCTATTTCATTAGATATTAATGAAATAGTTAAAAAATGTGGACATAAAAAGATATAAATTCATATGAAATTACTGAGATAGATAAAAAATATGAACATAATGTCATTTAATCAAAATTTAATGAAAAAATTATTAAAATTAATAATGATAATATTGTATCATAATAATATGTCCGCGACTGACTAATTTGTTATAGTGTACTATACTTTTATTATTCTGTATACTTACAAAACACCTAACTTCGAAAGTTATGAAAGTTACTTGTCCTATTAATTGATTTTAATTCTAGTCGGATACTACCGCTTCTACTATGGACAATCTACTTTTGTCATTCTCAAAGTAAACATCGTGGAGGTATTTTAAATTGCTTATCATTTTTTTTTCATACAAAAACATCTAAATTGAAATATACTTAAGCGGTAATAAGTTATTTCTACATCACGAAGGCGAAGATAACTAAATTCTCTCGCTGCAGGGCCCGAGAGAGGGCGACGGAGGCGCTGCCGCGTCAGCCATTCGACGAGATTTAATCAAAATAAAGGCTCTCGAGAAAACTCCGAGTTCCGGGATAGCATTACTTTTGCCTTATCGAGTGCGTCCGATATCCGGGCGCGCCGCCGCGAGGGGGCGCCGACGCCGGCGCATTCATCACGGCGACGTCATCAGACGTCGAAAATCGCTCACTACGAAAATTCAACAACCCTACCTCGGGCGCGAAGACGATTTCCCTGGGTACTTTCATTGGTATATTATATATCTCAAACAAGAATGTGAAGGGTCAATGCGAAATGCTATTCATCTCGCTCCACTCGGCGCCACTGCCCGTCACCTGTCCGCCTCTGCGCGTGTCAGGGCCGCTTAAAATAAAAGGTTATTCATATCTAATGCAATACTTATAACGAGTTTTATTCAAAGGAAGTACTTGTCACTATCAATGCCTATTAATATTTTTTGCGTCAGTAAAATAAATGGATTAAAAAGTGCTTAGAGTTGACTTTGTCTCAACTACCCGCCAAGGAATTTAATTTTTTTTAGGTAAGTTAATGTTTCAATCCCATTTTCTAAAATTGAGATTTCACCAAATGTCGAAGAGTTGCGGAAACTTTTCTGGTTATTTTCAGAAAGATCTCTCTCTCTCTCTCCGTGCGTGTGCGTGTGCGCGTGTACATTCGCCCCTGACTTTGCGTGCGTGGACATAGAATGTTGTCTTTTATCTTTTGTAGTAAACGACCGTCCCGCCTATCCCGATCTCGTTCTCACTTTCAATTTTGGTCCGGTAATGTTCCTGATTCCTATCTCGATCACGCTTTTAATTGTAGTCCCTGACATACACTCAATTTCGACTCCAGACCCCATTCTTTATCGCAGACCTACTTGTAATTTTTGTTTTTTTTTCCACCCAGTTTTCAATTCCGATACAGCTACTGATCATTATTCCGATTTGTACGAAGTAGAGACAAAGGCCTTGGCGAATTGTAGCAAAATGTAAATTCCTTTCTTCAAATATACCAATTTTCATGACAACTGGTGGAACGATCTAAAAATTGATATGTTACAATGCCATCTAGTAACATATCATATTTAAAAAATTATCATAGAAAATAATCGAAGGAAAATATTATACCGTTAAATTCATATTCGCATTAAGCAAACAAATTGTTTTTTGTCGCTAATTTGTAAAGGCAAATGACAGATGAATGCAATGCTAATAGCATTATGCTATATACATAATAAGGTTTGCAAAGAGTTCCTTTTATTTTTAATTTTAGTATATTTATTTATTTTACAGTTTCTAAGTAAAACCAGTTCTAAAACGCTTAAATGTCATTCTATGTAAAAGAAAATTGCTACTGATGCGAAATTCTTTTTTATGAAATATGCTTTATAAGATTTTTAGCACTCAAAAAATTTTTCATGTAGCACGTTGAGTATCATTCGAGAATTGAGTATGATTGCATAAATCAAAACAAGTTTTAATGAAAATTACATGTAGAAATGGTGAGCAGTAACAGAAAATCTAATGCGTATTAGAAAATAAATAAAACGAATTATCGGCTCTTTAACAGAATACCAATCGTCACATCATATATATATATATATGTGTGTGTGAGTGTGTGTCTCTAGTACCTTTTTTGTTGACATCCACGACTTAATAGGTTTCTCTTTATGGGAATAACACGGGCCGTGTAACTTGCGACTTGTATATGTTACCCCACTAATACTCGTTCCATTCATTAGTATTGAACGAGTTCCTGCGGGATAACAGAAATATTTACGATATAATTCGACGTCATTCGGGAACCACATTAATATTTTCCAGGCTGTAATCTTGACCGTGTCTTAGAAAATGTCGCTGCTTGGTAGAAGAAGAAAGTTGTTAAACTATTTCGTTTTAAAATATTATAAGGTATAACTATCATTTTAATCTACTAGCTCTACTAGCTCAAAGTCGGTCGTCTTTCAAATTTTTAAGCTCGAAAAGTTAAAAAATTTATAGACAACTATATTTTTGAACTCGAAAAGGAAATGTGAAAACACATCGATATATATAATGGTCAGGGTCAACCGTTTCTCAGATTTTCGTTTGAATTCCCAAGATCTCTGTTACTGTGTTTAAGACGTTAGTGATCGATCTTATTGTGGATTAAACGAAAAGCAAACGCTTTATAAAAGCAGTCATCAATAACGTATTAACCAGAAGGCAGTTACAGTTCACTGTATTAAGTGATTTAATTGAAATATTGCTTCAATGAAAAAATCAAACGAAATATGTGTTCATTATTTGTTTCATTTTAATGAATGAAAATCTGTGTGTGCGGTTCACCTGTATCATATTATGCTTGGAATATTAATTTCATATGATTTTTACGATTGCTTGTGATACATCATTATTTTTTATTTATTCGTGACATTGGAAACTGCGGTATCACGTATCGTGAGGTCAGGTGGATGTCTGCATACATTGCGCAGGTACATTCGTCGTAAAGACCTTTTGCGGTATTTCATTAAAAATGAATTCCGTAGCTCAAGCGACGGGTACACCATCGATCGGTCGACCGCGCACGAGAACGTTGCGGTCGATTCCCAACTGGAAGGGCACATCATTGTCGAGAAAACCTTTCAGTATCGCAAACCTTCGCTAATACCGGTCAACCTGCATAAATGGAGTGCAGTGCAGTCGGTATAATAATACTTCGACGTGTTGTTTCTACGTCGACGAGAAATAAATCACGCGAGTAGGATCAGATGGTGCATTGTCAGCGCTTTGCTTGTCTTAAATGGTTTATCTGGAGAGGACATTTCGCTACAAGTTAATTTAATTATTTGCAATCAAGATCATTAGCAAAGATCGTAGGAGAACCAAGAATTATTTAAATTCACTGAACAATACACCACAAATGACAGTCGAGCTGTAATTTTAAACGGGGTTACGTTCAGAAAGTAACGGCTTCGAATCGCAAATATCGTTCGGAAACAAACTATTGTCATAAAGTCCATACTGTAATCGTCACCAGCCGAGACGCTGGTGATGGTGATTTAGATTTGCTGGCCAGTTCGGTTTCTTAGTTCTTTTTTTGATTTTTCTTTCGCTCCATATCTCGGTCTCACTTTCAAATCATTTTCCAATTCGTTCTCGGGTAACGACTTCGAACACCAACTCAGTTCTTTTAACTAATTCTCGGTTCTGATTGCGGTTTTTCTCTCGATTTCTATCCTGACCCCGTCGTTTGCTTCATTTACTTAAATAAAATATTATTTTATCCACAATGTGAGCTATATTCACACCAATTTTTATTTTGATTTAACCTACAAATGATTGGACAAACTAAAATAACCCACTTTCGCACTTACAACAATAATGAGAGGTCACATTATGAGACTTCTGTTGATGCTAAAAGTCGAGATGCTGCACCTTCAATTTTATTTATCATATTTCACATTTATATAATATTCTACTTTTGTAGTATATGATACAAATGTGTTTTTACGGTTTCACTTATAGGATTTTCCATTCAAGACTATAAAGAATACGTAGAAAATATAAAATAAAGAAAAAGTAAAATATACAATCACAAAATTTTAAATGTTTAGTTTAACAAAAAAATAACAATTTTAAAGGTATTTGCTAACTTACTTCCGTTTATCATGGCCCTAAGCTGTGGCACGCGTCGATCACATCAAAGAAATAAACAGATATTTCTACATATAAATTAAGACTATTATTTATACATTAAGTGTATTACATTACATTTGATTTTTCAAAAATCTTATAACAAATGTTAGATAAAACATTCAATACACATATATATTATTTATAATCCTTTTTTAAGGTTCCGTACTTCAATAGAAATTCGTACAGGATCACATCGTGGTCCATCAGTCTGCCTGTCTATTTATCAAGAGCATTCTTCTCAGAAACGCGTGGAGCTATCGGATCAAAACTAACATCAAACACTCAACTCAACGGTCCCTTGTAGTTGTAAAAAAATAATCCTTTAAATCAACGCAATCAATAAATACGACCATCTTGCCGCATATTTTAAAATTCGCAAATAAATCGAAAACCAATAGGGTAGTTCCAATACTAATCTTGAAATTTTGCAACATAGCGTAAGTAAAGGTAAAAATCTGAAAAATTAAACTGTACTCGTAGTTACGTCATTACAATATTTTTGCGACTACAATTTGAGCTTTTGCCATTTGTGAATGAATAGTATTGTATAAATATATGAGAGAACATTTTTAACTTCTCATTATGAACATTTATGATCTTCAAAAATTAGAGTATTTAAAAAGTTTATTCAAATTTTTTTTGCGAAAAAAAACAAATTTTTCCGAACCTTTTTCCTGGCCAGCGACAATATTGGAAACATACAAAAATCGTCGATACTTTTTATGGATGAAATATCTACATTCATAAATAAGTATATACAGAAATCTCAGTTCGTAAGTCCTATTTGCACTCTACCGGAGTTTTTTTTTTCTGTTTCGCTTCACAAAGAGATAGACTATACTCAGCACCGCATACATTAATATCATCCATGAACCTACTTAGATCTGTCTCTCTTATGTACAAACATCGTTCCACATCTATTTATAAGTCTCGATTTTACTGTATCACCGAATTAAATAAATAACACAGCCATTTCCTTTGAGCCGCTGACAACGAGACGATGGCCGAATTCTATTTATTTGCTGGCGCTTCGAGCGAATTAAGAATGAATCTTTTTCGAGACAGACAGGCGGAGGACCCGAAATGAAGTTATCTCTATTTTATCCGCTACCCCGTTATCCTTTATCAATTTCTAAAGGGAGTAGTACCATTCAACAATCGTCGGATGTGCGAAGACCGTGAACCTATTCACAAGACGTCCACGTCTACGAATACGTCTTCGCATTGTTTAAGTCGGAGTAACTTTCTTTTTTACAAAAAAGGTATACGATGGATAATAAAACGAACCAGCATGAACTCGAGATGAGAATGGATCTTTTGCAAGGGCAAAGCCTTGGTAAGTCATTGAAAAAAACGCACTTTGACATTTATAACAAATCTATAGGTGAATTAAATAGACTAGACGTTGTGTACAACGTCACAAGAGGTACAATAAAATCTATCCTGAAAACAGAATATGTATTGTCTATTTAGAAAAAAAATTGAAAAAAATAAGTTCATCAATTTATTTTAAGTTTCGTATCCTTCTCAGATCCTTAACGTGGACGACTAAACGAGTCAAGCCGCGAAATTTAATATTTGTAATGAAGTCCTAGTACACACTATGTAATTATAATAAAGTGTCCACACGCAAATATTGTTTCACTAACCGTCTCGTAGTGTCTTTCCGGACTACGAGTACCGGTATAACGGCCACCCTCGCGTAGTCGCCGGTGGCCCGAGCGTTAGCTGATCGATGGACGGCACTATGGCCCGTTACGCTCGCCCCATTATCATCGGTTCTTAGACGGATTCAATTTCCTTAACTGCGCCGGACACTCGGCGCGGCCCTTAAATCGATTTACGATCGCGGACGCCGCGGGGCAGTAAAGTTCACGCGAGCTTTTCCGTTGAAAGTCGACTTCGTATACAGCTACACGTATTAAGACGAAAAGATTATAGAGCGGATCTTGGACACTGTTGTCGAGTACAATTTTCATTCGCAAGTAAAATGTGCATTCGAATATTGATGATGACGCTCGATGGATGCGATGACAAGAAAATAAAACGGAATGAGAATCGAACAGAAACCTCGACGGTTCTAAAACGTTCTGCAATAGTGCAGCGACCGGAATATCACGAATGAGTTGCACAATTTGCACAATATTGCACTATTTTGGTAACTGCGAATTTAATACTGAACCATATTGAAATGGTAATTTAAAAAAATGTGGTGTCGTGGGACACCAGGTAGGAACGAAGTTCCTTCGGCTAATGTAGAATCGACACAATTTGCTAAAAAAAATCATGCTCAATTTTATGTAGGTTTTCTTGATTTTTCTCTTAAATTTTGCTAATTAGTTTTTATTTAAGTACAGGAAAGTATTTAGGAAATTCAGTATTTTAGGAAATAAAATAAATTATATAAAATAAAAAAAAATCGTAATTCAAATTATCAACTAAAATAACAAAATATGTTTCTTTATTTTTGTTTGACAACACAAAATTACATAGAAATAGAATAATTTCCCACTATTATCACTGTCAATTGCATTCAAGTCACTTGTTAGTTCACTTGCCATTGTTACTATATTTATTATTGTTTTGACGATTTGAAATTATATAAAAATAAACGTGACTACTCACGAGTAAAATGTATCTATAATGTGAATATTAGCCACGGGCTTGTCCATGATTTCATGAGTATATACTATGCATTGGCGGGGTGGAGTGGTAGGAGAGAGAGAAGGGATGAGAGAACGAAAAGAAAGAGGGGGAAAGAGAAAGGTATAATACACTACTCGCTTGTGTATACGACTGTCGCGCCTGCGCACGTCTCATTTAACGGTTTTATTCCACGGACTTTTTCTTACGGTTTTACTATCACATTTTTTTCAGTTCGGTCGCGCAGCAAAATCCCTATCTCCTCCAAGCCCGCCGTAAGGAACTTCGTTCCAATATATATCGTTCCAGACATTCTAGGGCTCATAAAGTGTAAAGAAGCCGAAATAAGAAAAAGGTTTTTGATGAATAAGGTATGTTCTGTCCATTAAAATATGTCTCGAAAAACCAAAAAATTAAATAGGACACGTATATACGATTTTAGTTTGTCCATGATGCTTAGACCAGAATTTTGAAAATAATTACACATCAGTTTGAGCAACTATGTGAAAAGTTCAAGTTATCTTATTCGTAAAAACATTGATCGCGAAGATTGGCAGGATTTAGTTAGAACTCAATAATAAAATTGTCCCTATTAGATAAGGTCATAATATTTTAAACAGATCAACGCTGTAAGGGAGTTGTGATCGGTCACTGCCCAATACTTGTCGATTGAAAATTATTACATTATTCGTTCCACATTACTGTTTTAACAGTTTATATTCTGAACTGATTAACCATCCTAAACGAAGTCATATTTTAAATACATACTGCTTCTAGTTAATTAATGAAATATAACAAATCTTTCATGTCATTAACAAAAACAATTATTCTGTGAGAACAAATGAGCCATACATATTTTTTTTTCTTTTAACTATTCACAGTATCTTCATTGGGTTTTTTTACACGACGACACGAAAGCAAATGACCGAGGTAGTTTACTATTTACTTTATATGAACGTATTTAAAGTTTATTTGTTTGAATAATAGTGTAGTGAACGCGTTTTTTTCTTATTACTATAAAAATACCTAAATAATGATTATTTTAAATTGCTAATTAGTCAGAGAAAGCATCAGTACCCAGTGAAGTCATTGTCTGCCAGCGCCGTATATAATGCTGCTAAACTCCATTTTTCAAGAAAGAGATAGTCTAGAATTTTTGATGGCCTATAGTTCACTGTTTTCTCACCGATTTTAATTTTGATCTCACTTTTAGTCATCAATATAATATTTTAAACATCAGTAGAATATTTTATTTAATGTTCTATGCAACCGGAACTTTTTCCCATCGAAAAACTTGTAGCACCCATTTAACGAAAACGGTCATTCGAAACTGATTTGACACATTTCTGCTTCAGTCATAACATTTCTATCTATATTCAATTTCAAAACATCTTTATTTCGTAGGTTGCAACATAACACTTAAAATACGTCTTAATATCTTAAGAATGTACGTTTCAACCGTTTTACCACACTTTCGGAAGGCAGTTTCCCCTGAAGAATAAGGAAAAAAATATCCGACGATACCTATTTTCAAAATGAACAAACACGATGAAATGACGTATATGTATACATATGTTCACATACAACTATCACAGAATGAAACGTGCCTGTTAGGAATCGGACTGACTATATCCATGAACACGGCCGCAGCGTCCCTGTTGCGAAGTGAGCGGCGCACGCGGCGCCCGCCGAAATTATTTTTGTTATTAGGTACTTACGCAACAGTGCATTCTCTATAGTGTAGTATCAATAAGTAAGTGGGTACAATAGGCGCAATATACGCCTTGTAAACAGCAAAACATATATTGCACTCATTGCACAAGTCTCCCGAGATAATATTCACTTTTGTGGTTTAATTTTACGCTTTGGGTTTTAGTTTGCATTAATTATGAGCTCAGCGTTAAGATCAAAAGAACCGCCGTGAGTTTGTTTGGGTGAATTTATGAACGCAACCCTGATGAGATGCGTGCGACGCAACCGGGGTGGGGTCACGGGGATTTCCCAATTTGAACGAACGAGAGCGCCAAAACAAACAATTGAACAATCATTCAATCTAAAGTGTATGCAAGGCGCGCATTGAATTTTTATAATAAAAATAAGAATAAGTCCTAACACTAAAAACAATATATAGTTTTTTGTGTTACTGATTGTTTTAATGTTTATTCACAATGAGTGATAGTAATCAATATAAAAAAAGAAATTATCTGATTACCAGAATCTAATAAGGAAAATAAAACAAGAAGAAGAACGTAATAAAAATACAACTAACAATTTACGGCTCTACCATTCTTTTCCACGTAATCATTAGAGACAGAAATCAGTGGTTTTATCGATGAAGGTGTTATTAAATCTGATTCTAAAACCGCTTCGTGTAGTGTGATATGTGCTTTTTATGTAATTGTCTATACAAATAAATTTAGCTAGCTGTCTGTCTGTAATGTCAAAATAAAAAAACACATTTTCTTTTATAATTTTCAGTCTGTCTTTTTCTTAATCTTCGAAACCGATTTTAATGAGGCGGATAGATGACGTGACTGTTTTGTTTTACTAATCACAGCAGGAGGTCATGGGTTCGATTTTCACAAGGTGCATTTGAAAAAAACCTTCGTGTTTATCTATAATATGTATTTATTTGCAAAAAATATAAGTAGTATATCAAATTAAAATCCAAAATGAATTAAATTGAAAATGCTCTACGTCACTTTTGCACGCCAGTTGGTTGTCTAGTGCCCATAATACAAGCCCTGCTTAGTTTCGGACTAGACGACGGAGTTGGATTATTGAGAAATATTCATTTGTCTATTTATATTATTTATATTTATTATACATAATTATTCATACATAGATAAATCAATTTATTCAGACAGGTAGATAGGTATTCATGTGAGCCATATTATGTCTTTGTTTATTTGTCTTTCATTTAAGATGATGCCGCCGAAGTTACGTCCGTGCCTGTGCCTGATACACCATTTTCACCGCCAAGACAATTATCGTCACTAACACCAACTTTTTTCAGAAATGACCTTGGACTCTGGCTAAAAGTTTTAAACACTACTTTGATCCAGTATTTAATAGAAAATAGGATTAAATAAATTAAACAGTATAATTTACCGCATGACTCTTAGCGACGAAAATTTTCCGAGTATTATTATGAAAAGCATTTAGAAAACGGTGAAAATTATCACTGAGAGTAGCCAAAAATGCCTTTTATTGTTTCTGTTGCAAGCTATTTGAATCAAAACATAAAAATGAGTTTTGCGAGGGAATTAGTGATTCGCAACATTTAACTTTGTATTGTAGCAGTCATGAGAAAAGTTCTGCTCATTTCAATAATTATAAAAAAAATGGACAGATTTATTTAATGCTTATAAAAATAAAAACACTATCGATAGTATTCAACAAAAACTTTTAGAGGTTGAAAAGCAGCGCTGGTACGATATTATCAAAAGAATAATATATGTGATTCAATTTCTAAGTACTAAAAATGTGTCTTTTAGTGGCCAAAGCGAAAAATTATACGGTCGTAAAAATGGTGATTTTTTAAAATGTGTTGAAATGTTAGGAAAATTCGATCTTTCAATGACTGAACTCATGCGACGCGTAACGAATGAATCGGATTTCAAAAATATGCCGACATATCATGGAGAAAAAATCCAAAATGAAATAATTTACATACTCGGTAACCAAATTAAACGTTTTATTTTAAATTAATGGCGAATTAATAAATATTTTTCAATAATACTGAATTGCACTCCTGACTTTCACACGTAGAGCAAATTAGTATTATAATAAGATTTTTCGATTTTAACACAGAAACTGGAAAGTTGGAAATAGGAGTGCATTTCCTAGCTTCTGTCTAATTATCGATACATCTGGCGCTGGATTAACGTCATTTATAATAGAAAAACTAGACGAAATTAATTTGGACATAGACAACATAAGGTGACAGGGCTATGATAATGGATCAAATATGCACGATAAGAATAATGGTTTTCAAAAAAGAATGCTGGATCTAAATCCTTGCGTTTTCTATGTACCGTGCGCTAGCCATAGCTTAAATTTAATAGTAAACGACGCTGCCGACCTCAATTACCATACGACTGGATTTTTTAGTATTGTGCAAGAATTATATAAATATATTTCGTCCTCTACCAAAAGATGGGTTTTATTAAAAAAATATATCATAAATCTGACCTTAAAACCTATGTCTGAAACACGATGGTCAAGAAGAATAGATGCTATAAAATCGCTTTTTACAAATTCACCAGAAATGTATGATGCCTTATATGAAATATCAAAGAGTATATCATGTGATCAGAAGGCAAAATATAATGCTAAATGACTAGCAAAAAAGATATGCACCTTTTCATTCATTTGTTTACTAAATGTATGACTTATATTATGCTTTAAAGTAAATTTCGTGAGCAAAATTCTGCAGTCAATCAACATGAATAAGCAAGTTGCTTTAGATGCCTTAACAGAATTAAAGAAGTTTTAATAAAAATTAGCACCGAAACAAATTTGGTAAACATTGTAAATGATGCCATGAAAATTGCCGAAAAATTAAATTTCAGATCCAGACTACTAAGAGGTCGTAAGACTCCAAAGAGTTTTGATCACGAGGACCACGCTATGAATGATCCGACAACCTCTTTCAAGATTAATGTATTTTTTTATACAATGTATATTATTTTATACATAAGCTTTATCCTCTGTGGGCGAAAGATTTAATTTATTGAATAATAAAAATGACGTGTTTAATTTTTTATTTGAACTAAATGTTGACCAAGATCAAAATCGATTAAGCAGTAACCGTCATCGTTTGTAGAAAATTATTCATTGGATATTTACGCCGATTATTTATGAGCAGGAATTATGTAAATTCAGTCTTTTTTTTCCAAAAACTAAATAGTGATGTGGTGAAAATTCTCGAATTTATATAATTAAACAATTTGACGGCCGTTTGCCCTACAATCACCATAGCATTACGAATTTTGCTAAACTATGCCAGTTACAGTAGTACATGCGGAAAGGTCTTTTTCTAAATTAAAACTTATAAAAAATTACCTGCGCTCAACAATGAGCCATGAAATATTTACTAATTTAACAACAATATCCATAGAGGAGGCCATATTAGACCATATAGACATATACGACACTTAAAGAGTTCGCAAACAGAAAAGCGAGAAGAGTGGAAAAAATACAATTTAAATATGTTTATATACTTACACATTTCAGATTTTGTTGTGTTTTTAAACATGGCATACGTAACAGTTGAATCAGTATTATTAGGAAAAAGTCAGCTATTTTGTTATTAATATTTAAGTATACGGTTAAATATAACATCATAAATGAGGTATGTAAAAATTTAATTCGCGTTTTATTTTTCGCAGTAATTGGCAAGCGGAAGCGAACTGCTTTTAGCTATTTAGGAAAGTATTATACAATTATATAAAACTAGAGAACATTCATTTCGGTCAAAATTAACAAATAGGAAAAAAAATACTTTGAAACATTCGTAAAAAAGAGGCGTTTAATACCTAGGTTTCGCACAAAGGCGTCGCTAGAAGTCGGCGCGGTCCAACCTGAATATTATTGTCATCTAAATATTGCTATAATATTTGTTATCATTTTTTTTTTTGCCAAATATTTGTTAACAAAATATTTTAAATTCGTATAAGAGCAATTTTCGTACATCTGAGACTATACTGAACGTGCTCACAAAGAACCCTTAAAATGAATTCGTAACTTTTTGTAGTTGACGCAAATGTAAACACAGTTTATTTCTGTTTCTCCTATTCAATTTGTATCTATCACCATTTTTCTTAAGCATTCTAAATCTTTTCTTACAGAATCAAGTATAATAAGTCACACAGGCAGTTAGTCTATATAGAGCTACATAGGATGCGAAATTTAACTTTGTGAATATATGAATAATTCCAATACTGGTCGTTATTTTATTAATGCGCCAATCGAAACACTTTTTGAATTTTGCATGATGAATGAGAAATGTGTTTATCAGTACAAGTTGCTATATTTGTAAGTCTGTTTCTGCATAACCTCCTAGGTGTATAAGCACGTTAGGTATATACATTTTATATTTCCTGCACACGCCTAAGAAATTGACAAGAATATATGGTGATTAGTCTCAACTTCGTAATTAATTTTATGCAAACATGTCATTTTCTTGATGTAAAACATCTATTGGCCGTATTCAAGAGTA
The DNA here is from genome assembly GCA_005406025.1 of Eumeta japonica. Classification (NCBI taxonomy): domain Eukaryota; kingdom Metazoa; phylum Arthropoda; class Insecta; order Lepidoptera; family Psychidae; genus Eumeta; species Eumeta japonica. The sequence goes on from BGZK01000405.1 coordinate 43,844, forward strand.
AGACCGACTCGTACGCCGTGACGGAAAAAGGGTTGCCAACCGTAATTTGTTTTCAAATATCTAATACCTTTAAACGAGCAATTCTTGTATATTTGTTTGTTTATATATACCAGCTATCTCGGAAACGGCTCTAACGATTTTCATGAAAAATTTTATTTAAATAAAGTGTAATGTTTTAAGTTTATCAACATAGGTGTTTTTCCCGGGAAAACGCGATTTTCCAAGAAAAAAATTAAAAACCGGGAAATGAATGCTTACTTACTAAATATAAAGATATTTCGCCGCAACCTTTACAGTTACTGTGGGGCAGCGGCTATCACGTAAGTTTTCTGTGCAGAAGATCCCGAGTTCGAGCCTGGGGTGCATCTTGGTTTTTTTTAATTTCTTTTTTTTATCATGCTTTTTTAATTTTTATTATTATGACAAGCATTTTTATCTTGCAAGTTAAATTGATCCACTTCCCGGTTGCTTTTTTTTAAATTAATTTTATCAAAAATAACCTCAATATTAGTTTTTTTTTTATTTTCATGGTTGTTTTTGGAATATTAATTTTAAAATGTGTCAGTCGTCAGTTGTGGTCCATTCAATGGGAAACGAGTGCCATCTTGTATTAAAAGATAAAACTACGATCTCAATTAGATCTCATTAGTAGCACTAAGTAAGTGGTAAAATATGTCGAATATTATAAATTGCACAGAAATCATTAAAAAAAATTTTGGAAACATTAAGATCGCCTCAGACAACCATATTTTATAATTTTAATATTACGACACTTGATATTTTACTGGTGATAATGGACTGTTTTTTAATCAGCGAAATGAAGTGACATTAGTTTTACAACTTGGTATATTAACAGTGTTTTATACACTTAGTGTATCCAAAAAATAATCCGAGCAAAGCTCGGTCGCCCAGCTAGTGTCATATTATGTATTGACAAAACTTACCAGACATTCGTTTGATTCGCCGTTCAAATGATCATGAAAATGTAAGCCTCTAAAAGACCTATATTAAGCTATCGACTTTAAGACCATTCGCTCAATGGAATCAACAAGTTTAGTTCTAAATAAAACGTCACTATGCATTAAAAGCAATCTTTAATATTAATCACATACATAAAATAACAAAAAAAAATGCGTATCATTACGAATCTTTACCTAAGTAATTTCTAGTTTTAATTTACGTCTTCCGATACTTCTAATCTTACGTTATCGAACATTATCAAATTGACGGTCAATTTTACACCATAGAAAAAATGGGATAATAAACTAAGTTACAAAATTAGGAATATAAAATAATGAAACACTATTGTTTATAAAAGAATATTGTTTGAGCGCTTCAAAACTTTAAATCATTGGTCGCGTTATTTATTTACTTTATATTGGTTTTCTTTTCTTTAGTTATAAATGGTTTCGATAACAACCAGTTTCGATGTTTAACAACTGTCGAGGGCCCCTCGACGGCCACATATATTTTTCGTCGTTGGTGGAGGTTGAGTGACTTAAGTACCGCGAACCAAAAAGCACCGGGTTAGATTTTGACCAACAGTGAATCGATCGATGAGCTTCGAGTCGTGCGTCAGTGCAGAGTACGTGTCCGGAACGTTGTCATCGCAACGTTGATGACGGCGGTCAACGGTGTGCGTACAGTCGTCGCCGTCAACAGCCGACTAGCGCTGGGCCGTAGTGGAGGGCTTGAAAACTCCAAGCCCCTCAGTCTAAAATAAAAAGATTATGGGAGGGTATGTTTTATTAATCGGGTTGTTAGAAAGTTAATGAAAAACATATAAATTTATAATAATAACAGAAATCAAATATATAGGCAACTAAATGCCATATCGAAATACGGAACTACTATATTTAAAAGAAACATGGCCGATTCATGGTAGGTTATAAAACCTACTTAAGGTATAAATTTCTCATTTAAGTTTTCACTCAAATATAGAATGCATGCTATATTTATTTATGTATATAAGAATAATTTTTAATAAATTATATATACATGTATATAAGAATAATCTTTAATAAATAAATTTAATACTACCAATAGCTAAATACGGAACCTGAAAATTTTACTATAAGCCAGGCTATGAAAACCATTTAGGTTTAACCAGCAATCTAGTCGCCTGCAATCTGGGAGGCTATCGGTCAAATTAAACGTATATTTTTCAAAGGACTAATACGAGTATAGGCCTCCGATTGCGTTAAAACTTACAGCTGTTTTATCTAGTTTAAAAAGAGGCCCATATTTATACTGTTCGAGTTGTTTTCATAGCAGAGTTTTATTCGAGCCATAAATATTTATACCAATAATAAAACCAAAAAAAAGGCAAACTTATTTATAATATATTAAATAGATATATACAACAACAAACATTTATCCGAATCGGAATTAGCTTTCGAATTACGTCGGGACAGCCCTATAAAAATCGTTCTTTGTTACACTTGTCGTATTCTGCATTAGGCAAATATTGAATATTCATACATAAAAAAAGAAACCTTTGATCCGGCTCCACTCAAACATTATTATCGTGATATTATTATACGGAAACCTTTCCCTTCTCCTGCTGTCATATGTACTTTGGAAATTATATTTTCATACTTAACATAGCGATGGTAGCATTTTTATACAAAATATTTCTTATTCAACTTTCAGCCGTTCTCGGAATGCAGACAATGAGTGATTCAAACGGAACATCGTGAAGGTTATTTGAGCTTTCTTTCTTACAACACTTAAATAAAGCTTTATTGAATATTGTAAGAAGGCTAATGTCTTATTTTTTCCTATTCGCGTTAAGCTGCGTTTCGTGTGAGAGACGAACCCTATTTTAGATATTTCTTGAAATAAGAATTCATTAAATCATATATTTTTACACGAATCAACTAGCCAACACACTGAACGAAATTAGAATCGAGAACAGAACTAGAACTTCTTTTTGCTTTCCTATGGGCAGACAAATTTGAAGATTTTAATAACACAGAACCCACTGTCATTTAGACCTTTTGGTGGGCTGTCCAGAAGAACCGATTCTTAAGGTTATTTTCTAAAAAAGGAAATGGAGGATAAGATCCTCTGTAATTTAGTTACGTCCGCACGTCACGGTCTTACAACTTCGCCATATTTGTATATCGCGAAAATAGATAAAACAGGAGCAATTTTCCATATATAGAACTAAGAGAAATATTTTATTTGCATAACCCATCATCTTGTGTATTTTCAGATAGGTCTTCTAGAAAGTCAGTAAAGTTATTTATTACCTCTTAAGATTGGCAATAAATAATGTATTTTCCTCTCGTGTGTCTAATTATATGACTGAACAAAAAAAATTCTTGACAGAAAACTGCCTTCTTAACGAGTGATGAAACGTTAAAATATTGTAACGTACTTTATGTGTTGCATGTTATAATTTATTAAATAAATTTTTTTAATTTTATCTAATAAACCAAAATAGGAATACTTAGTAAACGATTCAAACGCAAGTTACCTGGAACGAATTAGGTATGTTATCAGTAGGTACTTCCCTTAATTATCAAATAACAAAATTTCGCAATCAACTAGCGATTATAGTTGAAAACCGGTAAGAAGTAGATTACAAATACAAAATTCTAAGTAAATTGATACGCTTTTCCTGAGATGTAATTATTACAGATGTAACTTACTAAGATTGAAAAAAAATATGCCTAAATTTTGATCTAAGAAAGTTCAACCCCGATAAGACAGCGCTTTTATTACTCAGTAATAAAAAAATATACGTATGGTAATTAAATCAGAAACTATACGGTCTTCATTATATAATAGAGTTCTCTTTGATGATTTTCCAGCATTTTAGACATTTACGAAAAGCTATAACGTCGAACTTAGTTCTTGGAAGCCATATATATAATTACTCGCTGGTGCTGCCAGTACAAATGTCCTGCATGATAGGAAGTAGACCATGAGTTATCTTATATACAAGAGCGAGTAAATCATGCGTTATTTTAGATGAGAATTCAGCGGCAACCTTAAGAATACGTAGGGCGCACTGAAAATTCCTGGAATAAGAGTAAAAATTACTATGAATGGCCAAAAATTAATTTACTATTTCTCCAGATATTCTGACTTAGCATAAATGCACTTTTTCATATAAATAAAGCTATATTAAAAACATTTATGCCATTCCTCCCTGGTGACTCGACATATGTTTTTAATACTCTAGTTCTGGTGATGAAAATCTTTGACCACCTAATTGCTTCTTAATTTTTGCAAACAAAAGAATCACATGGTGCTAGGTTGGGACTGTATGCAGGACTGCTCATACGTTCTAAGTTTGTCTCCTTCAAATATTTATGTATTTTTGTCCGTATAAGAATTGGAATTGTCATGGTGCAAGATGATTCAAAGTTTACGGTTATTTTTACGGAGTTCGTCAATAACTTCCGGCAAACAAATGGTCGTGTTCCGATTCCTATTCACGGTACGACAATTCTCTAAAGCAACAGTAGCCATGTTTTCACTTTTATTAAAAAAAGAAGCAATCTACTACTTAGAGGCACTTCTTTCGCGCGCTTTGATTGGTTTCGGCTCATCTCGATAGACCCGTACGGTCGATTGCTGCTTTGTCTGGCAGTCGTAGCAATAAATCCATGTTTTGTCACCTGTCACTGTGTCCCACACCAAATTTGGTGCAATATCATGCTTACCAGTTTCAAGAACGCCCCTTCCTTGAACCTGGTAAGCATGATATTGCACCAAGTAATGCGGTCTATTTTTTGAGTCTCAGTCAAATTGTATAGGATCCACCTCGAGCATAGCTTTTTTATATTCAAATGTTGATGATTATATTTGACTCATGCCTATTCTTATGGATGCCCAACTCTCATGGTAGGTCACATGCCTGTCTGTTTTTATCATACGGCCCATAGCATCGATGTTTTTGTTGTTTACAACGGTGGACGGATGACCATCACGAAATTCGTCATTGATGTTGACAAGTTCTCGCTTGAACTCTGCAAACCAGTTATAACTAGTCGTCTTGCATAGTTCTTCAACGGCAAAAGCATTCGAAGCCGAACAGGATTCTGCTGAGCTAGCTAATTAAACTTAAAATCGTAGATAATCTTACTACGATAATTTTCACTTCTTAAATCCATAATGATGAAAACATGCAATTTTTAAAATGACGCCACAATGTAAAAGCAATTGATAGTTAAACTGTATTCTACAGCCAAACACTTCCATTTTCAAATGCTGTAATTACTTTGTAAACATTTCTAATGTAAGTGGCCAGTTCCAAAATCTTATAGTGCGCCCCACGTACAGAGCATGCTTTGACCCGCTCTGCAGCTTCAAGTACACGTTGATTAGATGTTGTATAATTCTTCTCTTCTGTTGCGACATACGTATATTTATTCTTAAGATCTATAATTTTATATATACCTTTTTTATAAATTGTATCTCAACTCCAATAGTTGAGATCGAGCTCGAGATCAACTTTCGTGCAGTACGGACAAGGCGACAGAGAACAAAATTTATTTTATTGGAATGTGTCTGAACATCAAGTCATTGAAAATAATTATTTAACTTGACTTGAACGAAATCTGATTAACTGAGTTAATGAAGATTTTAACTATTGTGAATTTTTGTATTATTTACATACTAAATTTTAATTGATAATATAAAATATAATATTTATTTAAAAAGTAATCGATTTTAACAAATAAAAAAGTTTGTATTCTTGTATAGTTTATTCACCAATGACACTAGGGATGATAGAGGTATTGAGAGGAAATTTAATGCAGGAAATAAAGTGAATGGAGCCTTGCTTGTTATTACGACTAGTAAAAGTGTCTCACGACAAGCGCGTTTGGCTATCCATAATGGTTTCCTCATTCCTATGCTTAGATACGGTACTGAAAGATGGGCATGGCAGAAGAAAAATAGAAGTAAGCCATCTAGCTTTAGCCATCTGGAAAGGATGGATGAAAGTAGACTGACTAAACAACTTTATAAGGCAAATGTGTGTGATGAAAAAAGTGGGCAAGAGTCATTAAAGAAAAATCTTTGCATACTACTTCTGTGCAGCACATTCAGTAACGCATAATTGCATCAACTACTTATAGAGTAATTAAATAGATAAACGAAAACCAAGTTCTCGGTTTTTAATTATCAGTTCAATTGCCTTTAGAATAACCTGGACTGATAAATTTTTGATAATTTTTCAAGTACTGATCGGTTGTCAATTCAACAGAAATTTATAGTCTGTTAAAATTTTACGATCGCGTTATTTTGTTTGAAATGAAATTTTAAAAATAGTCCAATAACACACTTCTCCGACACATTCCGATCTCCCCTCCGTTGGATAACCAGTTCCCTTCTAAGAGGCCAGCAATGCACTTGTGACTCTACTAGGATTGCAATTGTCCATGGGCGGCGGTAACCATTCGCTCTCTGATAATTTACCTATTCGTTAGGCGGACGAATATGTAATGAAAGAATCTGAAAAAACTGTTGTCCCTGCTGCCCATCCCTAAAATTTCCACTTTGATATTTATCGATGTGCTTTTAAGCTCCTTAAGTTATAAATATTTTCTGTGAGTCTTTGAGCTTAAAATTTTCAAAGACGTTGATCCTGCAGTTTGTCGCTGAAACTTGTTACTATTTTCGAGCTCAAAGCTTTCAAAAACAAAGAAGCTATAAATGATTGAGTTGACTAGAACTCATAAGATCGATTTTAGTGTTTTTATAAATTTCTCTAAACTCAAAAATATAGATCTCATACATTTTGAGCTCTTTGGGTTCAAACTCTAAATATAAAAAATGCTTTCTTTTTTTAATTTTTCCACTACTACATTCCAGCGCGTTATTCGGTTTTGATCTGCTTTATGAAATCCGACGCAGTTTTGTAAAAAGAAACAAATAACCTAGTACCAAATATCAATCCATCATGAATTACACATGTTATTTTGAAAGAACCTTTTTTCAATTTTTTCGTTAACAAAATTTCTCGAACGAACCCACCGATTTAGACGCAGCTTATAATGATCGATATTGTTTTTAATCAGAAAAACTATCACTAGTTAGATTTTGGAATTTATTGTTAGAATAAATTAAAAAATATTCTAATAATACACTTTTTGAAACATTTTTCTCTTACACTATTACCTGAATAAATCGACTGATTTTGATGCAATTAGCAACCATCAACATTGTTTTTTAATAACAACAACTGGACAGATTTTACAAGTCATTGGTAAAGGAATTTACAAAATATTGTAAAAATAAACTTTTTGTTAAAATTTTCTCCAACGATATCTTTTGAAAAGATCAACCATTTTTTATGCAGTTTAAGGCAGTGAATGCCAATGCTTGAAGAAAAGAGGACAGGTGACAAATCGGTAGAGTAATCTAAAAGCAATTTTAAAAACATATTTGTTAAAACTTTGTTTTAGGTTTCTCAAAATTTACGGGATAGAATCAATTCAACGTTTTAGGAAGTGAAAGTTGAGTGGACCCCTTTAGAATGTCGTTAGCTGCGTTTCAATCGGTTAATCAGTTCAAAAAATATGAGACACAACATACACACACACACACACACACACACACACACACACACACACACACACACACATATACACACACATTCACAACAGATACAGAGACACCACTCACAAAATGGTCGAAACAGATTCCTAAGACCTTAAAATATTACGATCTGGTGAATTTATACAAATTCTCTCTTAAGACCATGTGATAAATTACTGTTACATTTTTACCTCTCCTAATGAATACAGGTAAATGTAAACAAAATTACGTGTACATCAGGGAATTCTTATTGCAATTTTTTCACAAATCTTACAAAAAGCGACCAAGTGTGTTTCGGACTACGCGCAGTGTAGGGTTTTGTAGTTACTAGTCACAATATACTTGGAAGGAAGCTTTTTGTTTGAGACTACGAACGTATTGAATGAGTTGACGGTTTAACGACCGATGACGTCTAAAAACAGACCTACATAAGACGTCTTATGTGGGTCCGTTTTTATTTATATTATTATTTTATATTTCCATAATTTTATATGGTTCATAAACATATACTTACTACTTGTTTTACTCAACCAACGATAGCATCAGATTATGGTCTTGAGCATACTGTTACAAGTTCTAGAACATTATTCAAAGACGACCGGTCCTTTTGTCTTTTATAGAAGGTTTATATTAAGTATATTTTATTACTATTAATAGCTTTACTGTAATGCATTTCTATTTTAATGTATTAACCTAAATACATAAGTATGTATTAAATTTTAAATGAATTAAAATACAACAGTCTCAATATGTAAAAATACGATGTGAAAAAGTACATGAGCTAAAGAACGTATCTTCATAGCACTTGTATACTTCTATTGCGAAGCATAATTTTTCGGCAATGACTCGATAACAACGTATGCGATCATATTGAAATTCATTTTCCTTCAAAGTATTTATTAAGCGTTACCTTTGTATTTTTTTTTATAATTTTTGGACTTACGGTTTAAAAACTAAAGAGAGGGCCCACAATTTATGCTAATTTCGGAGCAATTATTTCCGAAAATATTTACCGAATCAAAAAAACGAATTACTTGGAAATCTTAAAATGTTTTTTTAAGTACTGTCGAAATATGTACCACACGTTGATAGGTATTTGTTGAAAAATTTTTTTTTAGTTTCTGTTACGTGTATGGAGTGCTTTCCTAGAAATATTTATTTTTATAATTTAACTACCAAACTAATTAACGGCTTAAACAAGACACTTATATTTTAAATTTCAACAATATATGTTTTTTTAGTTTTTGAGTAAAATGCCTGTGACATACGGACGAACATGTCACATATGGACACGATAAAATTATAAAGATTCCGTTTTTGTCACTTTGGCTACGGAATCCTCAAAATCCCTAATTCACAAATAACGCCAAGTACGGCAGGTGAGCGTGAAGTATGCGAAGTCATTAAGCCTGACGCTTCCAACTTAATTGAAAACCCCGCGTCGCAGTTATTAGTAGCTAGCTGTTTTACTCCATACTTTGTTATTTGAATAAAGTATTTCTTTGGTTACATAAATTTCGTATGAAGCAACCAAAAATTTTTTTTAATTTTCTCTATTTTAAATTAACCGTAAATTTATTTAACACCGCTCATTAAAACCGATATTGAAAAGCAACAGTAAACAAACTGTATAACATAGTCTACTTTGGTTTCCCAACTACCTGAAGTGGTGCAAATTTAGATTTTAACAATATTTCATTTCAAATATATTTATAGTTCAATACCAATTTAGTTTCAAAATTATTGAACAATTAATGCGTTAATAATGTAAACAACGCGTTGCTGGTTTATTCACCCGCGTATGCATGTAATTTATTCTCGATCTCCATCCGGTAAGATGCTGATCCGGTCACATCTAGAACACTGATGTCAGCTCTGGGCTGGACCGCAGCGTCTCGAATCGTCGGCGACCTTGTAATATCCGGCCAACGCTATCTGACAGCTCTGTGAAGACATGTAGCCTGTTGGTGCATGCCTTATCGCGTATGTTATCGGAGAGTGCTCTAAGGAATTGCGTATTCAACCTTATTCCTCACTAATAGCTCTCCAAGGGTTGCTGATATCCATAGCCATTGGGGATCACCCACTCTCTGATGGCTGGCGTGCTCGTTTTCTTCTTTAAAGTCCTATTATTGCTAGACCAATTTCAAAAACTTTTATGGGCATGGTCTACTACATGTATAGCGGAAAAATTACATACCCCGCTGGAAAAAATGTTTATCAGGAAACGCATCAAAACGTACAGAAGGTTAAAACCAGCTGCCATCCATCGACCTCATAATCGACGTAACGTCTTAAACCGAACAAAGAAGGACGCAAAAAAAAATTAAACTACTTAATTTTTTTTAATTACTACTAGTTTTTGCGCACTGGTAAGCCACAAGTTTGACACCATGAACACGAAACATTTCTTAACTCTTTATGCAAGTCAGTTGCTACTAAAAGGTAGCATTGTGCAGAGGAGGACCGATATCGGAACCAGAAACAAAATTGCAATTAACAGCGGAAACTGAATTGGGATTGGAAGCAGAACCAGTACCAGAATATAATCGAAATGGTAAGGTGGAGCGGGACCGGGGTGATGTCAGGGTCGACAGCGGGGTCGGGGGCTGCAATGAAATTGAAACCGCAAGTGAATACTACTTCATGTCACCCTAAATGTAGTAACTAGTTTAATTCGAAGATTAGAAATGTCATAACTTTGTTTGCGCAAAATATGACATAGCAATTCGAAATATGACATAGCAAGTCGAAATATGACATAGTGACTCGAAATATGACACAGTGACTCGAAATATGCCATAGTGACTCGAAATATGACATAGCAACTCGAAATATAACATAACAACTCGAAATACGACATAGCAACTCGAAATATGACATAGCAACTCGAAATATGACATAGCAACTCGAAATATGACATAGCAACTCGAAATATGACATAGCAACTCGAAATATGACATAACAACTCGAAATATGACATAGCAACTTAGACCAATATTTTTAGAGCTGAAGACAAAATACTTCACAAATAATCCACATGTCATAGTATTTTTTTTGTACTTCACAGTTAAAGGAATCGTATATATCTACGCTCTGTTTTATTGATGCATTGCAAACAGTTTCTTTATATTTTGGAAGTTAAAATTATTATCTTTATTAATTCAGATATATCGTACATCTATATAAAATCAGATATATACATCTATATAAAATCAGATATATACATCTATATAAAATACAGATATATAGATATACACTATTTCAAAAAATTGCACAATATATCACACCCATAAAATCATCAGTTTTATTTTTAGCCAAAGAAGGGTGGACAACCTATAACAAAACTCATTTCTAACTCTGCTAGCACGTAAAACTTATATTTGTAGTTATAACGAACAATACCACTGCAAATATGACAATAAGTTTCCGTTTTGTTTTAATTATATAATTTAAAATGTTAATAACTTTGTTTTGTAGCGGATCGTCCCAGATTTACACGACAGCTGAATTCCTTAATACAGGCGGGTCTAATTGCGGGCATTATGAAAAAGGTCGAGAACGCCACGTACGCGGGAACGCCCGGCACACGGGGTGTGGACGTACGCGCGTCCAAACAGGCACACTTGTAAATTTTATCAACAATTAGAGATGAAACAGCGGCGGGTGTATTTTATTAAAAGCTCACCCGCCAACGATTCGATACGAAACGTCATAAGTAAAGGTCGCTATGTCTTTTAAAATAAACGAATTTTTAAATAATTCCTACTTTGTTATAGAACGAGGTTTGAAGGTTTTCCCGCGTCAGCATACATGACCTGGATTAGCGTAGAACAATATTATGGGTTTCAGATAAGCTCTAATTGATTACTTCACATTTATTAGCAGTGACCAAGCATCCGATTAGAATGAAATCGACACAGGTAAAGTGCGTGTAAAGAAAAGAAAAGAAGAAAATGTAATATTTAAATTAGCCTTTTCAGAGGCTCATAAAACATATGAGCAAATATATTTTTAGATATTTTTACTTTATGCTTATGTTTTAACTTTCTTTGGTAAATATATCGATTCATTATTACTAAGCAATGCAGTAAAAATATCGAACTGGAACTAAAAGCGAAAAAAGGACTGGTGTCGAAATCGAAAATTGAACTGAAATTAGAACTAAACGCTTGATTGGGATCAAACCGTAGAGCAAAAAAAAATGAAATTGAGAGCGAAGTCCGAATTGAAACTGAGGGAGCGACCGGAACTAGAATCGAGAGTGGAATCGGAAATAAACTCAAAATTAAAAGCGAAATAGGTCGCAATAGTATAGCACATATAGTGAAGAAATACAATTCTAAAATCATAATAACAAAATTATGGGCCAATGTCACGATTATACTATGAAATTGGAAATAAGAATACCATTACACAAAAACACATAGAGTTGAAAAAGTTCACTTGCTGTCTAATTATCTGTAATAATTAGTAATGAAACAAATATTACCATAACCAATTAATTGCATTCAAATGAAGCGCTTCCTTTAATTCTACATCCTTTACTAGGTGGCGTAGTAATCACAAACATTAACGTAATCAAACCTCAAATGTCGCCGCTTTCTTTTCCCTAAGGTCTGGAAGAAATACATGGATTGTTCATTAATATTGCGATTGCAGCGATTTAAAAAACTTAATAATCGTTTGAGAAAATAACTTAGTCCGTATTTAAAATGGCAGGATCAAACTAAAGGTATGTACGCCATCTAGTGGGGTTTTATGGAGCTAATTATTAAAAAACCCCTCGTGACGAATTCAATTAGATGTTGAATAGAAGAAGGTTCACGATTCTCATCGATATTGCAAATGTATAATTCTAGTAGCATATTGATGGCGATAGTCAATCTATACAAACATTTCAATTCTTTTCCCACATATATCCAGCCTTTACCCAGAAATATGTTTTCAGTTTATTTTCTACCGAAATACGCTACAGGGAAAACCTTTTTTATAGCACTACGTGACACGAATGCACGGATAAGAAGATACAATGCCTCAAGCAATATTTTCAATGTTGGTGAGCCCTTTCAAGGTGAAACATTGTTATAAACACCATCCGATACGAGTCACAATTTAGCAATAGACATAAATATCAATAAATTTTGTTTTATATATTTTCGCCTAGTTCTTATTTTGACAGCAAACGAAATTTTACAAAGTTTAAACGATAACTAACTGCAGGCATTGACGTTAATTTGACATATTCTTATGTCAGATTTTGTCATCAAACTGTAGTGCACCGCCCTCTCGCAACCTTCAATCACACATCGAAGGGCTTGGTCGTTAACTACCATTACGTTCAAAATCGACAGCTAAACGTGATCCCTGTAGCATGACAGAATAATATTTAATTGGCCATAGTCTAACTTATTATCCGATTCCTCTATAATTAGAGATTGAACTCCTCGTCTTTCAATTAGAAACCAAAACGCCGACCACTCAACCATTGCAGCTCTCTAAGCACAAATTCAACCTAATAATCTACGTATAAAGCGGTATCACATTAGCATATACGGCCAGCTTATTACATTGTTTCAGAGTTTTCGTAATTCAATCGTCAATATACTAATCCTAATTAATTCACGCGAACAGTAATAAATAGTACGCGAGTGTTGCGGTGACAATGTTGGTTTTAATGGGGAATTCTTACTGCGTATGTTATGTACTAGAAGTTTATGAGAATGAAGTTAGACGATTTGTCCTTTAGATGAACGTATATAATATATAAATAAACTGTATATTTTTGAAACTCTGCCTTTTGTAACATATCTCCATCAAAAACTCGCATATTTGTTTTTACCGAGGTCTCGATCGTCATTTTAGATTTAACGCCGAGAGATGTCATCACAATGCCGAATCTGCTTAGGTATTTATCGAAAAAATAAGAATGCAAAAAAAAAAGGAGAATGTAGCGACATCTTTTCTCTTCGACATTTATGCAGCGGCACGTGAAATGTCACTCGATGGTTTATTACGCTCTCTTCGGGCCCGTGTCGCCTAAAGAATATTTGTGTTACCTACAAACCTTTAAAATTATTTACCTTTCTTTAGGGTGACAGCTTTTCGCGATGAATATTCTCCGGATTTTATTTTAAATGTTTACTTTATTAAAAGATAAGAAACATATATATATATATATATATATAGTGTAAATGTGGGATCAATACAATGGAGACGCAATCCCTGCGTAGTGAACATTAAGTGCCTTCAAAAATGAATAGTTGTCAGAGAGCTGTTTAGTTTGAAAAAAATATGTAAATTAAGTACAAAAAGGTATATTGCGGTAGTGTGGCCATCTAGAAAGGATGAACGAAAGTAAATTGACAAAACAAAGTTACAGAATAAATGTATGTAATTGATGAATGGGACGATAAGGGCAGCCCTAGAAAATGTTATGTTGACAAAATTAGTAGCACAATGAAGACGGGTCAATTTTAGGCCCCCAAATCCGACAAACTTGCATGAAATGATTGATGAATGTCAGTAAAGCAAGAGAGATATGGAAAATTCGCCACGTGGAAATCTGCAGACTCTGCATACCATACTGCGAAGTAGGCGTGAGTTTATATATAGAGTTTAAATATTTTAATTCGAAATAGTTACATGTCACAACATGAATTTTATGATTTTCGAATTTTTAAGACAGTCATTTATTTAGCATGTCATCTAACTATTGCCTTATTGTCTTATTAAAAAGTAATAAATGTATTCAATTATTCCCATCGTTTTATTCATTTATGTGCCATAATATAAATAATTCAGTTAAGTATACCGTTCGTTAATCTAAGACATACTCTTTTTTATGTAATTCTATTTAGCAAAAACCTTTTTTTTTCTACTGAAACCTCCTAGTTTTTCATAGGTTTTTAAAAAGCGGTCACCCTGCCGCGATATCCGTGTGCTCCGGCGTAACGCGCGTTATTAGGGTCCATTCAGATATTAATTATTCACGAATGAGGAAGGAATATCACGATCAAATTTCGTTTGATTGAGTGTTTATATCGCCTAATCTAATCGTCTGAAACAACGATTGCCCTAATCGTTTATCATCAAATTTGTGATTCTCCACATGGACTTTAGATGCTTCTAATATCTGACACCTTTGCTCATAGTAATCCAGAACGGAGTAGAAAGATTTATTATAGCCACTTGAATTTAAAAGATGCATGTATGAATTGAGTGAATATTTTATTTGCCAATGAAATTTATGTGTTTTTAAAGTATTTTATATTTTTGAGAACAAAAAAATATATTATTTCCTGACAAAAAGTAGATTATCCCAAGAAACTCAACATAACTAGAAAGTTAATTTTGTCTATGCTACAACAATTGGTATATGATAATGATTATTATCATTTCAATTTTTTGACGGACTGGGAGCATGCGTATGGAACGCTTAACGACTCGTTTTTGTTTTGCTTATCGGCTGACTATTCGCAGGAGCGGCGCCTCGCCAACTTAGTTCGTCGAAATGATACCTCTGAACACTAAGTATCTATAGAGACGCAGAACTAAAATGTGCCAACACGTATGCTATGTACTATAGTAGACTGTACACTAAATGCAGTGTACTGGTGCCCCAGTACTGCAGCTGCATGCTACAGTCTTATACTATTTTCTGCAATTTCTGGATTCGTCCTTCACCAATTAGGCGGGTCGAATTTAGACCAATCGAATCAAACCGACCCGGATCTCAAAATCTATGCTCGATCTAATTTTCGACATCGATTCCGGGCCGTACTGTAACGGACGTCGCTATCTTGCGCCGTTTGTTCGTGGATCTTCCACGACCTTTAGTTTGTGGCCGCAGATACGAGCGGAGAGCTTTCTCTTGCCTCATGCCCAGGCGTCTTTTAGTCGGGGATACGGCCTGACCCGTACGACGGGTCCAGATAGGCGATGGACCCGTAGCGGAGGTCCATTTGGAGTCCCATCTCTCGTCAGCTCAGTCGGTCAGGTTTTACCCTTGTTTTGGGGGAGGCGTTTTGAGGAGTTCTCTTGGGAGCGGTCGGCCGTTCGACGACCTCTCTTGTAATATTCCGGAGGAATAAAATTATGGGGTCCTTGGTCGCCGATATATATACCTGCGGGCAATGCGTTGGATGCATTTCTCTACGGATGCGATGCAGAGGTCGGGAGCGATTACATCATTTAAGACATACCGTCCCGCTCCCACGACCATCCGTAGGGCGATGTTCTGTTGGGCTTAGATCCTCTTCCTTTGCGATGCGGAGCAGAATGCGTACCATGCTGGAGTACGTAGGCCGGGAGCGGATGTAGCCCTTATACAGGGCAACTTTGGCTCGGAGCGGTAGGCATGATCGGAGAACTGGGTGCAGTATGCTCCGCGCGGCTGTGCTCTAATGGATGACTTGTTCCACCTGAGCAGCCATGCGCATGGAGCGATCGATCTGTACGCCCAGGTATCACACCCTGGTCTACCATTGCACTTCCTATCTCTGGAGTCTCAGTTTCGGTGGCATGATACGCTGTTGGCCAGTCAATAGGGCGGCCGTCTTTGTCACATTTATGGCGACTCGCCGGTTGTCCAGCCAATTTGACAACAGGTTGGGGACCCTCTCGAGCTTGGCCACATCTAGGTCAGCACGACGAGATGATGACAAGTACGCACTGTCATCTGCATACAATGCGAGCATAACGTCTTCATCCCAGTCCTGTAGTTGGCCTGCGATAGTGGTGATATGTATGTCATCATGCCTGTGAACATTCCATACAGGCACGGTGACAGTCAGCTGCCTTGCGGTACACCGGCGCGGATGGGTTGTGGGTCCGAGGTTGCGTCCTCGACTGCGACGAAGAAGCTGCGACCTTCCATGAATGACGCTACTGTCCGCACGAGCGCAGGCGAGATTTGCATATTCCTTAATCATTTGTACTGCAACCTGGGGTGCCACACTCGATCGAACGCTTTCTCGATATCGAGGAAGATTCCAACGGTGTGGCGACCCCGGTTGTGTTCGGCGGCCATATGATGCAGGACACGTGCCAGCTGGAGCGTGGTTGAATGTCCGCTGCGAAATCCAAAATGCTCCCATCTAGGAGTCAGGTGGCGGTGCAGGCGTCACAGCGCGATACGCTCGAACAGCTTGACAATGCGGGACAACAGCGTGATCGGCCATTGGCTCGACGTGAGTCGGGGGTCCTTGTGTATCTTCAGGATGACACGGCCCATCTTCCAGCTTCCTGGAAAGTACCCGGTCTGGAGTATACCATTGAAGAGCCTAGTCATCGCCACATGGCTCTTCTAGGCAGCTGTTTTATAGCTACGGTCGAGATCCCGTCAGGTCCCAGAGCCTTCCGTTTAGGTAGTCGGGCGATCGCTTTGACCGTCTACGCTGGGGATACAAAGTAGTCTCCCGGTAGCGGTGGCATCGGAGCCGTCAGAAACTCTTGTACCTAGCGTTTCACCTGCGCATAGTATGATATTACTTCTGATAAGTCCAGTAACGGGTGTGGAGTAAATTTTTCCTCCAAGTGCTACTCCAGAGTCTCTGCCCGATTTTTTCCGGCATAGCGGCGCGTCCCCGTCCTACCAAACAGTGGACGCACCGGGGCTGGCGCTCTTGTTAGACGACGGCATAGCAGGTGAAGAGACTTCCAGTCAGCGGCAGCCTCTTCAATCGTCTCTTCCCAGGTGGCGCCCCTGAACGTCCACACCGCTTGCCGCAGTTCTTGGGCAGTTCGATTTAGATCACGCTTGATACGTGGACAGCGCGTTCTGGCCCACAACTTTTGTAAGTTGCTTTTTTTCTGGAACACGAGTTGTAGGTGCGGCGGAAGGTCCCATCGGCGACCTGTCAGCGCTGGAAAACTTGTGGTTGCCGCACTATACGCGGTCTGGACTTTGTCGGTGAGATGTTGGGCGGCCAAGTCGACATCCTCCGGGCAGGAGAAGGACTTGCTGATGTGAAGCTTTTCTAGTACGCGCTTACACGCACTCCAGTCGGTGCGGTTAGTTGGTGGACGAGCGGGAATCATATAAACGGTGGTACCAAGCGTTTGATCAAGCTTGGTACCAACGAGAGGTGCTGCGTGTCCATATGACACAGCACCTCAACGTGGATCTTGTCCCATGAATGTTTAAACGTCAGCGGTCAGCGGCCCTATCGTCGTGAGGGCCGCCGATATCTGTGTCGGTCGGCTCTCTGAAAAATTACCGTGATACTATACTGCATACATGTATGATGCATTTAGGAAGTAAAGCTCATACGAACTCATATCTTTATTTGCAAAATAAGCTTATACAAAAACTATACTATTATGAACATTTCAGATGTTTTCTATTTATCACTTATGAGTTCGAAACTCGTCTATACAAACTATAGGATTGAAAATGAGACAGTGAATATGTTCTCGCCGTGTGCACGGTGGGGGTGCCCAGGAACATTTTCACCGCGAATAAATTTAAGAGTAAAAAAATAATAAGAAAATCAAATTTTATTAGGAAGTTTCTAAAACCTCAAAACTATTTCTAAGCAAATACGTATAAAAACAATTGGATCACGAGCTCGTTGGACCCTGTCTTGTAAACACAGGTATTCACCCAGATATAGCTGGACAGAAAAGCATTATTTAATTCTATGATATACACGGTCTAAGTAATATCACTTTTTGCTTTGATTTCATAAAAAAATCAGAATGACATTAAGTGTTTCCGAGCTTAAAACGCTCGAAAATATACTTAATCGTAAATTTTGAATCGTATGTTAAAAAATCTAGTTAAAATTGATTAAAAAAAATATTTTATTGAAAATTTATTAATTGCAATACTTAACGAAACTTCATAACCTAATCAAATATGTGTCAATAGACCCCTTCAACGCCATGTTACATGTCTCAATCGGTTGATTGATTCTTCAGATATCGTGCGACAAAAATTAGTCAATTGGTTGTTACACACACACATATACGGACGTCCTTCTGAAATTAGTCGGGATGGTTTCCTGGGACCTCAAAACATCAAGGTACGATAATAATTCCATTTTCCAAAATCGATCCCAAACCAAGAACTATTTTTTTGTTAATCCTTGATTCTTAAACCGGGAAGATAATAAAATTACCAACTTCTGGTGATATTATAATTGTTATAAACTTTATTATATTTTTGCCTTGGGTTCACTTTGTTGCATACACCAATAAAATATTTCGTTCCTTTGAGCGATAGATACCAATACCTTTCCATTTTAGTCAGTCAGCTTAATAGCTTTTGTGATCAATGTCGTCACGCATTTTCGTCACATTTTAGACTATGCATTAATTTATCTTTAAGATGGCTGCTATGAGATAAGCATTTGTTGTAATGCTATGGTAAATTCTATGTTAGGTAGTCCATTTCATTACAAATAAAAGAACATTTATTATTTTATTTCTCGTATTCGTATAAATATTCATTTTTTATTGAATAGGTTGTGATGAAATAATTTATGAAAGTTGTTGATTGAAAATAATATAATTAATGATGTTCTTTTTCATAGCACTTCGTATCATGTAGATAAGAAATGACATCAAATTGGCGTCAAAACGCGTGCATTGTATATGTACAACACTAGCTGTCCCGCCTGCTTCGCTGAGTAATTTTTATTTATAAATAAAATAGCGAAGGATTTACGCAATTCGAAAAATGAGTAGCCTAGTACCATCTAAAATCATTCCGCATCGAATGGTCCCAGTCCCATGTCTATACGTTTAGTAGTTTTTACGTGATTGACGAACAAAGACAACCTATTTTCATTATATATGCACGAATATTACAATATACGTATTGATCTATTTATATGCAGACACGCGAGTTCGACATGTATATGATTTATTTTTTCTATGAGTAATTAGTACATCGAGGTCGAAATCATTCAAGAAATTCAGCGAGGTATGGTCAATTTAATAAATAATTCAACATTTCGTAACTCGTACTGCCACAAAATCTCTATTTTTATATCTAAATAAAAAAAAAGACATATGAAAAGCTCTCCGCTCTTAATTCAATGTAATAGACACAGTAAGCTTTAGAAGCCATAAATAAAAGAGCATTTTAGTAACAAGATTGTGTTGTGTAAGCTTTATACACCTAATTTCAACCGGATACTGTCAATCATGCACCTAGTCACTGTATTACTACGTGTTACTCTCTCAACGCGATCGATATACTTGTTTGTTACTCTTTTCAAGGGTGGTTCATATATGAAAGTAATATAGTAACTAACCTCTTTGCAGTTTTTAGGCGACTTTTCAATTACGATAATGACATGGATTAATAAATAACTTAAAATCAATTGGAATTCCATTAATTTTTATTCATTAATGCAGATTCCTATATAATTGTCTAAGAACGAATTAACTATTTTACTGATACAGTTGTCAGGTTCTACCGTACCAATGCGTATTTTTTTATAATTATTAAGTACTCACTAAATATATAAAATAACTTCTGTACAGTAATTAACTTTGGCAATATTAGAAACACCACTTTTATTATTTTGTCTCAGAGGTACAAAATTCATTTTTTACTAAATTATTTAAATGTACACGGGAAAGCAATATATATTAGTTAGTCATTTTTTAAAACTATTCATTTTATCATTGAGTGTACTTACCGCAAGAGTTAAAATCGAATACACAATTTACATCTAACAGCCATATGAATCTAAATATTATAGTAACGTTGACCTTCCAGAGAATCAATTGTACAATATATTAATAACATATGAGGAAAAAAGATAAATTTAAACCCTATGAGGTAATAACGGTTACCGTAAAACGATTAGATTTTAATATGAAAGATGTCATGAGCGAACGCTAGTCAAAATGTGCTGATGTTTTTTAGTGACTATGACATCGTTGCAGATCAAATAGGTATTGGGATCGGTGTCGAAAATTTTCTTGTATGTTTTCGCAGATAAAGTCGGTAAAACAGATAAAATGGACGAACATTATATTACTCAACTAAGAGTCGTGTTCCGATGACAGAAATAAAACCGTTTTATAGGTTTATAACATTCTGTACGGAAGTCTATTACTAAGCCTATGCAGTCGGTCTGTCTGTTCAGTGTTTATATTCTTTGAACTTGAATAGGTAGCCTGTTAACATTTTTAACGAATATATGTTGTTATATTTTAACCATATTAAATAAAAAAAAAACTGAAACAAAAAATTTATGGACCTCATAAAAGAAACTTTTTGACCGACTTTTTTGTTTTTGCTGTATTCTAAACACCGTAATACATACAAGCGTCAATATTATTAAGCTTATGCTGTATGCTTTAAGGTTAATTAACAAATGGTAAAAACTGACGAAAAAGGGTCGGTCTCGCACTAAAGATGTCGCTTTCTAGTTACACGGATTCCTCGCTGAGCAAATTCAACTCAGTCTTGGCCTTTTTTTTTTAATAAGCTATGAGTTAATGTCAATCTATTCAGCTATTGGTTTTGATTTGATACACGACTTTTCTTTCGTTACCGTAAATTGTAACAAATTCGTAGAAAATAATCTTTTGACAAAACTTCAACACGACCAATTCGACCAATCTTCTGAGATTCAACACCTATTTTTTATAATAGAATATATTAGGGATACGCCTAAATCTTATTAAAATACGTTTGATGAGAATAAAATCACGAACACGAAAACGGTCACTAGATCAACGGCGAATTAACTTGCCCGGCGTCCGAATTAAGGTGCTCGCGTCCATTAAAATCTAAATAGCCCGCAGGGTGAAATTAGGACGAACAGCTTTGAAATAATTAATGTGACGGTAGCTCTGCTGGCGCACGAGCGCTGCCCTTTAAGCGGCTCCTTCATTAGGTGGCCCTACTCTTGGTAACGTCGTTTGGCGCGGTTGATCGCTACGCGCGTACGAACAGATTTCCGTTTACGTGGGAGGTCGAAATTATTCAACCTATTTGAAATTTTTCACGAATTCGCTCTTCAAGTGAACCTCATGGCTCTCTTCAATTGTTGATAAATTTGATTAGAAAAATCTGAAGAGGTGTAAGATGATAGCACACAGTAGTAAATTGCTATTTATCACTATCGCCTTTGGCCGAATAGTTCACCCGATTTTCACTCACTCAACACAGTAAAGGGAGAAGCACAAAGCTTTTCGTACATCATAAAAGTGGGTCACATAAAGCAATTTTTATGTAGAACAATGCCACTGTATCAGTCCACGTATAGAATAAAAGCTCGAAACCGATCCAATTATTGAATAACATATTATATAGTGGTTTAGCCGTCTGAAATGGATAAATAAAAGTAGACTGACAATAAAAATCTGTAAAACGAGTTTATTTGATGAAAGAGACGGCAAAGGTCCTTCTCAAAAATTTCGTATAGATGGAACTGGTGGTATATTAAATAAAAACCCAATTTTGATTCAAACTCAATTCAACTTCAAACCGACGGGCTAGCATAAATCTGTTGACGAATATTAATAACGCAAGAAAAATATCAAAGATTGTACCATATGAAAATCTGTGATCTCTGCTTGTTACCTTTCTGGGATATAGACTTATAATGATAATACAAAAATTAAAATTACCCAAAAATTTTGCGCAATAGTTCTAAATGATGAATAGACATGCATAGAAAACTTATAAAGGTAGCTTCTTGAATTGCAAAATTCAGAAAAGAATAAAGAAAATCGTTTTCTCTCTTGATGGAATCTAATAAAGTCTTTATACGTCAGGCAAGTCAGTCGAACGAGTTTAATGTTCTTTAAAGTAGACGCCGGTTGTCAACGCGCATAAAATACCATTTGATGCTATTGAAAATTAAATTCGAAAATGTCTTCTATGTTATATATATTATTGAATCAGTTATACATAAGACTTGTAATACGTCATTAAACGCAAGAAACTTAAGGGTAGGCCATTTTAATGATTTATTGAGTGAAAATTCAGATTAAGGTTCTAAAAAAAATGAATTGCGTCGTGATTGATAAAACATCGATGCAGTATACAACTATTAAATGTGGCGCTGGGTCGCGAACAGAATCAATGAAGTGACATTAATTATATGAAATGCATTATCTATAGCACGTGACCATGACGCTTTCAAACTTTCATAAATATATTTATATAGAAGTCTAATCCCGTTCGTGACACCCTCGATGTTTCCCTGCACAGAAATATATATATATATATATATATATAACTGTTTAAGATTATATATTACAATAATATAATATATATAATAGATTATATATATTATGTTTAAGATTATATGTATAATGCATATGGAATTTACTAATACAGTGGTCGAATAAGCTAAAGTAGGAGGTCCATTCGTCCATACTAATAATACAAATGCTAAAGTATTTCTGTATACCTATCTATCTGTTAAGGCTTTCACCCCTAAAGCATTATACTGATTTTGATGAAATATGGAAAGGAGATAGATATCTAGAAGATATGGATTACTTTTTGTTTGTTTTTCTGTCTATTCCTTTGTATGTTTTTTCATAGCTCAACAATATCTAAACTAATTTCAACGAACTTTAGTGTACTAATATAGCACATATTTTTTTAATATGTAAGCCACTGTCTGTTTGTCTGTATGTGAACTTAAACTTGGCAATGACTTAACTTGAAAGTTTAAAACACTGATAGAATTCATCGTCATATCAAATATAATATAGGATACTGTTTATTTTTTTTTCTTATATTTTTATGAAATCCAATGAAAAATAGTTTTAATTCGTAAGTAAAGGAATTACACTTGAAATGCGTCATTAAACAATTCTTTTCGACATTACCACCCATTCCAAATGCTGATTCACCTTGAGAAGAACAGGTAAAAAACTCAAGGATTGCTTTTTTTTGCTCATGGATATATTGAATGATGAATAAAATTAATACGACACTTAAAAAAACATGAAACATAATAGAAGAGCAGTTCAATCCCATGTGTTTATTTTTATTAACATATTCAGACACGACATAATAGTTCTTGCCATATAATTTTCTATTAATAAAACATTTAAATTCATGAAAAGTAATTTTGAATTTCAACTAAGATATTATAATAAAAGCGCACATGCTGCCCCTTGAATCATTTATTAATTCAATGAGTAGGCTTTGATGAGCAGTAAGGTCGTTTTTATGTCTAGTGTTCATGTTATGGAGGTATCTCATTTTTGTAAAGACTCTATATTTTTTTTGACATACACCAGGTTTTCGTATACAGAATGGAATCGATCATACACCTTTTCGCATATATTCATAATTTCCTTTTCTTTAGAACACTTTGCCTGAATAACTATAACAAAAATATGTCATTGAAAATATAGTTATAAATAATATAGACATAACCTTACTAAATTCTCAGCTGGACATCAAGAGTAAGCGTCAAACGGCAGCAGCATGTGGCGAACTCGAATTCTACCTCGCGCTCGGGCTCCACGATGTATCATTAATCAATAAAATCAAAAATATCTTTATTTCGTAAGTAATGATAATATCCACAATACACAGTAACTGGTTTTTGACAATTAGGTTTACGTCCATCAATTTAGAGTAAGATAAGAAATAGTTAATGTGTTTTGTTTTCTTTTCATTAAGAAGAAAATTATTAAAAAACTACGTACATGTATGTATACTGAATTAATATTAAGCCTCTCGACGATTTCAGAGATGGAACTGGTTATTTCGTCAAAAGTTGATCGATGCCTATAAATTTTAAAAGGTATGGAAGTATCATCAGCAAATAATACAATTCCACGACTCTCCTTAATAAGATGTAGATCATTAATGTCACTAGGAATAAAAATGGTCCAAGAACTGAACCCTGTGGCACACTCATATTGACTTCACATTCTGACGACCTCTTACCATTAATATCAACCTTCTGAATTTTGTCACTTAAATAAGACTCCATAAATTCAATGGATCGACCCGGGACGCCATGTTGATGTAGTTTCCTAATCAGTGTGTCCTGATGAATGCATTGAAATGCCCTTTTGTGACATACTGTATATACATCACAGGAAACACTAATAGCGTCTCGAGAATCTCACCAGGCATAAAAAATCTGCTGCACAAGATCTACACCGGCTCCGGTTATTAAACCACCCTTTGTATGTATGACTTTATCAGCATGTCTTGTTATTAAGAAGTCAAAAGATTTAAGTCATTAATATTATTTTATTTTGTCGGCCATGCTTGTCAATCACGATCAATTAAAACGAACGATGGGTTTCTAAACAGAGTCTTTTATCTGTTCTTTATCTCATTGTTATCATATTACAAATGTAATACTTTGTGGGTATGTTTGGTTGTTTGTGACTCAATTACTCATAAACGGCTGAACATATTTAGATAAAATTATCCACAAGGAATATTTTCTGGATTATACGGATGATGATTTGTACCTTCCACCAATTCGTTCTTGTACAATAAATTATGAGATACAGGAATCACTATCGAAAGCGACATCGATATCGAATTGAGAACGATAGAGCGATCAGAAAAGAGAACAAGACCGAATCGGAACTAACTATGATCTTATAATATAAATCAAAAAACAGGATTGAATTTAATAGTATCAATGACAGCATGATTACTCGATATAAAAATGAGGATGTTATTATTTTATATGTCAACAAGGGCTGAGCCGCAAACAAGAGATAGTTAAATCTAAGTCTAGTTCGTACTAGTAATGTCAAATTTTTGCGAATGAAGACGGTCATGATCGTCATTTATAAAACACCCAGACCTAGTCGTGCAATGATAAAAACATATTTTGCTTTCATTTGCTTTATGTCGAACTTGATACTTGCTAACTTGTTAAGGACACATATAAAGAGCAGAAATAAATATAAAAAACGTATCTGTAAGGATAATCGTATCTGTATGAGAGTTTCATGAGAATGTAATTTTCCATTTAAAATCTAGGTCATTAAAATTTACACTGTTTTGTATTTTATCAAAGGAAATTTATCACTAGGCGGTACATTATTCAAATTAAATTCTGCCTACAAGTACAGTCAATCTAATTTCCTTTTCAAAATGTCTTGAAGTTGAATCCAATCCAAACGAATCGGTGATTTTCTGCGTTTACCTAATTGTACTTCTTCATTCGGATCCGATGAATGTGCTCTTTAAAAAAACTCGCACGCAAAAAGCTTATTCACGTTTTCCTGCGAAACCGGCTTCTGCATTGGTCGGGGGAGTAATGAGTTATATCCAAAGTTGAATGCGTCGGCGTCTTCTGAAACGATCGCTAATGGTTATTGCGTTAGGATTTATGAGGCGTGAAATCAGCAAAATGTCAAGTTCGGCTTTGGAAATTCGGGGAATAGATATTATCGGGCCATTAGCTGAACGGATTATTTTGCAGCAAACAACAATTTGCATTATTCGATATTCTGAAAAACCTGGTAATGCAACGAAAGATTTGCCTACTATGTATAGGTGTACCTAGGTGTTTCACTTAAAGAACCACCTATGCATTGAAAGAGGGAGGCCTAACTTTAGGAGGAGTGGAAAATGGTAAAATGGAAGTTTTTAAAATCCACACGTTTCCTACTAGCTCAATTGATATTTGATTTCTTTGCGACTTAAGATGAAAATCCCATTACGATAGATAACTTTTTAGCAAACAGTTTCATGCTTGATTTAATCCACAAAGATTTTATAAATGTAATGGAACAACGTAAGTCTTATTTATGTTTCATATCCGACGGCCCTACACCCAATTACAATTCTTTGGTTTCTTCTAAACAACTATATAACAAAGTTAAATATATAACTAATAATTAATTGGCTTAAAAAATACACAAGGCAAATCTATTACTGATGACTTACTACAAAAAAAAAAACGAATTTGCTACCAAATCTAAATCTTATCCTAGTTTATCTAGATTCGAGATAGCACTAAATATTTTTTAAGGATTTTTACCAACCGCAGATAATTAGAATATAATTTAGAAACGTATGTCAGCGGCTTCGTATTTAGATAAATTGTTGAGTATATCTTCCGCAAATGATAATTCTCCTTACTGATTTGGAGAAAATAATTAACTAATTCACGTCAATTGTATTCGCACTGAATCAAATAAATATACATACCTAAGGCTTTTTATTAATTCAGGTCGGCCGTTAGAAAATTGATACAAAATTCATAAAATCATTTGCGTAGTCGAATAATGATTCTTACATGTGCCAAGTTTATCGAATTTGAACGCTATCAATCGCATATTGTACAATACGTTTATGATGTGGCAAACGCTAAACCGGCGCTCACATCGCTGCCGCCGCACAAATGGCCTGTCGCTTTGACGTCGATGCAATCCACCGCATCAACGCTTACTATACACCCGGAAATGTTGACCTTATATGAGGGTCAGACTTATTAGTCCGCACATTGCTTTCGAATAGTATCTCCGGCTCTGCAGATTAACCTGTCGCATTGAAACCCTATCAGGCTACGTCATCGTTGGACAGGTGCTCGTCATCAACCTCACTTTTAATGTTACATACACCTATAGTGTATTTAATACTACGTTTAAGAGCATCTCAATCGATTTTTTTAAGTCGAAGAGGTCGCAAAGCCTGTGTCAAATCTGCTCACGCCCTAGGAACAATGTTGTTCATCTTTTAATAGAGACACTACACGTCACGACTCAAACAACCGCTATGTTGGCGCGCTGCCGTTTAAGAAGTATCTCTCATTATTATGTAGGTTACCTGACAGCTACGGCGAAATGTAGGCATTTGTCATTAGGGCTGGAATTTAATATCTAACTCTGCTTTTACAGAGCAGTACGATGGAGTATTTAAAGAATATTTATAAAAAAAATATATTCTACCTGTTAGTAATCATATTAGCTCTAATACACGACATATCATATCGCATCACAACGTCGCCTGTTCAGGTATGGGTACCTCTAACTCACTCGTAGTTCTGGATGGAAAAGCTGTAGCAACTTCTAGAACTACACTAAGTGATTTGTTATTCATTGGTCCGCAGGTACAAATCAATCTATTCTGAATTATTTTAAGCTTTCAACTAATCAATAATTATACAATTATATTAATTCGTTTGACATAAACGGCAAAAGCAAAAGCGTAACCAAAACTGCACATTGTGATTTAAAGAACTTTCCTTTAAATTAGTCTTTAAAAAACTACCCTCATTAATCCAAGAATAAGGACCAAACCTCTCGTTTCTTCATTTGAGTCATTGAATGTCCCCTGTTGGATAAAGCTTCTTCCCCAGATTCCCCACGTCGTATGATCCTGGACCACCTGTAATCAATGGTAACCCGTGACCTTCACCAGAACAAAAATTGTAGATGGATAAGTAGTGACCCTTATAATCTTGCATGGAACAAAAAACAATAATTTTATGTAGATGTCAAAATTATTACGAGAATTTTCTTCGCTGCCATTTTTTATTATTGGTGTAGTGCCAAACATAGAAATATAATTTGTTAATTAATGTATGGTTTTATGTATTCAAAGTAGTTTCTGTAACGCTATATAAACCAAAACTATTTGTTTAATGACGATGATTTTTACACCAATAGCCTATTATCTTTACGAAGTTTTTCTTCTGGAAAATCTTATACTAAATAAAATCCAAGATTACGACCACTAGATGTTATACTGGTACTGATCATCAAAAATTGTCTTTTGTTATTTCAAATGAAATAGATACAATCGGCAATTCTCGTTTTAAATGGTAGAGGGATGCTGTAGTCAACTTGACTGCAGCACGGAAATGAGCCGATCCGACCGGTGAAATATCACAATTTCATAAAATACAGACGTGAGGCAACTGCTTCCGTTTTTGTGTTACGTCCAGTGAAAGTTAGTTCTGGTGGCCCACTCCTTCCTTCATTAGCTCACTCCCTCTCTTTCACAACACTCCCTCTTCCATCAGGCCGGCAACGCACCGATGACTTCTATTGGGTTGTGAGTGTTCATGGGCGGCGATGACTCCCTACTCTCTGGTGGCTCGCATGTTCATTTATCCCTCGAAAAGGCTATAAAAAGTGACGATAAACATCATCGTACTATGACTTGCACGAACCTTTAAAAACAGGTGATATTCTAATACGCACTGCATTATTGTTGATAATTACATACGGAACACCTACAGTCCTCGATCAATTTTCTATATTGCTTATTGCTCTTTCCTAGGATTTTATAATAGTATCCTAAAATTTTATCCCTTTCTTTACAAAACCTGATTTTTGATTTACAAAGCGGGTTAGGTAATTAGATAAAGTGAAGTATCATGTTTATTTAATATGGAATTAGATATATAATCAATTTTATTTGAAACAAGTATTGCAAATGCATAAGCAATGCATTACGGAAGACAGTCATCTAATAAAAAATATATTCCTAAGTCTTTTAATGATATAAAATGATGTTATTGCGACAAATTTTAAGTTGAGAACATCCGTAATTTACGAAGAATTACATCTGGAAAAATTGCCAGCGCAATTACTAGCCGGTAGGTGTAGCAAGTGTGAATTTACGTCTTTGGCTCGTACTATTGCAACAATCTGTCCGCCTATTTCTACGTTCACGGCAAGAGCCACATTTTATGCAATATTTAGCTAAAAATGCTGTCGTTAATTTTCGTTGCCCGAACGTAAATCGCCGATCATAGGCGAAATCAACACTCATCGCCCGTTCGCACCACTACCTGCCGCCGCCTCGCATTAAGCGTTTAACAATCGGGTTTACTGCCAATCGTCGAGCTGGTTACGACCGCCACAGCAGACGTGCCGAGATATTCGTCTCGGAATCGAAATTGGTTTCACGTATTTCGATTTCTCTATAAGCTGATTGATTTTAACGTTTCGCAAAGTCAAATAAACATGAAAAATGCAAGAGTCGCTTAAAATTGAAAGGATGACGAATTGAGTCTTTTAATGTCTATAGTTAAAATAAATAAATCCTTATTTAATATCCATACCCATAGTTCAATAATAAACAAGCAATGCTTAGTTATACTTAAATCTAAACATATTATTGACATTCGATCGGAAGTTTTATGCTATATTTAAGCTTTAACCTTTACAATTATAAATCTATTTATATACAAAGTCGTGTCAGCTACACCATTTATAACTAAAGGGCGGCTGCACAGATTTTTATTGTAAGTATTCCGGAGAATATTTACTTCTTTTTGTATATAACACCTTAAATCAATCCTAAAAATATAAATAAACAGAAAATTGAAAAACCCTGAATTTGCCAACGCATTATTCTGAATTCAAAAATTTCAACATATATGTATTAGCGATTGCCTTGTGTCTTTCTTTTCGGCAGCTTTACTTTATGTCACACGACAAAAGATTCTGTTCATGAAATGAAAACGTAAAAATTATATCAAAGTTAAAAGTTGTTCCGTTTCATGAAATTTCTGTTTAACGAAAGTAATTATTGATTTTCCGTTAAGAAAATTAAAAAAAATTCATAATTTGGGAAGACACCGTCTTCAATTCATTTTCCAAAAATCGAGTTTTCATCAGATCTTGACGTTTTAGAGTCCTAGGAATGTATTTTGACCATTTGCCAAATTATTTCTGTACCTCTCGCTCGTTTTTTATCTCTCTCTCTCTCTCTGAAAGTGTGTGGATGCGTGAATGTGTATAAGCCTCTCAGAATTTATGAACAGATTAATCAATTGTAATGCAGTGTGCAATATTAGAAAGAAGTACACTCAATTTAAGTTTCCTGAAAATTTAAAGATGTATTTTGAAATTTCTTAAAAATAAAATTTTTGAAATAATCTGTAGATTACTCTACCAATGAATACAAAAATATAATTAGCTTTTTTTCCCTTAAAAGTTGCATCCATAGTGTAAACCGCATAAAACTCAGTTAATTTTACAAATTAAGTGATTTTCATGCGGTTCACAGCAATGGGATATTGTTGGAAAAATTTTTTTCAAGAAGTGTTTTTTTAGAGTATTCAATATATGAATATTTATTTTTTTAATATAAATTTATCTCGTTGTACGTGTTGCAACAGCTTTTCTCGGTATTATTATTGATCTAAAACTTTTCCTTTACCTGAAGTTAACTCTTCTAGTTCTTAAGCGCTAAAATAATTTGTCGTATGTTTTTTGTGTGCCCTTTGTACTAGTTCCACGTAGCTAAAGGCCGTTCTCCACCCTTTTCTTGTCTAGAACGACCAAGGCTATCTTAAAAGTGTGATTCATTTCGCTTCATCACATGCCGAACTACCGCATACAGCTTTCGAATCTTTCGACCTCTGTCGCTACAAGGGAGGCAATTTCAAAAGTACCTGTTATTAAGAATTTTATTTTTGACCTCTTAATACTCACTGCCTTATACTTATTATAATGCCAGAACTTACTGCGATTATATATATGTATAATATATATTGTAGGGCGTAACTCAGGGCGGAGTACTTTTAGGATTTTTAATGAAGTCTAGGGATTCAAGCATTCAAATACAAAAAAGTGTTTTCAATTTAAGATCAATATATTCATTGATCGGTTCCTCAATATTTCCTTACTAAGTTTGATGATATTTACAGCTTATTCATTTGTTTTTCGCAAGATCGGATTCGATTATACCGTTCTACTCTAATTTTAACTCAAACGCGAACGCTCATTTACGGAACTAAGTACGAAGGCCAGACACCTCACATGCCACCTTCTTCTAGGTCCGCTACTACAATATATGTATTTTATACAGATTTTACTTTCAACCCTTTCACTTTCTATGATTTAAAATATTTCTGAAAGTGCCCATCTTAAACATGCAGCATTTTTCTCACGAGTCACATTTATGCACGATGGACATCCGTTGACGAGAATTGCTGTGTTAAGCTTTGGCTGCTTATCAAACTTCAATTCTAATATCCCATCTAACTAATATTATTATGTAAGACAATATTCAATTCCTTTACTCTCCATTTATTGGGAGTGGTCTGTATTTATATACATCACTGTTGATAATCATAATACCGTAAATAACATGCCTTCTTAAATAAGGTAGTCCATAGACAAACTAAATCAAAAGAGGATAAGTGCAGATCCTTGATGCGCTCCGATTTTTATTTCAAACGTTTCTCTGAATTTAGTTAGGCTTTCACATGTATTCTAGATACGTTTGTGTATGTCCTGCATTACAATGATATGGTACTTTAATACTGGTCATGTCCTCGTTGCCTGCCGAACTAGTTTACGCGGTATGCTGTCGAATACTTTCTCGATGACTAATAATAAACGGAAGTCCTAAATGGAGAAAGATCGAGTTAACATGAACTCCATCTTTCTCCATGAAGATTCTTAAGGTTCGAATTTGCACCCTTGATGATATTTCCTGGATCGATTTCGTGCTGATTATCACACGTGGATAATATTAAAATAAAGCTGTTATTTGCATATATTCCGAGTTTTTAAATTTATCACTTTGATAGCCTTGTAATTACCATAGGAATTAACATTCCTCTTATTTTTATAAAGTGTAAGCATATTTTTACGTCATGGTAACCTGCTTGAGGATTTGGGAGGATTGTGTAGAGAAGCTTAGTTGGCAAACATTACACAGTTCACCATGCAGGTCAACAATGCATATGTATTTTAATAGTGAAAGTAATCGAATCAGAAAGTTTCTGAATAGGAAATAGAATCATAATCATGAGAGCGTTGACAAATCAGATTTCAACCTAAAACTAATTATACAACCTGCTTCATGGTTCAAATTGTGCGTCAGCCGTCAGTTCCGGATGTTTTTGTCTCATTGATGACGAAAGCCTATAACAACCCTCGAAGCACATTGGGGCAACGTAGGGACCTTAGGGCCC
Source organism: Eumeta japonica (assembly GCA_005406025.1). NCBI lineage: Eukaryota > Metazoa > Arthropoda > Insecta > Lepidoptera > Psychidae > Eumeta > Eumeta japonica. The sequence continues at coordinate 76,258 of BGZK01000405.1, forward strand.
AAGCTCTTCGATCGAGAAAGAAAATACCAAAGTATAATACTTTCTTTATTCTCATAGAATGAGATGACCAAAATCTTTTTTATAGCCTCTTCAAGGAGCAAACGAGCAAGGCAATCATTGAAGAGTAAATGGTGAGTGCCACCCATGGACACTCATAAACACAGAGGAGTAAGTCATATGTGCGTTGCCGGACTCTTGGGAGGGAATAGAATATCCAATGGAAGAGGATAAGGTTTAGGAAGCGAGAGCGGGGGGTGGGCAGCCGGAACTCTCACTCGCTGGACGAACGAGATAGTGGGAGCTGCTTCTTTACGTTCGTATTCTGTGAGAGTGTGGTATTTCACCGGCCGAACCGCCCCATTATTGTGCTACAGTCAAGTTGGCCATAGAACACATCAAGAAACACAATAATGATAGTAATCTGATTACACACCTTATTAACCGTCATTCACACAGTAAAAAGTATTGCTTTGTGATTCCATTTATCTTTAATCTATAAGTTTGTAAATCTTTACACGATAACGATTATTGAATTTTGTAAATACTTGCCGAAGTTTATTACGAAGCTCTTTTTACCAGATTTGTCGTTCCAAAAGATGCACAACCGATATAATCGAAGTAAAAAATTTGTGATTTTTGATTTTGAACGCTCTTCGACATTCCAAGAACTAAGCTAGAAGGCGATGTGTCGTTAAGGAGAGGGAGCCGACATTTTCGTCGTAAACATGCCGCCGCATCCCGCAAAAGTGGCCCTCGTGGATATAAGTAAACATTTATTGGGTATAATAATAGTGAGCACCAGAGGTCCCGGCGGGCTCGGATCGCTCAGGCCGCGGCGGAGGGCCCTCGAGCGGGCGCGGGCGGCAGCCGACGCTGGCCGCGGCGAAATTTCCCCTCGAACGAACAACTCTTTGAACTACCTACCCTCAAGTATAATACCGACCCTGTTAGAAAAAGCACCGTTTGTTTTATCCCGACGCGCATACGAAGGGTGCTTACTCTTAAGGCGATTCCGTGCTGCTGTATTATCGCTCTACATGTTAGGTCAAGAGGCTACGCCATCGAAGCTATACCGAGGAACGTATAATAAATTTATTCAACTATCTATCAAAGTGTATGCACACACCCCTACAAAAATTGCTGAACTTTCTTGGATAAATTCAATTCAATAAATATATTATTTGGACATAAAGCTTGAGACGTAGAGCCTTAAAAACACGCCAATTCAAAAAAAAAACTCTTTTTTAGAACTAGTAGCGTCAAGTAATTTACTTGAATTAAAACAACAATTAGGATTACTACTATTAGGATTGTTATATTGGCAACCCTTAATATGGTTTTAACTAATGAAAATGTCTGCCAACTGAGTAAGGGGAGAAGAGGCTTTCGAGGTCTGCTACTGTCGTTCTCCACTTTGAACGGCTAACTTAGACGGGTCTAACGCACAGGAAGCTGTATTCGAACAATAATTCCTGGATTTCAGGCACACGCAAGTCTCGCCATGAATGATAGTCGATCCATACAATAAATCTTTCATTACATATATGATGCTCTTACCTAATAACTGGGCAGTTAATTCATCGTTTTACACAAATTAACGGTTTTCTTTCGTTCGAACTTTATAATAATCACGGCCGTGTACGCAATATTATCTTGTTGAACGTATCAATTGATATAAGCAATCTTTTTGGGTCATCTTAGAAGCTGCACTAATACGTAGATATAGAAAAAAAAATTTTTCAAACGTTGTGCTGTTTTTAGAGCCCTGAAATAGTGCACTACATGAGGTTTATATTATATATTGTTGCGGTAGAGCCATGTTGTAGTCATTTCTCTGCAGCCCGAAAAAAAACAGGCCCGACCGGTGAGATACCACAATCTCACAGCATACAGACGTGAGGTAACATCTCACGATAATTGCATTCCGTCTAGTGAGTGAGAGTTCCACTTCCCCCCTCAATCACCCCAGTTCCCCCATCAATTAACTCACTCTTGCCTTAGGTATTCTATTCCTAGGCAAGGGTCCGGTAACACACTTGTAACTCTTTAGGGATTGCGAGTGTCCATGGGCAACAGCGGCCATCTACTTTTTGGTGGCTCGCATGATTGAAACCGTTATAAAATAAAATATTTATGCAACGATATTTTTTGTCGTATATGTTTATCGAATAAGTCATCAATAAAATAAATATGCATTTTCCATAATATCACTTGTTTACTACGTATTATTTGCTTATTGCAAACTAAAACCGGATTTCCACTTAACGGAGTGAATGATATGAAAACCATTTTCCATTCCATCGCATGCGTATTTTTAGTTATCTCTTAAATTTCGTATCATGAGCTATGAAATAAATCATGTGCAATTCAAGTTCCAATATATCGGGTGGAAGAAAAAATTTTTTTGTATTTCATATAGTAATTCAAAATATTTTTTATAATATTTTATTTATATTTAATTATACCCAATATTGTTCGCCATTTTGTTCAACGACTTGTTGTCATTTTGTAGGTAGTGATATAATCCCATTACTGTTCGAATTTTGGGACTTCTGATCAAAAAACTGCGACAAGTTTTGACAATCCTCTCTTAATGTTAACCTAACACTACTTAAAGAATTCTGAGGAGATCGATACAGTTGAAAGTCTGACAGTGCAAGGTCAGGGATATATGTTGCATGCATTAACACTTTCCAACCACAATGTATGCTGAGTGACTAAAGATGTGTGTGGTCTGGCGTCATTATAGTCAAACACCACACTCTTTCTATTGATAAATTCCAGCCATTTTTACGCACTTCTTGCTTGAGGCCCATCAGCTGTTGGCAGCAGAGATCTGAATTGATGGTTTTTCCCGGCGGTAAAAGCTCATAATGAATAGTGCCTTTCCAATCTCATTATACACATAGCATCAACTTATTGTGAGTTAAACCGGGTTTCACTATAGTATGTGGAGCTTACATACCTCTTAACCATAATCTATTTCACACGTCATTGTCGTGTAATCCATTTTTTATTACCAATGATAATTTTTTTCAAAAACGGTTCGGTTTCATTACGTTTCAAAGGAGAGTCGCAAATGAGCACACGATTCATTAGATTTCTTTCAGTAAGCTCGTGCGGGACCTAAGTATCGAGCTTTTTTATATAACCTGCTTTTTTTCCAAATGGGTCAAAACTGTTTGGTGATCAATCCCCAGCTCTACACCTATGTCATAAATAATATTCCGATCTTATTCTACTTTTTCCAAAATGGCATCAATTTTATCCCTAACAAGTCGATCAAGCGAAGTTCATTTTGACATCAAAATTAGCAGACTGAAAACACTTGAACCTTTTTTATGTTATTTTTACCGATACTAGGTCTTAGATCTTAGGTCCATAAACGTCACAAACTTTTTTTGCGGTTTGTGTGGCATTTTTCCTGTTTTGTAATAAAACTTCAAAATGTATCGAATTTCTACGTTAGATTCATTGCTTTTGTTGGACACAAAAACAATAGAAAAATGACGGGCCACTGTTTTTACTTTTTTTTAAATGTCATGTATTTAATAGCATCAAAATTAGCCAGTTACAAAAAGAACAACCAAATAGATTTTACTGCAACTTTTTAGTTATAAAATACGAAAAAACCTTTTTCCCGACCTAATATTTTACTTTCTTTCGTTTTTCTTAAATCGACCAGTAGCATTTTCTGGAACCATTACTGAATTTCGCTTTAAACGAAGTGGTGGATCTCGGAGAATCCAACGTTGGACATATCCCTACTAAATGTAAGAGGCTGCCTAAACCATAATGAACAACGGCGCACTTCAGTGTCTTCTTCGAGAATCAAACAAACATAAACGGTACCTCGGCCACGAGTGGGCACTTCTGTTGCGTACACGTACAATAGGTAGGGCGCAATGAAAATTTCTGGAATAAATGAGAAATAATTATTACAAATGATCAAAAATATTTTATTTTTTCAAAATATTCTCCGTTAGCATGAATTCACTTTTTCATACGAATAAACTAATTTTGAAAATATTTATGCCATCTCACCCTGGTAACATCGGAAACGTGTTTTTCATACTATTCGGCAGCCTCTCCTTGCGATGAAAATTGTTGACCGCCTAATTGGTTCTTAATGTTTGCGAACAAAAAACAAATCACAAGGTGCCTTCGGGTTTGTATTCAGGATCGCTACTACTTAAGAGCAATCTTTGAAGGAGAAAATCATAGAACTTTCTATGTTTTTCTCGTTCAAAAGTTTATTTATCTGTCTGACCATGTGAAACCTAGCATTGTCGTGGTGCAAGATGATATGACGTTTACGATTATTTTTACAGAGTTAGTTAATTACTTCTAGCAAACAAATGGTCGTGTACTATTTACCAAATTCGACAATTCGCCGAAGCAATAATAGCCAAGTGTCCAGTTTTGTTAAGAAAAAGAAGCGATCTACCGCTTAGAGACACTTTGCTTGCGTGCCATTTTGGTTGATTTCGGCTCATCTTGACAGACCCATACGGTTTATTTCTTGTAGTTTGGGGGTCGTAGCAATAAATCCATGTTTTGTCACCAATTACTATGTCTTACACCAAATTTGACGCTCTATCTTTGAATCTGATAAGCATGGCATTGAACCAACTGACGCGGTCCGTTTTTTGAGCCTCAGTCAACTTGTGTGGGATCTACCGCAAGCATAGCTTTTTTCATATTCAAATGTTGATGTAGGATTGGTTATATTTGACTTATTCTTAAGGATATCCCAATCTCGTGGTAGGTCACATTCCTGTCTGTTTCGATCATACGGCGAACAGAATCGTTTTTGTTGTTAACAGCGGTGAAACGGCGACCTTCCCAAAATTCGTCACTGATATTAATATGACCACGCTTGAATTCTGCTAACCAGTTATAAACAGTCGTCTTATATGGTGGTTTATTGCCAAAAGCAATTCGAAGTCGAGCAAGGCTATATTATGTTGTCAAATCACATTTAAAGTGGTAAAAAATCATACTAAGAAAATTTTCACGACTTAAGTCCATGAAGACACGCAATTTTTAAAATAATAACACAACGTGAAAATAATTGACAATTAGATGAAACAAACTATATTTTACAGCTAAATACTTTCATTTTAAAATGTAGTAACTACTTTCTAAATATTGTTAATGTAAATGGCCAGTTCCAGAAAGTTATAGTGCACCCTACATAATGTAGCGTAGTTCTCGTCGTATCCACTGACGATATTGTAGAGCTTCATAGCCCCGGGATGATAACAATAAGCGCTATGTATCGTGATAATTATTTTTTATACATTTCCTATGTTACAAAGAAAATATTACTCTATGAAATCATAATAATCTTCCTGTATATCGTCTAACTATTTTCTTACGTACTCTAGTCTTTTGCTGTATATGAATTGAAATTATATTTAAATAAACCACATCACACGCTTAACTATGTGGGTCATATACCTACTGCGGTATATTACAGGAGGTTCCATTAATTTGGAGTAATTTCTCTTCGCAAAAAGCTAATAATTATATTTCGATATTAAAATTGTCATAGTTAGCTAGATTAGCTCAAATTATTGTCTATACAAACTTGATTTTTTTCATAAACTATGTATGATGTCATAGATAAATATTGCACGACATCACGACTACACGAAAACTTTACATACACGTACAAAATGCATGTATTTAAGCTTTCTTTACGACTATGGGTTGAGATTAATACATTGAACATTTAAAATTCCGATTCAATAAGAAATTAATTTTTTAAACGTCGCGTGCAATCAAGTATTTTGCGAATTAGCCTTCATTCAAAAATGCGACTGGGGAAAAAAAAGAATAAAAACTTAGAAAAAAAAATTAAAGAATATAAAAAGGTTATCTTTTGTGAACCCTATTAATAAACCGCGTTGTAGCGGGTGTTCGGCGGTCAAAGACGTGGCTTTCAAACGAGAAGACACCGGGAAGGATCCATGACGAATGTGTTTTTAACTTATTTCAAATTATAAGACACAAAATACAAACGCTTTGTGCTTAGTAATAGTAGAAGAAGAAGTAGACTAGTAGTAGTAGGAAAACATGTTAATCATGTCAGTCCTGGCTGTTCCTATCGCATTAATACCAAAGTTAATTATTTCGATTCATCGAAATTCGATTACTTTTGTGCGTCCAATATTCTTGTGTGATCAAAGTGTACAAGTATATTCATACCAAAAGTAGTTAGATCGAACAATGTTCTCAGAATACATATTTATGTAACTTTAGTACAATTGAAACAATGTAATCTAATTTAACGCTATTTTAATATACTTATGAGTCGACTTAAATGCTTAACGTACATATACAGATCTATAATGAACTCTCAAAAATATAGAGAGTTATAAAATAAAAATATGCGACATCAAAATAAAAGTGCAGGGAGGATTAAGCTTAAATTTGAAATCTAGTCTAGACAGCAAAAGTGAAGGCTGCACAGCATTTAAGGCTGTCGATACCCACTGCGTCCGCGTGGGAGGCTTATTCGCTCCAATCCTCTTACTTACTCTGAAATAAGAGGGCTGTGAGGAAATATCCTCCTTAGACCACCGCCACTGAAGTAGACTCATACGAATTTGATGCAACTATAACCACACCCATTATTATCTCCATTTGACACACTGCATTTATTCTAAACATTTTTCGGTAAAATCAATATTCAATGGCAGTGTATATAAGATACTTTATGTTAAAAGTTACCAGAAGAAAGTATAATATTAAAATATTTAACAATTTCACGAAATTTACGAATGCTCACGAATATTTTCATTTTGTGTATGAATTATTTCTATAACGTTTTATAGTGTTAATAGAATCACAAATTTTTAACGTATTTCTTATTAAAACTACAATTAGTCTTCAACTAATGCCAAAGCTGGATGTATCATGAGGATGTGGAGATATGTCCAAAGCAGTAGTGCGCTAAGGGACGGGAATGTTGACGGTGACGATGACGCATTTTACGGTTCCGTACCTCAAAAGTAGAATTGGGAATTGATTAACGCGCTATTCGCCTATATGTCTATCGGTCCATGTGTCAAGACCTTTTATGTTAGAAACGGACATAGATATTAAAATCAATATGATATACTAAGGTGTAAAATAAAATTCTAAAGCAATACGATGAAAAAAATCGCTATTTCAATACTCACAAACTCACTCATTTAAGTCTACATTACCTAGAATCTGGAAATGTAATACCTAAAATTTGGAGAAAAAAAAAGTCTCACAACATAAGTGAAAAGGAAAATCTAAAAATGGTTAATATGTAGTTATGACCTGTAAATAATATGTTTTACGATTATTTACAGGTCAAATTGATATTTGCAGTTGGATCGACAACCGTGATATAAGGTCAATGTATTGTGATAACATCTTTTAACTTTCCAATAACTGAAAATTTTTAAGTTTCTTAAGAATTATTGTTTTAATTTTGAGGAAAAGAAAATAATATCATAAATAATCAAAAACTTCATTAAGTCTCAGATTTCTCGCCACTGATATCTTACTGGAATCGGCATCCAAAAAGAGCGAAAATCGTCGTGACTATTTATGATTGAAATACATATCTTCATACATACTTAAATTTGTACGGGACCTTCAGGACGCGCGTCTTACTCGCACTTTTCCTCTTACATTTTTATGTCAACGGTAACAATGTCTTACCGTTGACATAAGAAAATAATATAACAGAATATAATTCCGAACATTGTTAATTCGTTTGGAAATTTATGCTACAGATTAATCCGACGCCATTATCCACGATACGAATGTTTACAGACCATAGATTATATCCCATTCATCGTCACGCCTTTGCCTCGGAACAAGAAGAAATAAACAGTATAAAATCGCGCAATGATCTCGTAATCCGAGATCACGACAGCTCGGCAGGCGCGGCGCGCACGGCGGGGCCTCGCGCGAGCGCCGGCTCAGCGCAGTCTCGAAAGAAATTACGATCGCGTCGACCGGAATACAGTTTTAATGGAACAGCGGGCTCGATGTGTTGTTAACTCCTGAATTAAAACGCTTTCAGGCGATATTTTTATACGCACTTTAACCTTTCGACTTTCCGCAATGCTGGTTTTGTTTTATGACATCTTTTGTAATGTAGTTTTCGTACATTCTCTCATAGAAAACGAGTTCGATATCGGGCACGGATCGCGTCCGGTTGTAATAAGTATATCGATTTCTTGAAATTTGAGCGGTTTGATCTGACAAGTATTCATTTGAGTGTGAGGACTTCTAGATAGTTAATTTTTACTACACATTTAGTATGAAAATTGAAAACAATCATTTCATTTCCCTCCCTTCCTATTATTACGCAAAAGTAGGTAGGAATCGGCGGTTCAACACATCAGTGCAATTTTTGAAGTATAATTTTGATTTCGGTGGTTAGTTTTTCAGAGTCGTAATCAAATAAAAGTAATATTTTATTGTTTAGACAATAAATAACAAATTCGAAAAATGTACTATGATAGATGTACACCCCTCGCATCCAGTTAATTGAATGAAGTTACATTCTAAGGGGATGATTAGATATAAGAAATGTAACTATATAAAGTTGCCAAAAAAAATCTTACCGCTAATTTACTTCATTAAGTAACTTATAATTTAATTATATTTATTATTAGCTGTCCCGGCCGCTGCGCTGGGTAATTTTTATTTATAAATAAAATGGCGAAGGATTTACGGAATTCGAAAAATGAGTAGCCTAGAACCATCTACAAATCATTCCGCATCGAATGGTCCCAGTCCCATGTCTATACGTTTAGTAGTTTTTACGTGATTGGCGAACAAAGACAACCTATTTTCATTATATATGTATAGATGTAAATATATACATAAATAAAACATTTTTTTAAGTTTATATATATATATTAGATTCGTGCACATGTATATTCTGCACATATAGATTTTTGACTGCCAGATCATAGTGTAATGTACTATGAACTTGTTATTATTCAAACCACAATTATGACTGCTATAAGTTAGATATATAAAAAAATTACAGTGTGTGAACCTATGTACGCGCGAGAGAAGTTAAAATTCTTAAGCGTACTTAAAAAATTGTTTTTAATTGCATGCAAACAATTAATGACAATTTATATAAATATATAAAAGTCAATGTGTTTATGTATGTATGTATATTCGCTATGGACTCCGAACCGGCTGAACCGATTTTAATGAAATTTTCAGGTAATCTTCAGATTAACCTAGCAAATGATTTTGTGGGGTTTGGTAGTGATCGGATTAACATAATTTTTTTTGCACTATGACATTTCAATTTTTTTAAATGCCATTCAATAAATGATATCAAAACTAGCCAGACACAAACAGCATATCCAAAGACAATTTAATTCAAATTTAAAATATGAAAAAACTTTATCATATACGTAGGAAAATAATATAAAATAGAGGTATAGTACTGAAGTTATTACACGAATAAATATAAAAAGATGAGCCGGAGGGAGACTAGAATTTTGAAGGCACCTAAATGGTGACCTAAGAAAAATTTTTGAAAAATAGCGGGATATAATACTAATCGACAGACAACGAGGCACTTGCAAATTAATATAATTTCTTATAAGTATAAGCGCCAAACAAGCCAAGTGGCAAACCTTATTGGTACATCAGTTATTAATGGGCTGAAGTTCCTCGGTACATCGCTTGCTGAAACTTCATACTGTAGTTTTCGTGTCACCCCCCTAAAAATTAATTCTCATCATCTTTTTACAACGCTCCAAAAGTAGTATAATTTCATCAATTACTTGAAATTTTTGTCATTTGATTTCACAAAGTTCAACAATTTTTAACACTAACTGCTATTACTAAACACATGAGTTGATTCCGCACCGAAACTTATTTGTATTTCTTTTACGAAAAACAAAATTAAAATTGGCAGCAGCAATTGAAAAAGTATTGACCAATACGCGAATCCAACGATTATCTTGTTTGTATCGGCCGTATGTGTAATGCAAGACGATCTAAATAGTCGCATATAAACCTTTAACCGCTGTTTACAGAGTGTGTAAACGAAGTTACATAGACAAGAACGGAATTACAAAACGGCACCGAACCCCTTTATGTAAATTCGGGCGAGCGGGTCACGGTGGGTTCCACTGGAGCGTTAAAAACACGCGGCCGATGCCCATCAGTCATCGGCGCGCGCGAAGTCCATTAACGCCCCTTCTCGTTTTTCAGTTTGGACAAATTTGCCCCGTTCTGCATTAGGAATGACTCTTTTTAATTATTCTCTTCTGAATGCCGTTTGTTTTCTTAAAACTTCACCGGAACCCGCTTCAGGAATAAATTCATCGGAAGTAACAAAAGGAAGAATTTGTTAAATGAACGAAGACATTGACTTAGCGCTGCATTAGTCCAAATGCCAATTTCACGTTTCACGGACGTATTTTCACGTTTTTAATTATTATCGACTTGACTTGTTTGGCTCTTTGCATTACAATGTTTGTGTTCCGGATAAATTCCGAATTTGTATTCAAATACAAGCTTTAAGGGCATTTGTCTTGATACTTTTTTTTTTCATTCTTTCTTTTTTGCTATTAGATTATGGAATTGCAAATCTAAAAGAAAAAGACCCTCTAATGAATAATTAAATATTGTGATAATGAATAATATGTTAAATTATTGTATTTCAATAAATTAGAACGGATCTAGTTTGTTTGCATATACATGTTTTTCATATTATACTTGTTTTCGTTTAAATTTAATAAGATGTTCCATAAGTAATGTCGTTTTTTAAAGTACACTTTTTTCATTAAATGTTTATTAAATAATCATACAAAAATAAATCCTTAATGTTCAATGTATAGCCCATCATATTTTATGGTCTTAGCCCAATGTTCAGTGAGCTCTCTGCAACCTTGGCAAACCATTCCTTGGGCTTAGCTGCAAAAATTGCCTCACTGCATTTTCGGCATTCCCACAAAAGAATTTGGCCATGAATTTAAATAATTATTATTTGAATAATTATTTAGTCTAGCGGTGGCATGCTCTGGACTAAATATTGAATGTGATAAAAGTTCAATACCATCAATATCTTCCATCTTATCTCGCATAACTTTCGCAGTATGTGGTTTAGCATTGTTATATTCTAAGAATACCCATTTTTAATTTACCAAAGTTAGATATGTCTGCCACAAAGTGCAATTCCACCGAACACATAACAATACTTTCAACTCGAATCGACCTGCATTCACGACGGATTCAGGTAATTATCCTTAGTCTAACCACTGGTGTTCATATTTGGATTGTTTAGATAAATCAATTTATCATCGCAAGTAACAATGCGTTAAATAAAACGATCATCAGTCGGCGGGGCAATAAGCTGTTTTCATACTTCTTTTCGACTTTTCATATGAAGTTCGTTTAATTCGTGACACACTATTAGATAGTTTTAATAGCTCTTATACAATGATTTTAAATGGCAATGTATGGGGCCTTTGGAAGGGCCAAGGTGATAGAATCGCCGAATGCTGATACTAAGTTGGCTTTCTACTGCTTCCTTTGTAGCCTCAATATTGCGTACGGATGGGCGACCAGATCACGAATGATCTACCAGTGTCAAATCTTCACTATTAAAATGATCATATCAACGTTGTGATTTACGCTCATTGACCGAATCTTCACCTTCAATTTCGTACGTTTTCTTTGCTGCCGCAGCTGATTGACACTTTTTTTTCCAATAATGTCTTGACAATACATGACTCTCATATTTATCGTACTCCATGCGTTGTATTATCAAAACATCTAGCTCGATCAATGAACCCAGACTGTTTCATAAAAAAAATGTGAAATAGTTGCACTCTTCATTGAACTTATAACAACTTATGACATTGTAGCGTATTTTTCTACATTTATATTCACATAGTGCATATAAAGATATGAAACAGTTGTACCGTCGTCATATAACGGAAACGAGATCTTTGATGAAAACGATAGATCACGTGACACCAGTCGGCCGACGCGTAGTAGCCGCGCCGGCCGCCGGCCGCCGCAAAACGCCATTCGAAAGAAATCATTAACGCAAAGCGCGCGCTCGGTCAGGTCTCGTTCCGTCGAATCTGATTACGCGTGTACCTATTCGTTCGTATTAATTTAGTACTAGCTGTCCCGCCCGCTGCGATGAGTAATTTTTATTTATAAATAAAATGGTGAAGGATTTACGGAATTCGAAAAATGAGTAGCCTAGAACCATCATAACCTAGAACAAATCATCCCGCATCGAATGGTCTCAGTCCCATGTCTATACGTTTAGTAGTTTTTGCGTGATTGGCGAACAAAGACAACCTATTTTCATTATATATGTATAGATTTTGTGCTTTAAATAGTGACGCTATATTTTTTATATTACTTTGTGTGTAATTGTCTAAACTCTTGTAATGAAATTAAGTAATTTTTAAATTTATAAGTATATATATATATATCAAATTACCTACTATACCTACGGCATGTATAAAAAGAAACCTGTTAATGTCAGTTAACCGACATTAACAGGTAGTAACAGTTATCAGTAAAACCGACATTACTTATGAACCGCCCTCAGTAGCTTTTTGGTTTTTGCTCCGGCATGCTTTTGTAAAAACAAGCCGTATTGTAATGACATTAGAGATCGTTATGGTTGACGCGAGAACCATGGTCATGCATCAATACATAAAAGGCCTCTTGTGGGTCAAACATCCCTACTCCGATTTTGTAATAATAATAATATCTTCGGACATATATACACAGCGCCATCTGTTCCCAAATCAAGTCTTGAGGCTTGTACTATGGGTACCATATAATTGATATAATACATATATACTTTTTTACGTAAATATATATACATATACAATACGTACAAACACCTAAACTCAAAACAAACATTAATTTTTAATCAAATAAATAAATAATTGTCTTTGAACCCACGTTCCCAGCACAGCGAGTAGGATCACTATCAACTGTGCCAATCGGGTAGTCAATAAGTGTCAGGCAAACGATCAACCCTTATGTAAAACGTATTGAAGTCTCCTTAAAGCATCTCACAATAGACATAACAATGACCGGAATTGATTGCTTAGCGTCCTTTCCAAAAAACGGTCAGCTTTAGATTTGAATCATTAAACTAGATACATTATGCTTCCAATGTTCACGTACCTAATCAGATTTAGGTATCATTCATTCTATCTAAGTACGATTATAAGACCATTATCTGATCGATTTACAAATAGTTATACCTCTGCAATTAAGTCATGATTGACAAGTTATTGTCGTATCCTTTTACTTCTGAACAATGAGCGGTAGTGGCGCCGTACTTAAATGATTAAACTTCAAATCAGGAGGTACATGGTTACGGGCTGGCCACGGGCAAATCGGACAGTGATTTTTTAAATCAAATCGAATTATACCATACTTTCCGCGCCTCAGAGACCACTTTAAGCCGTCGCTTCGAACGTTATGACAACACTCATTAGTAAACTTCAACCGTAAGATGCAAGCCCCTGGCAGTGGGATGATTAAACTTGACACAGCAGCCTATAAAGATGGTTACTTGCACAGTAAAACTAAAACGAGTCCAAAAACGTAACGACACCCCGACAAGCCTGGTTGTCTAAGCAATGAAAAGATTATGCAAATTCCAATCCAGACGGCGCGAGCGAGCTACTCGAAAGGTTATTATGAATCCTCGCGGGACGAATGACAACACGAATTTTAACGTTTGCATTTTACTTTTAATTGTGTACCGAACCCTATAAATGTAAACCTGAAATACTATCTACTTTTTGTATTTATTTTAATTATATTTCTTAAAATAAAACTCCATTAAATGAGGCCCAGTAAATATACTGCATTGAACGTTCGTATTGTTTAATGGATTTGAATTTCCTCCTCTTAATTGATCCACGGTTAATGGGGAAATAATTAACCATGGAACAGCGCTTTAATCTTTTTTTAATTACCATTGTTAATCGTCCAAACACAATTTTTATAAACAAAGCCATAAGCGTACTAAAATTTGTAATCGTGTAGATATAAAAAGTTACATAATTTGATTTTTAAATCAGCTGATTCTTTTTAAAAAGCATTAGTACTATTTATTTAAATACGTATCTATAAAGGTATTTGATAACTTTATAGCCCAACCAACATTAAATTATTTGGGTGAAATAGACAAAATGATTATTTATACTTACTGTTTATTTACAATCGACGAAGAAATTAATAACCCATGGGACAATGACAATATTATCTTAATAATAATTTTTAACAAAAGCAAAACTTGTAATTATGTTTTATACTCATATAATCTTTTCTATTGTTACAGATGTTCCATATTTTCGATTTGTTTGTACTATTCTTGGTTGCGGCTTTATCGTCGACCACCGTCGTTCAACCTTCACCAATTCAAGGTCCACAATACGACAATATCTACGTTAGAAATGAAGATAACAACAAACTGTTCAAAACTGTTGTATGCCAAGAGAAAGATGGGCCGCACTGCAAATTCCTAGCGATAAGTGACAATCTGAACACTGACAATAATTTACCGGAGATCGACATTTTACGCGACGACTTCATCGACAAGGAGGACAACTACAACGGCGAGGGCTTCAGACAAGAACAATGGCACAACTATCCAAGGCAACTGGACCGCCTCCAAGAGTTTCCATACGAGAGGCACAAACTGAGAATCGGCATCGATAATACAAACCGAGATAATGACTCCGAGAACGAGTACAATTTCATCGCTCAGGACGAACAAAATGCACCGAATGAAATTTTTACAGACACCGACATGGATCTATACAGCGTTTATGGCAAAGTTATGATGCCAATAGATCCGTTCTTCGTTCTAAAGATAAAATTGTCTTCCTTAAGCCAATCATTGGCAGACGAAAGCAATACTAGGGCGCGGGCAGACCGAGAGGCGAATCCGGACAATGGCAATGAGGGATTTTTGGAAAATTTTATGAACGAAGATACTAAGGAACTGAGCTCCGAAATGCAGTCAGTTGGTCCTACTAAGCAAGACATGTTATCGTTTAAAGGCACCGACAGTGAGTAACAACATACCTATGTATTTTAAAGTAACACTACGTTAAAGTAGCGAGAAGGAAATGTTATCGGACTTAAATGTATCCTTTAAAAACCATCCATTTACATGATATGTTCTATCAAATTATGTACTTAAGAACTATGAAAATCATATTAGCTGTTTCGAAGTGGCTTCACAAATACCACACATCAAAAATTAAATTTTATATAAAATATTTTTAAAGTTACAGATATTTTTTCATAATGTATTAAGCTTGAAAGGGAACATAATTCAAATCTTTTTTTTTCTTTGCGCCTCCCGCTTAGCTTGTAAAAAGGTCGTGAACCTGAATAAGGGTGATTATGAATTCTAACAGGTAGCTGCCATAGCCACGAATTTCGGTGTACGATAGTTTATAACATTCCTCTATAAAAACAATGAAATGATTTGTTTAGTTATTTATGATACATTTATTATATTTTTTGATGTGCTGTCGACTACTATCGATATGTGTGTGTACATTCCATTGTTCGAAATAAACTAACGCCGCGCACTCGTCGTCTAATGTACAAAAGTTTTGTTATTTACTGAGATTACTTTTATAAATTCGCTGACTCATCATACTAGAAACGGTTGTATTTTTCAGAAGTGTTGACTAACTCGATTATTCATGCTGTCAATGTATACTAACCAACTGATACATCGCATGCTTCGAACCTATTTAAAATGTTTGAACCGTGTATAAGATTAGCGCCATATTTGGTCCGCAGTTTGATACCTGAGTCCCTCGATTTGAAATTAAAAATGTCGTAGAAAGTTGATCTGAGCAATAGGGTGATTAAAACATGTAACATAACAACAGGATACATGCGCTTACAGTTTCAATTTCAATATAAAGCATACGCGAAAAATCCAAAATTGTCAGCATATTGGATCAAGTTAAAACATTACAGAAATTTTTCATTTTTTATAAGTAAGAAATTGCAGTAAAATCCCTTTGGTTGTGCTGTTTGTATCTGGCTAGTTTTGATCTATTAAACAGGTGACATTTTAAATTTCATCGTTTTTCTATCCACCCAAATAAGCGAATCTAACGTAAAAGATTTTATACATTTTGAGATTTTTTGACAAAATAGGAAAAATACAACCTAAGCCGCAAAAAAAAATGAAGTTTATGGACCTAATACTGTATTGATAAAACTAGTTCAAGCATTTTCAGTCTGTTAATTTTGATGTCAAAGATTACTCTTAGTCTGACTTGCTCTGGTCGATAAAGTAGATACCGTTTTGGAAAAAGTAGAGCACGATCGGCATATTAGTTTTTATGACATAGCTGAAAAGCTGGGGATTGATCACAAAATAGTTTTGACCCATTTGAAAAAAGCTGGATATACAAAAAACTCGATGCTTGGGTCCCACACGAACTCACTGAAAGAAATCTAATGAATTATGATTCATTCATACTTATTTGCGATTCTATATTTAAATATAATTAAACCGAACCTTTTTTGAAAATATTGATCATTGATGATGAAAAATGGATTACCTACGACAAGAACGTGCGAAAAAAATCATGGTCAAAAGGCAATCAAGCTTTACAAAATATAGGAAAACCCGGATTAACTCATAATAAGTTGATGTTATATGTATGGTGGGATTGGAAGGGCATTATTCATTATGAACTTTTACTGCCGGCCAAAACCATCCGTTCGGATCTTTACTGCCCACAACTTATGTGATTCCAGCAAGAAGTAGAGAAAACACGGCCGAAATTGATGAACAAAAAGGGTGTAGTTTTTCATCATGATAACCTTAGAACACACACATCTTTATCCACTCAGCAAATATTCAGAGAGTTTGGTATAAATGCATCCACTATACTGATCAAATATCTGTACCATGGGATTATGTCACTATCTACAAAATGGCAACAAGTTGTTGAACAAAATGGCATATTGAATGAAAATAAAATGTAATGAAAAATTATCTTGAATTTAAAATACGAGATATAAAATACGAGAATACTTTTTCCCCGACCCCATAGAAATACAAGAGTTTCATTTGTAATGATGGAGTTCTACATTTCATTGTTTAAGGTGTTAATTCGCAATAATTCATAATTAGACCCTTGCCATGCTTGACACAGATATTGGTGTTAAATTTTATGTTACCATTGGGAAGCATATTTATCAGTGAGCCGTTTGTGACTGACGGTGAGCTAATGTGACCTTTGATACATACCATATCCATTGGTGGTTCGAGGTGCATCTGCTATTTAATACTCCTGGCACGCTAATGGATGTGCTTGCATAGTTTATCTTGATGACGTCCTCTATGAGCACGAAACATACGTCTAATAACAAAGTAATTTAGCACTGTCTTAGTCGTTAGATATCAGTCGATCTTCTCGAACATTCAAATCATTCGATGAGGTTTCGTAGTAGAAGAAAACATTCGGGAATTAAGAAGTGGTGTGTTGAATGCTACACTTACTGCAACATTATTTTAATGTAACCGATTGATGTTGCAAGCAAGTACCTAATAGAGTTCTATATCATTCCTAACACACGCAGTATAATGCTAAATAATTCATGCATCAGTAGAAAGTCGATAATGATGTTGCATTAAAATGTCTTTCACTGCACTGCAAATGCATGCCATCCTGCGTTCCATTTGATTTAGAACTAGCTGAACTCTGTCATGCTTTTCAGTGGCTATTATTATAAGCAAGAAAAAAAGAATTAAAGCTCGCACAATTTTTTAAATTATTTTCTAAAGAATTCCACTGTTTTCAATTGATATAGCGAATATATGAATAAAATTTATTCCATTAGACGCATTTGCATGACAGTTAAACTGAATCTCAAGAAATTACTGTTTTATAGCAATAACGCAAAACGCCACTTATTAAAAATAGCTTAAACTACTTTCTAAACCTTTCCTTTTATTTGTCGAACGTAATCTATAAATTTAAGCTCAATCACCATTGATTGATCGGTATCTAAGGTGGAAGAAGTCCTAAAACGAATAGATGGATTAAAATCGATTTTTATGTTATATTTAAAAACTAGTACCGCAAGCCCAGTGAAAAGCAATAAGTAGATACTTATAACATACAACTCAAAACGTCTGAATGCAAACGAAGTACGTAATGTGAGTGAGCGACATACGACCGAGCTCTATTCGTCCGGGAAAGTCGTGTTCGATCCCAGATGCGAACCTTTCAAGACAAATTTAATAATGAATAGAGTATTCATCGACGTCGCGCAATTGATTGGTATATTTTTATAATACGTCGGGAAGTGATTCCGAAATTAATGATTTAGCTTTTGTCAGAACCTACATAAAGTTCGATATTACGATGCTCGAAAGATACACCTCAGTCAAAAAATTTTTGAACCATATTCGAAACTATGAGGTAATTGTAAAAAGTCGCACCTTCTCCAGCACAGTAAAAAATATATTAATACACCAACCACAACAAGGATGATTTTATTAAACAAACTTTTTACAATGCAACAAAAAGTTTTAAAACTTTAAAAACTTCGCTCATAAGCCATGAAGAACCTTTAAATCATTTTAAAATTTCACGCTATTGTGTAACATTCAAACTATCAACATGGAAAACATGAAAAAACTTTGAAATACTTTTGAAAAAAAATTAAGTAATCATAAAATTTTAATAAGCTTATGAAAAATAATGGCAACCATAATGTTAGCGCACTCAATGATTTTGAAAATGAAGGACATGAAGAAGTCGGCACGTCGGTACAATGCTTATAACAATTTATACGAAGACTCTGACTTAAGAACCTTTTCTTAGAAGAGTCCAGTGCTACACAGGCGATAAAAAAGCCGATTAATTTGCGTCTCTCTTTGGCGTGGACCGTTGTGCGGTTAGTATTTAGTACACGAAATTCAGACGCCAGAGAGCTTGATTTTCAAATCGTGAGCCGAATTCCATAATAAGGCGTTCCATTAGACAGTACTCGACCGCTTTGTATTCGGCGAAGAATCGCGTGAGTATCACTATAAACATAGTCGCCAAAAATTATTAAATCAGTGTCTCCCATGTCTTATTTCTGAATAAATTTCGTATGTATTAGCTGTTGTATTAAAGTTATATCATCATCACTATCGGTCATCTTCACTATCGACGGCTGCCAAATCCATCTTACCTTCACTTAAATTTACAATAATTACAACAGTCAGATCATGTTCTACGTCACTGTATTTCTATTATATATCTGAATCATGGGCTGTAGCGACTGCAATAATAATTTCTTCTTCATTTAATTATTCCAACCTGTTATTGTTCAAGTCACACTGACAGTTAAACCAACAAGCGAGTGCGATGAATCGTTTGAAAAACAGTAAGAGTACAGCGTATTCGATTAACCGGCAATCACGAAGGAGTGTGTGGTAAAGGCCTTATATGAAATTCCAAAACCAACATTGTTTTAATGAAATCATTTAAATTGAATATGCAGTTAGATGCAAACTTCTCTGCTTTTGAGTACAAACGCTGAAGTGGCATTCATAAAACTAACTCTCGTTTAAGAAAAATCAGGATATGTTTTAAAAATATGACATGCAACGTTGAATAGACCTTACTACAAGCAAAACTCGCGCCACAGTCTACACAAGAAACAGGCACTTGCTAATTATCGACCGTCCCGGATTTAAACAATATCATCAGCGTTTGCAGTAAATTTACATCATCCAAATGGAAAGTAATTTGATGACATAAATTTACTGCAATTTAAAAGATTTATTTATTAAAAACTTATGGCGTAATAAATGGTTTATTTAACCGATGTAGATAAAGATACAGTAAACATCTGTAACGACACGAGTACGAATAATCGTTAAAAAAGGACGCAGAATATGGTTAAGAACAAAAATGTAAGGAGTAAAATACAAAGAACTTTATACAATTTTAAATATGACATTAAAACAATCTAGTGCTAAGTAGTTTTTTTTTATCAATGTTTCTGTTTACAACTTTTTTTTATATTATGCCATCAGATTACTCGTAATATTGTAGTGATAGAATCTGAAAGCTCTGATATCGCATAGAACTTATGACTAAGAGCTCGTATATATAATGTGTATCTAATCGTAGCCGATGGAAGCCGTGGAAGCTCGAGTTAGCAAAATTGGGTTTGGTCGAAAATATGGCGAGAGTCAAGCTTTTTACAAATAGTCAGGCGCACCCACCCACGAGATATTATTTATAGAGCATTAAAAATTTTAAGAAATCAAAAATAACTACTCACGATATAAAACATGCGAGGCATTGTGTACTATTACACTAGAGTTTTCCAAATATGCCTAAATCAAAATTCTATATGTCTGTAACAAAGTACAGTTAAGTATAACATAAGTTCGTGTACTTTTTTTGCCTTTTATTTAGAGCTTATTGAGAAGAAAGGTTTGTAATTGTTTATTGTTACACATGATTTACATTTATAAATCGCAAGCCAAAGATACATCAAAAAAATCAATTTTACCAAATTTGTGGAAAAATGTAATTTTAGAAAATTCACAACAATAGACTTAAATGTTATACAACTAAAAGGATATGAGGATAAATAGACAGACGCTACTGGATACAATGTTTTAACATGCAAAATTAGTAATAATGATATTGTTTATTATTCTTGTATCAACTGTATTTTGTCTAAAAAAAATATTTAAATCACTAACGATAGGGTTTTATCTCTTCTAGTGGAACCGTATTGGCAAGAAGATGCGAAAGTCAAAAGGACAGAATCGGTTCCGGTGAAGAAGCGCTTATTCTCCCTTTGGAGCCGGCTCCAGAGCATGGCGCCGAGGGGTCACGAACTGCACCACAGGCGCCACCTGCACGCGTTCATGCAACTTCCGGCGGGGGGCACCGATGCTGGAGGCACGCTCACCGCGGAGGCCAGGGCGGTGATGCGACCTCCCGGCTCACCTCTGAGATGGGGTTGATCTATAGAAAAATTCTTTATAATAATCAAATAAAAGGTGGAGAAGGGAACATCTAGCGATTTATTTTTTACTCGTTGTATGCGAAAACTATATACGTTTTGGAGAATTCGTAGCGTAGCTCTTGTCATTGTCGGATAACAATATGTTATTTTTGATCTACAATCTTTATGATAGTAGCGTGTCTTGCATTGAAGTTGGACTCGACGTGTCGATATTTATCAATCGTAGAAAATTCGGTACTTACAAGTTCTATCAATAGAGAAACAAAAATGAATGATAAAAAAAATTATTAATTGAATTTATACAAAATTAAAACAGTTTTATTGTTTAACTAAAATTGTCAGTTCTTATCGGTAAAGTACTGTGTTTAGCGAATATAACTTCCAAAGTGATAACGAAATTAATGCGAGTATTAATCAAAAAATAAAGTTATATGTAAATAAATATCATGTATATCAGCTTTATTGTTTTATTTCATTGTTGTACATAAAAATACATACTCCGCGGCGTGAATTCATTCATGCATCCTTTTGCAAATGGAGATCTCTTTTTAGTTTAAATTTACCAAAGAAACTATAACCCTTGCATAAATAGTTTCTGACAAAAATAGCATTGAACATAGTCCCATAAATGACTACCTAAAAATGAGGTGATTATGAATATTTGCGAAAGGCGAATTATAACTGTCAACATATTCGATTGACATCGTAATCAGCAAAAGTTATAAAATGCATGGATTTGTATTTCGCTTCTATGCTAAATTTACCCGGTCTTCTACATTCCTCTACTTTTGTAAATCTTTGATCAGCTCGCAATTGAAATATGTAGTGCTCATAGGGAACTATTTTTATGACAAATATATAGATTAACCTGAACATGTTTAAAAAAATCGCCTGCCATATGAATGTTTTTTGCTTAAATATAGCTCACTCAGATTAAAATCTAGGCATCTACAAATTGAAACAATGATACCTACTTTATGATTTATGACATAATAAATAGAATGATATCACACTCGACATCCAAATATCTTAGAGTTCTTTACCGAACATATGGTCGTAGAAACACCGGCCATTTGCAGGTACTTCAGGTCGTTCATAGCTCTATCGTCTGATTAATTCATACGATAGTCATTTTGCCTCTATAGATATCATTAGCTATAAGCAATGGCAGATTAAAAAATATATATACAAAAACCCTTAAAAAACCTTCAATTGACGTAACTGTATGATATAATGTTACATGTCTCTACATTTTTCTTTTTTGTGTACCACTTCACCGTTTTTTCGACTTTCCGCTGTGTTTCCGCTTTTCTGTTTAGTTTTATAAGTTACTGTTTACACCCGATCTTGAAGTTTTAGAATCCTAAGAATTTGTTACGACCATTTTCAGAGTGATGTATGTTTGTGTCTGTGTGAGTGAATGTGTGTGTGAGGGTTTGTGTGGGTGTGTGTGAGGGTTTGTGTGGGTGTGTGTGAGGGTTTGTGTGGGTGTGTGTGAGTATGTACGAGTGATTAAGAAATTATAAAATTGTTTTTTTAGAATACTTCTTAAACTACTCTACCGATAAGTTTTAAAATCTCTTAAACCTTTCTGCTTAGAAAGCCGCACTGATGGAACTGCGTTGCGAACTGCATCAAAATCGGTGGATTCGTCCGAGAGATATCGTCAACGAAATATTGGCAAATAATAATTTTTCAAAATAAATCCCAAATTTCCTTAAAAAATAAAAATAACGTTTTATTGAAATAAATTTAGACGTTTGAACTCAAAGTGCAGAAAACATATTAAAATTACATTTTTGATTTCGCATGACTTGAAAAAGTAATAGAATACTAAAAATAGCAAAAACTATCACGAATAGTCTATAAGGTTAACTGTTTTGTCTAACTTTTGAGCTCGAAAAGCTTAAAGAAAAATCTTTGACCTTTGAAACAACTATATTTTTGAACTTAAGAAGTTCAAAAACACCGATAAATATCATTGCGGGAAATTTTAGGAATGACCTACAAGTCAACGGTTTAAAAGATTATCGTCTCAATCATTATGGGTTGACTCTCATATGCTAGTAAAAATTTTGAATGATGCCAAAATATCGCAAAAGCTGCTCTGTATCGTCGTATGTATTAATTCAAATTATCATTAATGTAACGGCAATTTCTCCACCGCCGCATAAGCCGAAACTTCAGATTCCCTTTACAATAGCCTCTAAGAAGATATTTCTTGCGGTATGGGCAAAAGTGATGAACAGCGTTAATATTCAGAAGTCTGTATTGGCCGGCCGCTCCTGCCGTCACATGTGAAGCTGAGCTTCATATGTATGTTTTTTTTTCTCACCGTTCTCCCCGTGCGAAAAGGGGAAAAAGATGGGGAAGGAGGAGAAAAACCCATTATGGGCCGTCCGTGTGCCCGGTCACACGGGTGTGTGCGACTCTCACGGACTAAAAACCTCCTGAACAACTTGAATCTGCGATGGCGAAAGCAAAATGCTATGACGTCTTCATCTTAAACGCGACCATTTCGGCAAAGTGATACCGTCGGCGCGTGACTGCCCTATTGGTGCCTTCTTAAGCGGGCACCTCGGCATAGAAGTTCACGTGAAATTTACAGCACGGACTGAAAACTTCAAAGTGGGATTCCGAGAGGCGCGGGAAACGCACCGGGTTGATGACCTTTACAGATCGTAATGACTGGATTAATCCCTACTCCTATTTAATTACCATCTTATTTAATTCTATGAGTTTTTCCACCTCGACGGTGAGATCGTCGGGCGGATCTAACAGGACATTCCATGGTCTTTTACAGAAATGATGTGGAGGAGGTGACTCGTATGAAACGGTCGAAACTAATAAAGGATTCGGATGGCTACTCACTACATCGAAGGAACGTTCTGATGCGTCCTTCATATATTTAGAAATAGTTGGGAGCTCTAGGTCCCGGTGAATTACAGAGTTTTTGACATACTATGGTGCGTCAGCTGCTCTTCTACAAAATTTTTTCCTCACTATTTGCAGATCATATAGTATATCAGGTCGTGCATGAGCAAAAACGGGACTCGCATATGTCATGACAGGCCTGATACACATCATGTATATCGTACGCTTGTTTCGTAACGATATTTTATTTTTTCTACCTATCATTCCGTATAACCGTGATAGGTAAAATAACACTAGTTTCCTAACACGAGCAATATGCTCCCTAAAATGGAGATGCCTATCGATCGTGATACCTAAATATTTATAATGGTATTCCCATGGAATTTTTTTGATTTAATACACGTAAATGTAGAGTATCTATTGGTAGTGTAATAGTCGACTTTCGCGAAATAAAGTCGAAGTAAATAGATGCTGATTTCTCCAGATTGACTTCTATTCTCCAGAGTCGGAGCCATTAAGTCAGCTCATCAATGGCCCTCTGTAATGCGGTAGAATGCCCCGAAGGCAATTTGATCTGAGAAACAGTGTAGTGTCGTCTGCGAATAGCGCGAGTTGGATGCCAGTTTTCGATCGTAGGGTATCTATATTTACGTACACGGAGTACAGGTGAGGTGAGAGCGTGGAGCCTTGAGGTTCTCCAGCTCTTATTGGTCTAACTGACGAGTACGTGTTATCAAATCGGAAGGTCAAGTGGCGATTACTAATATACTGATAGATATAATTACTAGACGATCTGGAAGCTCTAATTGGTAGAGCTTATGAATAAGGCCTGCATGCCATACCTTATCAAAGACCTTGGCTACATCAAAGGAGGCGGCCACTGTCTTTCTTTCGACTGTAAAGCCTTCCGAAATATATTCTACAAGACGGATAGCTTATTGCGGGCAAGAATGGTTAGATCTGAATCCAAATTGTCCATTAATTATAAGGCCTTTGCCTACGAGATATTCGCTTAAGCGAGTTTTGAGCGTTTTTTCAAATAATTTTCCTAGTATGCTCAAAAAACTGATAGGTCTATAACAAGCGGGGAGGTCGCGTGGTTTCCCCGGTTTAGGAATTTCAATACCTACAGCTTCTTTCCAAACTGTAGGAAAATAAAAATTTTTGATACATGCATTAAAAATTGCGACCAAGAGAGCAACGACTGGCGCATAAAAACACTTGAGTGCTTTACTGCTAATAGTATCCACTCCTGGAGTCTTTTTAATTTTAAGGGCTTTCATATGTTTACTAAACTCATCTTGAGTGATGAGAGCGCACACCCGTGCGCGCGGTTAGTGTGGGGCTGAAACCCACTAAAAAAGTCCCCCTGAAGATAACATAACTGAGTCGGCGATGCTGTTAGTTGGTTTTCTATTCAGCTTCACAGTACGTGGCCACACAACACACGGGGGTGTTGACGGCGCATGACTTGCCTTGTGGGGAATTTCTAGGAGATCCCCTCGGCACAGAAAGTCACTGGAACACCAACACGGGTTAGGTTCATTCTATTATTCAGACCGAGAGTGGTCCGGAGCGTGGGAGATGACCTACATAACTAGGTCTTAACTAAGTAAAAGAGTTAGCTAATTGACTATTTAATTGTATTTTAATTTATTTAATTCTCTGAGCCTTTTGACTTGGATTGTGAAGTCGTCGGGTGGATAAGTAATAATACTCCATGGCCTACGGATAAAATGGTAAGGGACGTAAGAGCACCACTTGTGCTAGGTACACCGAGTCGCGGCCGTACCGTATAGACCGCCCTGGTTCTCGGCCTCTCATTGGTTCCACCGCCGAGGCACAATTTAATATGCAGTTCATATATACATCACAATAATTTCGTATTTATAATTAAAACCAAAGTACACGCAATAAGTTCAACAAAACAAGAAATATTCCAATAAAACAATAAATATATATACAGGCAAACAATACAAAATAAATAATTCCTAATAACTTATCCCTACATCCTACCTCCAACATTTCACCGTCGTGTATTCCTCCGATTCGGCCCGGCGATGAGCAGCAAATGGTTTGAACGATCGTGAATCGGAACGGATCCAAGGTAGAGTACTGGTCGAGAATCGGTCCAAAATATTTTTCGGGTCACATTTAATTCAATTATGTTCAGAACTGATGAAGTAAGTCGAGCGCCCAACAGCGTCGCTTGCAACTCGAGCCGAGGTATTGATATTATTTGCAAAGGAGCGACGCGAGCTTTTCCTATTATAAATGAAACTGCGGTTTCATTTTCACTCAGTTTTACACGCCAACACACGGCCGCTGCATACGATCTTCCTCTCGTGTCGACGAAAATGTGTACGAGAGGTACACATGTTCGTCGACATCCGGTGTGGCTGTGTAATATATATATACATCAAGATATTTTTATCGATGACAATTTCATAGTCTCATTCACCCATTTTCATTCGTTCATCCATTCAGCCACTTTCTAAGTACATCGACTTTCGCTTTTTCGTCCAAGTCGCCTCCCGATCGCTATATATCTTGGAGCATACTTTTGACTGTGATGAGGACGGGCGAGGCTAGAGCGAGCGGGTCGAAAACGGACATTAATCGAAAACGAACTAGTGACTTGTTATTTCGTCGGCAAGAGCAACGTTTTCAATATTTTACTAGACGTGTTCCGTAGACCAAGGTTGAACCCCAGGGTGTTATTTTTGATGTCCCACTGTAGACTCCGAGTTTTTCCAAAATTTGTATGCCCCCGAATTGCACATTATCATCATTTCGTGTGTCAAATTGCTCATTCAATAATTTCATTTCGTTACTAGCCTAACCACGCAACTCGAAAGGCGCTTTCCGGTGAACCTTATATACTTATTTCGAAACACTCTTGACGTTCTCAATAGTATCGAAACTTTTCAAAAAATCATCAACGTAGTGATCTAATCATATCGTTTTATATTACTCCGGGTAGTCGTGTTCGAATTCTGAGGGGTTGCGATTTTTTATATAGATCTCTATACAAATTGATGAGACGGCGCCGTAAATAAATAACATCACACGGTACTCTTGCGGTTTTTAGTGAAAATTATATCACCATAGAAATCGTAAGCTGCCACAATCCTACTTTTCACCCACAGGAACATTTCTTTGATATCAACTGACATGGCTACGCGTCCATCTCTGAATCGAACAAGCTCGCCTAAAAGTAACTATATCAAATCTAGACCCGTGAGTAACGCATCGTTCAAGCATCTTCCATTTGTACGGGCGGCTGCATTAAAGACAAGTCACGTTTACTTTTTCTGCGGATGCGTGATGGCGAAATAAGGTAAATATCACACACATTCAGATGTGGATTTAATGGCGCTGGCTCTGCGTACCTATTTTTTAACAGATTATTAATCCGTTTACAATATTCGTTTTTCAATCTATCATCTTTCAACAGTTTCTTTTCTAAGTTGCGTAGACTTCGCACCGCGGTATTGTAGCTTTCGGGTATCACCTCGTTGTCCAACTTCCATAATAGGCACGTTTCGAATTGACTACTCAGTAATGTTACACTATTGCCATCGAGCAATGCGAGCGCTCTCTCTTCTGGATCGTGGCTTGGTTTACGCGGAGTCACGCCGAGGGATTCAATATCGAAATGCCGTTTCACAATTTGATTCAATTCATCGTCGGAAGTGCCGGAAGTTTAAGCACGTTTAGCTAATTCATCTATAGTACTAACTAATCCGTTTTCATTAAAATATATGAAAGAAATATTTTCAGGTTGGTGGCGTCTAAATGAGTTAAATTGGGAGCGCCCGGGTACTGTCATTATTATTTCTCTAATTTACTTATCAATGCCTGGTTTTCCAGGATGATACTTAGGCAATCAACTCCTTGTTTCGCCTTCCTAAGTTTAGCCACAAGATCCGCGACCTCGGCGCTCCTAATTACCTGAAGAATGGAAATTATTGTGCTAATGTCTTATATAGTTAGATTTACCTAAGGAAGGGAACCGGGTTTTTCATACAGTTCTGTCCTTCGGTTGATTTTACCTGTTCTTTTCGTTAAGTGCTATTGGTTTAGGTTTGGGCGCTTCCGGGTACCCTCTGTAAATGGCCATGTGTTTCTGGCCACAATTATAGCAAGAGGGCTTACTCCCCGATTCTCTGGTGCACTCGCAGTTAACGCAGCGCAGCTGCACATAGCAATTTGCCGCAGCATGTCCATACGGCTGGCATCCATGGCACTGACCAGGCATCCCTTTCTTGTATGGGGCATTTACCACTATACCGGAGAACCCGCATACATTACCTAATTATTTAAAGATTTCCATGGCTCTGTCGCTCCTTCCCAGGATTGCCAGCAACAAACCTAAGTCTGTACCGTACTTCTTTCTTCGCTTCGTAACAGTATCTAATATAAACTGACACTGACTAGATACTTGAGTGCCTACCAGTTTCTATAGATGACTTCATTTTTTTCAATGTGTCAAGATGAACGCAATCGAATGCCTCAGATAAAACACAGAAATAATCAATCGCGTTTCGTTAATTCTCCCAGGCATCAAAAATCTGTTAAATCCAAACTGTTTAACATTCATCAAATTATTGTTATGAAAAAACCGTAATAGTTTACGTAAGATACACTTTTCAAAAATTATACTCTATGTGGGTGGTATTGATATCGGTCTAAAAATTCTGGGGAAAAATATACTTCGGGACTGATTTAATGGAATAAATTTATTTTACTACACTAGGTCCGGAAATACAGCGCGGTCAACGCAAGTATTATAAATCACTACTAACTATGGAGCAATGCAGTCTATCATGGAATCCATTATTTTTACAGAAAAGTTCTAGATCGGTAGTTGTTTTTTTTTTTTTAATTTTATATATTTGAAACTTTTAATAACGTAATTATAGTTGACATGAATAAATTCAAACACGACACCGTAGCCATCGACTTTTCGCTTGAACAAAGTTTCAGCGCGAGTGGGCGATGATTTCAGAGATTGTGTAGTAGAAACTAGAATACTAGGGAAAAAGTTTTCTAAAGCAAAGACAACTTCTATGTCTTTTTTTTATTTGATCAACAATTTTTATTTAAAATTTCATATGACAATATTTGTGTTTTCCAATTTCACTATTGATTATATTCCCAGTATATATTATTATATCTCTACTCTTTTTTTACGAATTTTGTTGCGGATTAATGGATCCGGAAGACGTTGGTCTGCCCTTTGTTGTGGATGGCTCACCCATATAGTAGTTACCCGCAACACCGCCAACATGGACATACAACGAATTCCTCTTCTTTTGTATCGACTGGTCTCGCTTTTGATTCCGATTCAAATCATACTTTGATTCTGATTCCGTCTCCACACTCATTACCGACGCCAGTCCCGATCTCAATTTCGGATTTGGTCCCGTTTTCGATTCTGATCCTGGTCCCGTCCTCGATCCTGCTCTCCGTCTCGTTTTCAATTTCGATTCCGATTTAAACCAAGCCTTTTCCAAATGCTAGTCTCAAAATACTATACAAGCTACGTCACTCAACGATAAAGTGAACTAAAGGATTATTAAAATCGTCTTAGAAATATAAATTCATGCTCTGTTTTCTGCAGCCCTAGCTGTTCAAATTGTTCAGATAATAATTTCTTTATAACCAACTTAAATTCTGGTTTAACATTCGTGAATATATTATCAAAACAGAATGAGGAAGTAGCTGTGAACTTGGTCGGTTCCAAATATAAATTCTCTAAATTCGGAGCATCGAATTAAGGATTTCAAGAATTTTCCGATAAATGTATATTAAAATCATCGCAAACAGTAATAGACTTAATAGTGGTATTTATTTTGTAAAGAATATCATCCATTACTTTTTCAAATACACCATATGAAGAACTTGCGGGTCTAGACACGTTTGATACAAAATACCGCTCTAGTTCTATGCAGACCACGTCAACAGATAAGCTCGCATTATCTAGACGTTCTTTGTATTTTATTTTGTTCTAAATTAGTATTAGAACCGCCATGTATAGCTTTTTGTCTGCTGATCTAATTTGCTACCCGAAGCTGGTATCTAGTGACAACAAATGTTTTCTTATGCATAATATAACATTGTCATTATAATTTATGAATAATTCAATTTCCGATACTTTTCTTAGTACTTCTCGGTACATTTTTACGCACCAAATTGAGTGTACGTTTTTTATTATAAGCTTTTTAAACTGTTGCCTCTGAAAAATGTATAATTTTCATAAAATCGTAAGTTACTATTTTCATCCAGATATTCGAAAATTGAGTTTACACCTGATCTTAACTTTTAGGGCTCTAGGAATCTATTCGAATTATTTTGCGAGTGATGTCTGTAAGTCTCTATGGGTGTGTGTATGTGCATGTATGCACAAAATAAGTAGGACCGGAAGGTTCACTCCATTCAATGCGCGCCAAACGATGACGCACTCGCGCCGCCGGCCGAACAGAGGATTCCCAAAATGTGTCAGTTGCGACTGGCGCATGCGAGAGTTAGTAGTAATACTTCTTTTTTTTTCAATCAAAATCAACAAAAAAATGACTGCAATCAAGCAGCGCTATTATGATTTCTGCGTATCGGGATACCGAAATATAATAATTATATCTTATATATGTATATATTCACTGCTATATATTACATATATATTCACTACTTACACAACTATAAGTAGTGAAATTACTTTTTTCCTTATCTGTAGACATAGAAAGGTAATAATAAAAAAAACATTTGGTGAATTTTTTTTATTATATAGATATTTAAACTCTATTCCTTCAAAAACTACCGTTACATCCAAATAGAATGTATGACTTTATTTGTATATAATAGGCAATAAAAAGATAATATAATCTACGCCAGTTATGGGCAACCTTTGACATGTTGTGGGCCAAACTTTAGTGTGCAAATACATTAGCGGGCGGCGTTCAAAAAGTAGTGCATTTTAATGTAGTGTTCATAATTTTTAGTGATAAATATCAGACATGCAATTTTTCAAAATGTCTCGCGAGCCAGATCAAATCTCACAGCGGACCGGATGCGGTCCGCAGGTAGGTGGTTGCCCACATATGATCTACGCTATATGTCTATAACTCTACATTAACATAATGAATTAAGAAACTTACTTTGGATTTAAGAAATACTTAATCTTGAAAAACGGTGGTGCGAGTACGATACGATATCTTGTTATGAAGCATCTCTAATTAAAATAAAATATTTTGAAAGCAAATTTTTTTATATTATAATCCTCTTTTCGGGGTAGAAAGTGCTTATTTTATGAAGTATTCGGTGTACGAAAAGTTGTTTAAATATTAAAATGTGACTAGCATTGTTTCTTATAGAGTGTAGTCGCATACTTATTACCAGCGCAAAAAAATGGTACACACACTACATCATATCCTCATTACAAACAAATATTTAAAATAGATGGGATGAATTTTCTACCTACTAATAAAGATATAAACATTTAAAAAGAATAATATAACATTTACAGTCATTATTTACGGGTTAGATTAAAAAAATCAACTTACAGGACCACTCTATAGAACAGAATATCATAGTATAAATCATATTAATTTATTATACATAGAAAATTCGCTACATGGACATTATCGTTTAATAAAAGATTTTAAACGTTTTATTAAACACCAAATGACGAAACATAGAAGCAAAATATACTTTTGTGATTGAGTCAGTTATTTTTTTCATCGTATGAGAGTATCGAGTCGCATAATTGTGCGCGATTAAAAACCATGTAACCCAGTCCCGGTAAACTATTGCAATACACTATGAAGGATTACAAAGAATTCCATTTGTGATCTATGTGATCTATGATGATTTCGAAACTATGTTATTGCCTATTAATAATACACAAAACTGTGGCACTAAATACGCAAAATTAAGAAAAAGACATGTACCAATAGCATTCGCACGTTATATATGTTGTGCATATGATTCGAGTTTAAATACATTCATCACATGTCGAGGGGAATATTGTGTTCAGATTTTCGTAAAATCATTCGACAATAACTTTACGAAAATCTGAAAACAATCTTCACCTTGTTCCGTTAATCCGTGTCAATATGTTCCGACGAACATATCAATGAAATACATAGAATGAATACCACAAAAACGATGTCATACATGTAACAATTTACTGTTGGGTGACGTAGTTCGCGACCGGGACCACAGTACAGGAGAGTTCAGAGGTGCGGCTTATTCATGCTGTAACTTTTGAGGACTTGCGCGTTCATACTGTTTTTCTTTCATAACTCAGCGGGATATGATTTGTCATTTATTCATTGAAGAGCTTAGCGATTCTGATGGCCGGATTGAGGTTATATCTAAAGGGAAAGAAAAATATATTTCATTTACTAAATTCATAAAAAATATAAACAACGTGCGTGAATCATATATTCCTGTGAAATTTATTGATTCTTGTCATTTTCTCAACACGAGTTTAGATAAATTATCTAAGACATTAGAAGATGATCAATTTTTGAATCTCAAACGCTTTTTCCCTCATGACAATGATTTTCAATTAGCACGACGTAAAGGAGTGTATACGTATAACTATATAAATTTTTTCGCTGTTGAAACTTGTTACACGTTTTGAGTCGTCGTTCCATAGAGAATAAATTTGCACATTTGTAAAAGTTTATCTGTTGTGCCCACGAAGTTGTCCACATTCACAGGTAAGTGCGCAGACGCTTATTTTTTATCAAAACAACAATTGCAAAGCTGGTTCGCTTGTCGTCTACTGAATATCTTTAATCCGTCGACTACATCTAATGTGAGCGTTTAGACCCCCAAAAAAATTGGGGACTTTGGATCACTTGTCGTCTACTGAATATCTTATTTCGCGAGAGCCAAGCGAGACGTTTCAGCGGATTAAGATGTTCAGTAGACGACAAGTGAGCCAGAGTCCCAAATATTATACTACTGAACTCAATAATTTATTGCTACTTTACCTTTAAACGCTTTGAGCCTGAAAGTAGTAAGAAATTTCAATGATGGCCAGCAGGGTCAGTCATTTTTCAAATTTTTAAGCTCAAAACTCATTAAAGGAGTGCCGTAAGATTTACACCTCGGAATTCAGGACCTTTGAATAAATCTTTATAAAAATAATACTAATAAAAAAAAATAAGGATTTTTTCCGATTTAAATTTTGTAACTATTAAAATAAATAATGATTATTTTTTTGGAATCGTTAATGGTTAAAGTTATATTTTTTAAATGAAAACTATTACAACCTATCCTCGGGGCCTTAGAATAGGTTTCTAAAATATGAGAAAGTTTAAGGGAATGCCAAAAATAAGAGTAGCCTTACACATACACGATACGAGTACGAGA
Organism: Eumeta japonica; assembly: GCA_005406025.1. NCBI lineage: Eukaryota > Metazoa > Arthropoda > Insecta > Lepidoptera > Psychidae > Eumeta > Eumeta japonica. The sequence goes on from BGZK01000405.1 coordinate 109,564, forward strand.
CAAACTTGTGGAAAATAAAATATTTTCTTGCCAAGCGGAAGCTGATGCCGACAGGTTAATTAATTGAAACCGCAATCAGTTTACAAACTGAAAACATTGCTGTAGTTTCCGAGGATGTGAATGTTTTGTTTTACTGATTGTGCTTTCACCAACAGATCGAGAAATTTATTTTCATAGACCAGGCAAAGGCCAAATAACACAAAAAGTCTACTCTTCTAGGAGCTTAAAAAACAGTATTACCAAAATGTAAACAGTATATTCTGTTATTACATGCTTTCACTGGCTGTGACACGACATGTGCTTTTATCCAACGTGAAAAAAACTTGGTTGAAACGTCTGGACTTGCGAAACGCAGCGGCAGTTACTGAAAATGAATCCAAGGATGCCGATGAAATTTTGAACGCTGATATTACATGCACTCTCGGGTTACAAGCTGCCCCCCAAAAAATTAAACATCTAAACACATTAAGATATAACTCTTTTATAAAAGAAACTGCCTAAAATAGCCGCGTTAAAGTGTCGTCTTTGTCAATTACTGCAGATGCCGTTCTTGGGGATTTCAAAAGAGTATACCTGAAAATTCTAAAATGGCGTGAAAGAAAAATATCACCAGAAGAATGGGGTTGAAAATATTAACGCAGAATACTGACATCGAAAGCAATGACGCAGCTACCAGCTCCACAATCCTTAATGGAAATGATTTTTTGCACGTATAAAACAGGATGTACAGCATCTTGTGGATGCAGGAAAAGTGGATTAAAATGCAATATAGCTTTCTTATTATAGATGCAATGGCAATAGCTGTTCTAATCCTTAATCTGTAATCCAAAGTAATAAGATTGACGACGACGACAACAATGTAAATAGTTAATGAATTTTTTTTTATAATGAAATAATAAATGTATATATTTTTTAAATCTCGTCTTATTTTTATTAATGCAATATATTTTACCATTTTATTTATTTGTATATTAGCTCCGAAACATATACGATTAAAAACAATTTGCCTTATTATATTTTTTTTAAAACTTGATATTTTGTGGGAAATAATTATAAATTAACATTAAAGTAGTACACAAATATGATTTATTGTGTATAAAACTGAAACTTATAAACATTTTTATCCTTTAACTTTATTATTTCGGCTTTTGATAATAGGCATGATGACTGATTTTCAAAAACTACTCCATATTGTTCTTAGGTGTCTATTTTATACAAAATAAATCGTATTTCTATAAAAAATATAGGTTTTGGTGCAAAAAATTGCCTATAAAAAATAAAATTTGAATTATGCACCAAAACGCTTGATTGGTAATGGCGTCTGCCTATGACGTCACGCTTTCGTAAACATTTGTTAGCAGCTTGAATGTGTATTGTTTATTTTGATATATATTTAAGATTTTGTGCTAAAGTCATGAATCCTAATGTGTATCGATGGTGTGCAGTTCCTTAATGTAATAATACATCTATAAAAACTCCCAACAAGTTATTTATTGACGTCTCAATGCATAAAAAACATAGAAACAAGTGGTTAAATCTTGCAAGGCGAGATCCAGCAGATATATCTTCAAGTTCAGTAATTTACTTCTGTGAAGACCATTTTGACGTAAGTATTAACTTTATTCGCTATGTAATAATAAATTAATGAACATAATTATCCTAATTTATAAATAATTCAGTCGTCAAGTTTGAGGTTAAGTTTTATTGCTTTATTGCTAAAACTTTTATTCTTGTTCCAGTTACCAAATGATATGGAAAACTATATTCAGTATCGTGTGATGGGTTCTGTTTCCCAAGTGCGCATGAAGTCAGGATGTATTCCCACAAAATTTGAATGCCAACCCGACAGAAGAAAACGAACTGCTCTCATAACATAACCTCAAAGTGTCGTATAATATAGATACTTTGTGAAAATTTAGGTCGTTTAATGTATTTTGAATAATATTTAATGCAATACTTACTTGGAAGTTTTAACATATCGAAATTCTGCCGAACAAAAGCCATTGTTTGATGCAAAAAATCCTCCCAGCATCAACAAGTCGATTTTTGGCAAACTTGAACTGTTTGCTTCGATAAATCCTTGTTCCATGAATAATGTTTCCTTCTCGTAGGTACTTTTGTTTATAAAAGTCAAGACACGACATTTATATCAAGTAAATATCAGTTAAACTGTAAAAAAAAAAGGGAAATACAAAGCAAGATCGCAATGTCCTTAAAACGTTTAATAATGTTTACGAAAGCATGACGTCACACGCTTCGGATTGGTGTTTGACTTAATATGGCGAATTGGTGAGTTTTGTGTTTTTATTTTTATAAAATAAAAATAATCACAATGGTTTTTAAAAAATAAGTGACATAAAAAGAATCTTTATATTGTATATAATTATTTTAAATCATAATTTCAGTGATTCTTGCTGACTGTCATCATGCCTATTCTATCGAAAATGGTTTAGTGAAATTCATACAAAGGCCCTGGATTTCGAGATTTACAATTTTTATGTCTTACGCCTCTCTACTACATAGACAATATTTATAACACAAGGAGCTTAAACATATATAGTTAAATAACATATCGAAAAGCCTTAGGGACGGCCTGCGGGATCAACCGTGTTAGAGACTTTTTATCATCTATAGACAGCCACTTATCAAGATTTCTCCGTACGTACCTATCAGTGCTTAACGGTGTTGGTGATACATAGTTATATTTTTAAATATACATTAGTTATTAGTACTTAGCATGTTAACTGTTTGTTCACCCAAATAAATAAAATAAAATAATATCCTTTTAGCTTATTGCATAGCATAAACTGAATTGTTTTGCAATTGAATTGCAAGTAAGCAACATCTATTTTTTATAAGACTCAAACTTATTTACAACTTCCCAAATAAACGTATTAGGTTTAGAGACTCAAATAACACTCATTAAAATTTATTAGCGTAATTACATGAAACGGCCCAATAAATAACCTTCCAAGTGCGTGTCGGGACACGCGCAGTGTACGGTTCCGCAGTTGTCTACCACAATATGTGGACTTAGATGAGGGCTTTTTGTTTTATACTCTGAACATGTTAGTTGAGTTCACGGTTTTACGATTAACAATGTCTAAAAGCGGATGTTGAAGATGTCATACTACTATTTTTTCATAGTTTCATTTGCTTCATAAACTTATATTTACTACATCTTTTACACAACCAAAAAATTTATCTAAGTAATTTTAAATGAAATTTATATGAAACTTTCCCCTTTACTGCTCCAAATACATTTTATAAGTTAGTCGACAATTATTCGCTAATTTATAAAACCTACTCAAAGCCATGATAGTTTACTTTTAAGCTTCGTTACATATAACTACCGATGTGAATTTTTTCAAATATCCAAAAAAAAAAATTAAATGAGACACTAGTCTCAAAAAAAGTAATTAGCATTAAAGTAGATTTCACACATCCACCACCTTTTCGACCGGGCTATCCAACGACACACCACGCCACGGTATCTCATGGCGAGGAATGTCCTCGGTATCATCATTTTCTTGTTTGTACAATAAAAAAATTTCATTCCCACTTGGCATGGGAGGTAGGTGACCAAACAAATGTTTCTTTTTTGCAATATCTTAGTATACTACTTTGCCGTCGTCGTTAATATTTATGCCATATCAAATAACGGCTTTCTGGTACTAAAAATCTCTAAACCATGCCGAGAACGGATAGACATGAAGACAGACACACGGACGATCATGACGAAATTGTTAAGGTTCCTTATTAACTACGGTACCCTGAATACCTTTAATTTACAAAAGAACAAACTGTGCACTACGCAACCATAATCCATCCGCCGTCGTAGACCGGACTCATCCGACGCCAATCAAAAACTTTAAATTCTATAAAAATATGCGGTTGTTTTTACTGCGGGAAGCTTTTATCTAACAGAATCCGTACATACTCGGAGATGTATAAATAAAGCTTTCGCGTGCCGACCCGAGTTGCTTCGTGTGAGCCGTGTCGTGTCGTAAGTAATAGATAACAAAAGCCTCGCACTCGGCTTAAAGGGCCTAATGCACGCGCGTAAAAGCGGCTTTCGGAGGGAAGGTGACGGCGCTCAAGAAAAGCTCGCCGCGGACGCGATTCCTCGAGACGACTCCCGCGCGTCGTCGTCTTCGCGGCGGGCGAGTGCGCCGAAGCCGCATCCGGTCTGACGGATCGCATTCCGTCGAGCCGACGATAATAGCACCAGTAAGGCGAAACCTTTTAATAGTTTAGCTGGAGCCGTGTCGGTGAGTATACACCTTAAGGGCGCCGTAGGACACGACCACGACGATTCGCCCAGAAGTTGGGCTCTTAATGAAATACATCTGGTAGTTCATTGTCAGATAGTTCTTTAAAGACACATGTAAACCTCTAACCTGCGCACTACACAAAGAAAAATGGAATAATAAATCTTTGATGAATTACAGCTTTTTTATAAAAGCGATGTAATCTTCATCATCATCACCATTTTATCGCACGTACTAGCCGATTCCCGCTAGCTTCATTATGCGTAAATTAAAATTTCAATGATTGTCTTCGATCCTGATCCCGCTCTGGGTTCTGTTCTTTGCCGATCTTGGTCTTCGAGCGCAATTCACACACTAACACACCTCACCTGAAAGTTATATATAATTATATTATATATATATATATATATATATATATATATATATATATATATATATATGGGCATTTATATATATATATATACATTCCCATCTAAAGTAATGTACCTTACGCGTGGTGAAAGAATTTTCAAATTGTTTCAGTGGTTTCGGAGATTACCCACACATTCATATATGCTAAAAAAAATCACAATTTTTCTTTATAACGTTAATATCTTTATAACATTACAGTTTCTCATGAAACCTCAAGGAAAACATCTTTGAGATATCATTAAAAATTGTAAAATTTTCAATATAATAATAAAACACAACTATAAACTGTACTCCGTGTGGTGAATCAAAGGCAGTTTAACATACCGGTGGACCGATAGAAAAAGAGTCGGCGTATACAATTTTGCGTCGCCTCACCACAGATGAAACTCGAACAGTCTGGCGTCGGGGGAAATACTCCTTCCTTAAACCTAACCTTTTTGGACTACACAGACGATCACAATTAATTCTAAATGCATCGAAACAATAATTTCATTATTCGTAATTGAATATAATTTAATATGTTACGAATTTATGACTGACTGAGACTTAAGATATAGATCATAAGATGTAATTATATCACATAAGCAGGTGAAACTCGAACAGTCGGGGGAAATACTCCTTCCTTAAGCCTAACCTTTTTGGACTACACAGACGATCACAATTAATTCTAAATGCATCGAAACAATAATTTCATTATACGTAATTGAATATAATTTAATATGTTACGAATTTATGACTGACTGAGACTTAAGATATAGATCATAAGATGTAATTATATCACATAAGCAGGTGAAACTCGAACAGTCGGGGAAATACCTTCCTTAAGCCTAACCTTTTTGGACTACACAGACGTTCACAATTAATTCTAAATGCATCGAAACAATAATTTCATTATACGTAATTGAATATAATTTAATATGTTACGAATTTATGACTGACTGAGACTTAAGATATAGATCATAAGATGTAATCATATCACATAAGCAGGTGAAACTCGAACAGTCGGGGGAAATACTCCTTCCTTAAGCCTAACCTTTTTGGACTACACAGACGATCGCAATTAATTCTAAATGCGTCGAAACAATAATTTCATTACATATGATTGAATATAATTGAATACGTTACGAATTTATGACTGACTTAAACTTAAGATATAGATCATAAGATGTAATCATATCACATAAAACATACTAAACGGCCAATAAAAGAAAAGTAAATATGTAAATCGACAACGTTTCACTTTCATACATGGGTAAAGAAAAATACGCAAACTTCTTACATACACATCACACATATCTAACAAAAACATTAAAATTATACATTAGAAACTTCAAATATTTCGTATTTCGTTAAAAATCGTTAGCTTCTAATTTGCTGGCCTAATTAAAAGAAGAAGAAGTAAATTAGGCAGCGCCGCGTCGTCCGCTGGAACCTGACACAATTTAAGACAATCATTTCTCCGAAATCCATTTTCCATCGGTCGTATTATGAAACTTTTTAATTTGCTAATCACGAGGACACCAAAGAATAAAGAGACTTTTCTTTAACTTCCCTCACATTCCTGTAGGAAGTTCCAATTTCTCGAGTGGGGTCAATCCCATAAGAAATCCTCCATGTAGTTCGTTGTGCTATTCGTTGTGTTTAGCATTTTTAACATTTGCATATCTGTCTGTCCGTAAACAGTGAAAATTAGTCGTATGTTATTATAAGCTCGGAGTACTTAAACGACTTATTTACATAATGCACTGTGTAACTGTCTATTATACACATACATTGAGGTTCTAGTTCTGCAGATGATGTTTCAATAAGATCGATTCGAGCGGTTACAATAATGGCATTAAAATATTTGTTTATGGTGACAAAAAGCAATTTGCGATATCGTTTTTGTGTATCAGGTTTGATCAACAGGAATGCTGAACACTTCTCATTTTTATTTCAAATTGACAGGTTTGAACTAAATCTCTTCGCTCTTCATCAGTGTGTGCCTATTTGTTGGTAGTACGGTCACAAAACGATGTATTTTCTGCGCTCAAAAACTGAAATAAACACAAAGTAATGTATTCATTTTAATGAATACGCAAAGATTCCATACAATCGCAAATTCGCTTAGTATTTGAAAGATTTTTAAGGAAAAGTCAGGGGATCCCGTAACGTAGGTAAGCACTTTATTTTGCATTACGGGGTACATAAATGCAATACCTTCTAAAAGATTATTATACTAAAAGAATAACTTTTTAGCTTAACTAATCCGTCCAAAGATGTCATTTTTCTGCATACGCATATCATTAGGTAGGTATAATCAATTATTGTATCGTATAATAGTAATTGTAATAAATATGTTTTAATAATACTACAATGTAACAGTAAGATAGGTTCTTTTTCGTTTGTAATTGATTAAATCACAGCTGACTCAAATACATCGCAAAGTGTGTCCTTATATACATGTAGTGTAATTTCTTGTGTATTGAATAAACACACCTGCACCTGATGATTTCGAAATTTAAATAATGAACTTAATTACACTTTACAGCAAAATTGCAGTATCTAATGTTTACTTCTTTTTTATTACAATATACTCTTAAAATGTCACATTTTTGAAAGAAAAAACACACTATCGAAAGATCCATTCTTCGACGCTGCCATCCCATCAAGTACACGGGCCAGCGCTGTACTGGTCGTTGCCATCACCGATTCGGTGTCAAAATCCGAGACCGACGGCTTAACGTGCTATTTCAAATTCAAATTCAAAATATCTTTATTTCGTAAGCAATAGTATATCATCTGAAACAAGTCATAACATTAAAAGATTTTTTTAAATATTACAACCTTTTTTTAAAATTACCAATTTCTTGTAAGCACGTAGCAAATACCGAAGGCGTTATTGCAGTATGAAAATAACACGTTAAACGCCCGGATCTATAATATCCCGGTCATTTGACCCTGCACATTACGCTGAAATTATTTTAAAAAATGTTTTGTGAATTTTAGTTCCACGCACGGCTTTAATATTCTGTATGTATTGTGATGTAGCAAACTCAATGACTAGCGACCTGCATATATAGCTAAATATTATTGTAATATCCCTGACAAATATAAATTGACATTTTATATAAATGATGATTATATATATGTTTGTTTCTTACAATGATCGTGCTAATTTGCGCGCTTCGTAATAAACTTGAATCTCTACTAGGCTTTATGGCGTCAAAGATGTATCAGTGTAATAATGATGTATATATAGTCATCGGTACTAAGTGAATTAAAAAGGAAAGTGACATTTAACTTCGCCGAATTAAGAAAAAGTGGATCAATAGAGAAGCCATTATCATAGACATCCGAATAAGGCATACTTAAATACAGTGAATAAAAATGAATTTAGTCAAATTATCAAAACTTTATCGGACTTGTCAGTTTTTTATCAGACAATGCACGATGTTTATCAAACAACGACATGAATGACATTTTAGGCGTTACTTTTTTTTGGCGAGCTAATAACTCATAGTCGACGGGTCATCGTATGACGTCGTCGATTTAAAACTTACAATATTTGTTCGCTTAGAATTTACAGAATCGACGGAAACAATCTACAATTACTTAAATCGATCCATTTTGCCCTATTACGAATTCCGGAAATAATATGTCTGAAAAATATTTCTCATTACTCATCGTCAAATCTAGAAGTGACTTATCAATTTTGAGATGTATTTGACGTGTAGCGTTACTACCGTCATTGACAATTAACAGCGATGAGTCGTTTGTCTTTCAAATATTGACATCTAATACACATTTATTTCTTGTGTGTTTTGTCTCGCGTAACTCAATATTTAGTTTAATTTCAGACTTATTGCGTAGCGAACAAGTGTAGAATGTTGTGTTATAATTTGTTTTTGCCTCTTGTAAGAGAACAATTATTATAAATTCTAATCTTATCTGTTGTTAAGTTCTATGCTTTATAATAAGCAACTTGATCACCGTTCGCGTACCACGGCGGCGACCGAGACAACGCCGGGCTGTTCTGCTATCTCCTAGAAGACGCGTCGGCGGTTAGTTATGAGCTTCCGGACGGTAGCTGGCGCCGCTCGCTTTTATTGAATCTCGGTCGTTAACCGCACGCTTCGCTGAGCGCAATTTTAAAATTAAAGAAAAATGTTTTATTCTTTTGCTATTTAAATTTTCCCGTGGCTTTGCCAATTGGACCGAATGAATCTTTCATTTTTTATATCGATCGATCACTATGTGAATCCTGCCCGACACCATTTTTGATAATAATTCCGGTCCTATTGCCGATCTTGGTCCGTTTTTGGACATAGTACTTAACGACCTTTTTTTTGGATAAACAGTTGTTTCAGAAAATGATCTTGCTTTATGATACATTTGAGTACAATCCGTCGGGAAGTTCTTTCAGTGACTGAAAAACGAACTTTGAAACATATTTTCGCATTGATAAAATGATATATACCTTTTTTAGATATTTTTTAGTTTCTCCTATAGACCAAAATTTATATAACCGCGTATCTCTTCGAAATACTAATTCTTATAGAAACCATAGAGTATTTACGAGTGATCAAAAACATCGAATACGATGATTTATTCAAATCCGTCATTAACTCATTAAAGATGAAACAGTCAAAGAAGCGAAAGAGTTATGTATACTTTAAAGGATGTCAATGAAGCAACATAGATACATAAAGATTGTACCCTGTGGATCTATGTAATCTATATAATTGTAATCTATGATCTCTGCCTACCCTTGTGTGAATACGTATCAGTTTATATCATTATTATTACTCATCAAAACATCAGATATGATGAGTTACTTTAACCCTTTAACAACCTACAAGTGTCTTGTGGACACTTTTTTAAGTTCTTTCATACATAAAAACTAAATTAATTATTTTTATGAGAAACCACTTCGTCTAATCCACTTCTAAGGCTTTAGGAACGCAAACGTGCTATGAAAATATTTGTAACATTGATATTTAAATATTTATTGTCAAAAAAAAACAAAATTGTAACTTATCATCCAACAAGTGTCCAATTGACACAATAACATTTTTTATGATTAGAGTATGAGGATATATGATTTGTGGACATTTAATTAGAATTACAATGCTGTGTGTAGGTAATACAAACTTACATTACTTATGCTTATGTGCTTATAATTTTGCCACGAAGCAGTGGTAATAGCACTTTTATTCTAAGAAATGGCTAAAAAGAAAACAATACAGAATAAAAATCAACGTGCTCCTTACGAATGCGGTGTTGATAACATATTTGTGCATGAACTCGATAATGACGATAAAAAAGTTTGTTGTGGTCAGTTGTTCTGAAAGTGAAAGTAAGCCGATAGAAACAGCATCTGAAAACGAGGGTGGGCATTTCTAAATTAAGGATGATGATGTATCACTGCAAGAATATGTGGGAATTCACATTAGGGAAGGCAGAAATGGAATAGTTCAAGGAATCCGAACCTTGACAGAACATAATTAGAAGTGGTATTCATAAAGTGATTCTTCTTCAAAGGTGAGATATAACTGATCCGGTTTCAACTTATGTTTCAACAAACATTTATTAGACATAACTTTAGAAAATACCAATGCTGAAGTGCAGAGTTTACAAAATCGATTGAAGTTAAATAAAAAAATTCAATACAAGCATTTTTAGGTCTCGTATTAGTAATTAGTGTCTAGAAACAGAGAGATGTGGATTTTAGGGAATATTGGAACTTAACATTTAGAAATTTGATGTTTCGTAGAACAATTGGCAAAAATTGATTTATTTGCTTTTTTGCGGTGATTTTTGAGTATCGATAATAAAAAAGTAGGTGTCTTAAAAAGTCAAGAGATAAACTTGCACTTATTAGACATTTATGAGATTATGTAAACTTGAACCTTAGAATGTTTTATTTGCCTGGGGATAATATATTTACCACAACGCTTGAAAATTAAAAAAATTTTATAAAATTGAAAAGTCACTGTTCAAATCAAATCACAGATAGTAGATTTATTTCGTATGTAAAAGCATTAAATTACACTTGAAATATGTCATTAATGAATTGTTTTCGACATTAATTAACATTACCATAATCACGCATTCCAAATATTGATTAACTTTGAAAAGAATGAGCAAGAAACTCGAAGGTTGCTTTTTTATTCATCGATACATATTATGGAATAATTAATCATTTAGTGCAACAAATAACCTAATAGCTGAGCAGTACCATTCCATTGGGTTTTATCATTAATATATTCAGACACGGTATAATAGTCCTTAACATATTATATAACTTATGTTATGTAATATGTCAAGGACTGTGATCTTGGATCCAGATCTCTAGGATCTGGAAGCTGGGATGTTATAAAAGCATATTATAAAATCAATGCCCCTTAAATGATTTGCTAACTTTGCTTAGACGGGTTTTAAGATGAACAAAAGTTTTCTTATGTCTAGTGTTAACGTTGGAATTGCACTCATTTTTTGGAACTATTTTATAATTCTCTTGATATATTTCGATACCAGGTTTTCATAATATTAATAATTAACAGTAAATATTAATATCAGAAATGGCACAAATAGGCCTCTGCAGGTAAAAAATTGTTTTTATACGAACTGCACAGCCCCATAATAAAATTCGATAGGCGATGAAAATGTGAAAGGAACTGAAATAAACTAGTATTGAGGTGATTTTTTCAGTAAATTGTCGAATTCTTTTAACTGCATATGCTGTAGAACTAAGCATTTTCGCCAATCTCGTTATATGAGAATTCCAATGCAATTTAGCATCTAAAGTGAAACCAAGAAATAAGGTCGTATCCACAATGTTCAGAGCCTCGTTTTTGACCAGTACGTTTGTATGGATACACAATACCACAAGCATCACCATTATTTCGCTTCAAAGAGTATTCAGCGAGAGTGGGCGATGATATTTGATATTTTGTAGTTGAAATTGGAATGCTGGCAAAAAAATTTTCGATTAACTATGTCTTTGACGCTTGCCTGCAACATGCAGGCAAGCGTTTACTATGGATTTCCGCGAATTAACACCTCACACAATACAATATTTAAAAACGGCAAGTCTAGCTGAACAGGTGAAAGTATATATTAGATTGACCAAATTACACCGGTTAGCAGCCCAAAATGTTTGGTTTAACCAGGAATGCAGCGTCTTAATGTTATTCCTAATTATATCAATATTCGTATCAATAATAAAAGTAAAGCAACTAATATAACATTACTAAAATGTCAAAAGATCTGGCTTAATGAGGAATGTCGTAAATGGTTTAAACATAAAGATACACTCAAAATTTATTTGAAAGTACTATATTCGGAATTATCGTTCAAATTACATAACATCAAATTCGATTTAGTTGATCATAAAGCTAGAGAATTGGCCTCTATAATCATTTACAAAAAGGTTTTAACACAAAATAAAAAATTACAACGTTTAGTGATAGATGAAAATCAGTCTAATCACGCTGACAATTTGAACCAAAACAATAAAACTAATTGCTCCTTTTATCCTAGAATAAAAAATTTATCAAATATAAAACTTAATAAAAATGAAGAATCGCTTCTTAATAAAGGAATAAAATATAATTTCATAAAAAATTCGAATAATAAAACGCTTAATGAGACACTGGCGATAAATACTGAAATATCTCTGCACAAAAGTAAATGTAACGAGTCCATAAAATACAAAATTTCGGATTTAATAAAATTTAATAATAGTAGTACCATTTCGGACTATGTATACAATGTAGATCATAAAACGTTACTATCACTAAAATAAAAAATATTGAAAGGAAATTTAGTTATTACTAAAGCCGATAAAGGGAACGATATTGTAATAAGAAACAAATCTGATTACAATAATAAGGTTAATAATATAATTAATAACGAAAAAGAATTTCAAAAATTGAAATATTATCCCACCAATAAATATATTGCGGAAGTTAAACAAAATTTATCGTCTTCAAAATTTTTATTAACCAAAGAATCAGAAAAAAGAAATTTGATACCGATGAATCCACAGGCCCCTAAATTTTATGGTTTGCCAAAAAGACATAAAGAGGGTGAGCCGATTCGTCCGGTGGTATCGTATGTGCAGGCGCCAACATATAAATTAGCTAAATACATAAATGATATAATAAAAAGAAAAATTTCATTCAACCCAAAATATATTTTAGATAAGTTAGATAAACAAAAACTACACCCAGGGGAGAAGGACGATATCTTAAAATTAACAGGATTGTGCATGAATCAAAATTATTTCCGTTATAATAATCAATTTTATACACAAAAGGAAGGTCTAACTATGCGTTCACCTTTAAGCCCATTAATGGCCGAAATTTTTATGGATTAATACGAAAATAAGCACATAGTAAACAATGATAATATCCTGTATTATTTTAGATATGTGGATGATATTATTATGTGTTGGCTGGGTAATTCAATAGAATTAGATCTGTTTCAAAATTATGTTAATGACATATACCCCAAAATTCAATTTAAACTAGAGGAAGAAACAAACAATTCTATAATTTTTATAGGTTTGACCTTAACTAGAAAAAATAATAGACATGAATTTAAAATTTATAGAAAACCCACATGCACTGATACTACAATACCCATTTTTTCTTGTCATCCATGGCAACACAAATTGGCGGCTTATAAATCAATGATACATCGGTTATTCACCATACCCCTTAATAATCATAATTTCTCTTTAGAATTAAATACCATTTACAGTATAGCATTGGCAAACGGATATAGTAAAAAATGTATTGATGGACTCATTAATAAAAAAGTATTATAAAGAAAAGTATCTATCCTACACAATCTAAGGACCAAAAGAAATATATAGCTAGTTTGACATATTTTGGTACAATTTCGGAGAAAATTTCAAGATTATTAAAAAAACATAATATTTATACGGCCTTTAAAACAAATAATAATTTGAAAACTTTATGTAACAATAAAATAAATTACACAATAATAAAAAATCTGGAATTTATAAATTAACTTGTGATGACTGTAAATCAATATATATAGGACAAACCGGACGTTGCTTAGAAAAAAGATACCAAGAACATATTTCGGTCTTTAGAAATAATAAATCAGACAGATCCCATTTTGCTAAACTTCTATAAGAAACCGGTCATAAACTTCATAATGATCACAAATTCGATGTCTTGCATGTGTGTGAGAAGGGGTTACGTTTAAATGTTTTGGAATCTTTCGAAATTTTAAAACACAAAGATAATAATAATATACTCAACGACCAAATTGACGTTTATAAATCGCCATTGTTGGACGCTTGCCTGTAACTATTTGGGTAATGTTGGTGATGGTTAGTCTGTGACATTTGACAAGCATGTCTATCGGTGGTGGTCTGTGGCTGTCTTAAGAATGTTTCCATCGCTCTTTGACCATTGCATGACAGCGGCCTGCCTAACGAGGTTGTGTTGGTTGTTTTAACGCTCCTGCACCCTGGTGGATGCGACTGTCGGCAATTTCCTGAGGATGTGCCTTGCCTTGTTGGCATGAAACGTATGTAAAATTAACAATTTAATAGTTAGCGGAATTAGATAAATATAAAAAAAAAATAACACTTGCTTAGGTGTTCGATATCTGTCAATCCTCTTGAATCAATATTCAATCATTTGGATAGAGATTCGTAGAGGAGAGGCAGATTCGAGGGTCAGCAGTGGGTTGCATGCTGCATGTTAATGCATGTTGCAGGCAAGCGTCTACTATGGATTTCCGCGAATTAACACCTCACACAATACAATAACTATGTCTTTGTTTAAAGTTTTATCATAAATTTTTAATTTAAATTCTATGTGACGGTATTTGTGTTTTCCCGTTTGACTATTGATTATATTTTAATTATTTTTTATGATAACTGTGCTCTTTTTTATTTTATTGCTGATGAACATTGATTTTGCGGCTGTGGATTCACACTTAAATACCTCAGAATATTTTTTTTTAATAACTGACAAATAAACTGAATTTTTATATAACTTTTCCTCATAAAGTGCGTATAAACGAGTATGCCTGCTAGTATGAATGCCCACTGTCGCCCAATCACTAAGCCAAATTATTAACATTAACATTTTTTGAACTAAAAAAATTGCTACATTCATATATGGTTATAGTCAACAGTGACAATAACAAATAAAATTTATTGGGGGTCCTCACAATATGACAAATTAAGCAACTTTTTAAGTACGTTCACAGGCTAAATTTTGATCGAATGTTTTATATTTTTTTTAACCTTAATTTCAAACGTAATCAACTGTCCACAATGATCAGATGATAATTTATTTATAACAGACTTAAATACTAGTTTAATATTTGTGAATATATTATCGAGACAGGGTGACGAAGTAACTGTGAACCTGGTCGGTTCCAAATATACATTATTTAAATGATAACATTGGATTAAGGAGTCATTTCTAGTATATACAAGAATTTTCCAATAACTTTATATTAATATCTCCACAAAGAGTAATAAATTTATTATTGTTACGTATTTTATACAAAATATCATCCATTACTTTTTCGAAGACGTCACATTATGACTTTGAGTGTCTGTATACGCTTAATACTCTAAGTCGCTCAAGTTCTATGCCGGCCACTTCAACAGTTGGCTCAACAAGTAGGTTCAGAATATCTGGACGTTCTTTGTATTCCATATTATTTTTAACTACTATTAAAGCGCCGCTACATATATCTTTTTCTCTGCCGAACGAACTTACTACTTGTTACATACCGAAGTTAAACATGGACTGATAACATCTAAGCTAATGTTCATGTAGTACATGATGTGTCAATATCTATGGACCTCTTGGATAACGCTAGTGACGCGGCGTTGTGGCAAATTCGAGCAACACACGGGCGTTTGAGTGCGATCAGCTGTACGGTTTACGTTATTTAATCAGCAGGTGAAAACGTTAAAAAGTGCCTACAAAAAATAAAAAAATGGGTGGAACGAGGTCCTTCGTACCGTACGATCTAGGTTCACCTGAAAAACAATCAGTTCCTATTGGAAAGGAGACAGGAAAATCGGGAAAATGCACACAACAAATTTACAGAAACATGAATACACAAACAGGAATTGCAAAAAAAATATACAGGACTCCATATTCATTACTGTGTTGACAGTATACAATGTTTTGTTTTAATACACGAACCAAAACCAGCACAAAAAAAAATGAAAGCCATTAATAGATTATTATTCAACTATTAATTCATTTTATAATTAATACATACCTCCACTTTCACGTCGTACGATCGATTACTTACTCTCGTCTGTGCTATAACTTTTCCGCGGGTAAGTCGTTCTCCACCATCATGAATTTCGACGACCTCCTGAACATGATGGCTTTGAAATAGTTTGTGCCCTATAATTTTTAATTAATTGAACATCCTATTATTAGTAGTTCGATAATCTTATCACAAATGAATAAATACGTACTAAAAATTATATACTATCCATCTGAAAAATGTTATTCATGGTTCATGTTTTACTTACCTTTTGACAAAGATTTTTCGCAAAAAAGTCTGCATATTTTTTAAAATTCACACTTAATAATAGTTTGGCTCATAGCATTAAATGAACACGTTTTTATTGTGTTAAAACAAACAATTCTGTAAAACGTGCAGTGACTTTTATGCGAATCATATATTCACTTGTATTGAACGACCGATGGCGTTGCCGTAGCTCCACCATGATATCCAAGAAGCGTATTAATTTATGAATAATTCAATTTTCAGTTCCTCACTTTACATTCCCCGTATGTTTTGATGCAGAAGATTGAATATACATTTTTTATTATTAACATTTTTTTCCTCAGTCGTTGTGGGTCGATTCTCACACGTAAGTACAATATCATTACTTTTATTTGTTTTCGAATCATTACAACTTTCAAACTATATCATAAAATTGTAGAGATATTCTCTATTGTCTTATAATCTAATTTAAATTATTACCAATGTCAAATGCTTCAACAGAACCACATAATTGTTTGTATATGGAACTGAATATGTTAAAACATAATATAATAGCGACTCCGCTAATTGTAAAACAAATTTTGAAGATAAATACTTCCTTGTTCTCACGAAAAAATAATTACCAATCATTTTATCGATGTCTATAAAATTAAATGTATTAGAAAAAACGACGTATCAATGTAGGTGTACTGATAATCAATTTATGTCGGTAATTATTTTCCTTTTATGACGTGATTTAGCCGAATGGAAAAGCGAACAAAATAACTTTATTTACATTTTCGTACTATTTAGTTTTGAGAAGCAGTCAACTGTATCATTTTTGTAAATCTTTTCCCTTCTACCAATTAAAATAATAATTATGGCAGAATGGAAATTCATTTTATCAATCTTTTCCATTATATCGTCGTGTGCAGACCTTGGCGTACAATTATTCTGTATATTCTTCCCGGATAATCTGCGGCTGAGCTGCGAGCCCATCGACTTTCCGAACTCATCGCCGTACAAATCAACACTTCAACCCGCTTTTTACAGGTCATAGCCCACTTACACGACTCTGCTCCCACCCGGCAAAAAGATTATAATTGAAATATGGACTTTAAACATAGCTCTTTAGATCTATTTTACATTGTCATCATAAATTAGCAGACAGCTCGCTGTAAGCGAGCTTACTGTCGTCAGACTGCTAGGCAGCTGGCCGTCTGCTAGCTGTCGTCGCGTGTACTGCTGGGTTCCTGCTAGCTATCGACGCGTGGACTACGAGCAGTCGTCTTAGTTTAGGGCGGTGTTGGGTGGGAGCGGTGATGGAGCAGAGTCGTGTAAGTGGGCTATGACCTTACCGCCGCGTGTTGCGTGCAGGTGCGTCCCGACTGCGAGGCATGGCGGCGAGGCACGGCGGCTGGCGCATCGACATGGACTACTTCGCTCGTCTGTTTTGCTTCTAATGTGGCCGCCGTGCAATCCAAACTTCCATTCGGCAAAATGTCGCAGCTACCCACGCCCCCGGACCACTCTCGGTCTGGATAATATAATGGACCCAACACATGTTGGTGTTCCAGTGACTTCCTGTGCCGAGGGGATCTCCTAGAAATCCCCCACAAGGCAAGTCACGCGCCGTCAACACCCCCGTGTGTTGTCTGGCCGCGTACGGTGAAGCTGAATAGAAAACCAGCTAACAACATCGCCGACTCAGTTATGTTATCTCCAGGGGGACTTTTTTAGTGGGTTTCAGTCCCACACACCCGGGAAATAATAGTTGAAAATACATGTGAAATACTTGATAGGTTAATGTTTGAAACTCGGTCATCAAATTTCGTCGGATACCAACAAGCTGATCAAAATCGAATAGCGCGTTCGAAAAACATAATACTTAAAAAATAAAAAAAAGTAGCGTTATATATATATATAACGCTACTTTTTTTTATGTGTATTTTTTTGTATTATATGTGTATATATATATATATATATATAAACATACATATTATATATATATTTTTGAACTCGAAGAGCTCAAAACGTATTTGTCTTATATTTTTTGAGCTGGAAAAACTTGAAAAAGCACTAAAACTGATCTTTTGAGCTTGATGAACTCAATAATTTATTGCTACTTTATTTTTAAACGTTTAGATTTCGACAGTAGTAAGAAGTTTCACGAACGGTGTGCAGGGTCAACTGTTTTTCGAACTCCTGTATTGTGTTGTTCCACGACTTTCTAAATAGTCCAAAACTAATCGTTATTTTAACATACATGTTGTGATGATAATATTAAAGTTAATGAAGAAATTTTTTTCTACGAAGGACGTTCAATAAATTCTAGGTGTATTTATATATATATATATATATATATATATATATATATATATATATATTGATTAACTTATTTCATATTCATTTCTGTTACAGACCGCCGCGACCTTAGCTGATAAATCTATACATATATAATAAAAATAGGTTGTCTTTGTTCGCCAATCACATAAAAACTACTAAACGTATAGATATGGGACTGGGACCATTCGATGCGGGATGATTTGTAGATGGTTCTAGGCTACTCATTTTTCGAATTCCGTAAATCCTTAGCCATTTTATTTATAACAAAAATTACCCAGCGAAGCGGGCGGGTCAACTAGTTAGTTATAAGCCAAAAGTATATGAAAATAAACGATTTTTCTTAGTTTTAACTTATTTTTCCCACGCAGGACTTAGTTTAAGAATTCCCTTTGTGTTTTGTTTATTGTATGTAGCACATGCGCGCTTACACGACAATAGAAATATCGCCGAAATAATTTTGTTTTTCAAAATGCTTGTCTTTCATAGCAGCCACCTTCTGTGCTTCATCTCCAGCATATCAATACCATCGGAGATGTTTTCGGGGCTTGAAAATAGGTAATCACCTTTTGCCAAGATTGGGCTGAATTTGCTTATCGGACTGAGTTCCCAACTAAAAATATCTGATTTCTTTTAACGTTACCAGGTTCGTTATTGAGAGCAGAGCCGGATTTGAGTCCTAAAGAAGAATTGATGTCTGAATCGAAATCGATAAGAAATCGACACATAATGAGACCGTGATCAGAATTGCTAACGAAATCAATAACGGAAATCAAACCAAGAGCATTAAAAACAAACAAGTTTTAAAGTATAACTAGAACGACATAAACAAAAAGATGAAGCTTGTCTTACATGCGTGTGAAGCCGTGATCGGACAGCAAGCTTGTAACGAATCTATTTTCTGGATAATATTTATTTAACAAAGAAAATGTCTATCGTTACTCCGACAAATACGGCTATCTCTTAACACGAAAATTGCCTCCGGCACTGAATATTTTCGCCGCACACTGTAATAAGATGCGTCAATTTCCATCTTGTTTTTATGCGAAGCACTTTACGGCCTTTGGCTACGTAGGAAGGTATTACGTACCGTAAAAAAGCAATACACGCGCACTTTTGAGATGACGAAACAAGGCAACGGATCCGACGCACGCAAAGAAATCGTTGTCGTGTGTCGTCCATAGATAAAAAGAAAATATTGTTAGATATTCTTCAGGGAAAAATCCAATGTTGTTGATAAATAATCGCGATTATTTCTGGTTGAAGGTAAATGAGTATGAAAGACTTCAAATACGAAGAAACAATTAAGAAAACCCCTCCCGTCAGGCTAGTGTGAAAATCGCATCAGTGTGAAAATAAATGTAGGGTATATATTTCCGATTGTTGTAGTATCTTGAGTTTCAGTGTTTATTTAATACAACGCACGAATTTTTGCCGCTCTGAATTGCCTGAGAATGATGCGGTGCGCAGGTACAACGCTCCTCGACCCCTCTTGCTTCTCCCCCGCATTTCTATTTTACGCTAATGCGACACTTTCTGTGACTAATTTCACAGCGAAAAGATTCTTGCGTTATCTTTGGGCACAAGTAAATTTCTTCAATGCCACCGATCTCTTCAATATTAAGAAAATACTTCCTTTTGACCGGAACTCTTCAGATTCAATAAACATGCATCGTTTACGAAGCGCTTGAGGAGAAACTTCGAAGATATCATTTCCAACCCTCTCCAATACAGGAGATTATACCTACATAGAACATACTACTTCTTTGCCTGTAAATATTTATTAAAATGAAAAAATACTCGAGGGCTGTTTGGGAACCCGTTTCTAGAGACGTGCAAACTCTACCTCTGGATTCTGCACCTTAGGGCTATATAAATTTAATGTGACGTATTGTTAAATACCATACACGAGCGGGTACAACGACGCCCAACCTTCCGGTTTAAACACGATAATGGCGGATCTAATTTCAGACATTTTACTACTTTCACAAAAGATACATTTCGATAGGCCAAAAACAACCGTTTAAGAAACCAAAACCGTGAGATTACCTAAATAATTAATGCGAAATTTCTTTACAAATGATTTACCGAACTGTATGTAACACATTGTTTACACGTATTTACGTTTTCATAATTTTTTGTTCAACTTGCCGTTATACATTTGAGCACAGACGATTCTACTCATAGAACAATAATATTATGTACTCATATTCTGCTATTTTACGTACCCGTCAATGCTTTGATATATCGACAAGTAGGTATGTCATTAATGTCGTAGCGACATCTATAATCTTATCATTTAACTTCACAAGAATGTACCGCGATGTTAGCGTAAACGTCTCGGTCAAATCAGACGCATATCGGACGTATGACGCAACTGGACGTTCCAACGTAAACAACGAATGCGTAGCAAATAGAAGTGCGTCCCTTTTGTCGACATTACACGGAAATGGCTGTAAGTTTATCTATCATTATTATTATTTAGTTTATAGAAAATAAATAAAAAACAGGCAATTAGGAGAATAATAACACATAATAATAGGTTATCTCACAATTTCAAGTGCCGTGAAATAGATATATTAACCTGATCTGTACAAAACATGGTGGCAGTGACATTCTGATTTCATTTTGAACGTCCGCGTTAGATGGCGTTGATTATAAATAAGTAATAAAAAATACTATTTTTTTTTATACAAGTCCCTAAAGGTGAGATTTTACATTGGTTTTGTTTTGCTTGAGATTAATTTTGACTACTTGTTAAAGAGCTGTCAAAATTATAATCGGTCTTTAAATCTTGTTTAATATTTATGCGTTGCTACTAATTTACATTGATTCGATACACGGAATATTTTAAGTCAGTAGGCGATCACATTCCGTTAAAGTTATGGCCTGTCTTCGGTACTTATTTATTTTCTACTTATTTTTGAGTCTATTTGGCAATTAGTATACTAGAAAAATCAGATGTTCTTCTTCAACAGTCAATGTTACGTGTGAGAAATTATTGCTGGTACAATTTGTATGAGTTAAAGCGGAATAGAAGATTCGCCTTTGATAAATCAAAAAGGCCGTCAATTTTAAGCGAATTTTTTTTTTATTCATTAAAAAAGAAAATGTAATCATCGTGAACAACCTTTTCTAAAGATACTGCGAAAATAACAAAAATGTACAGCCATTTTTAAATTTTTATTTTAGAGAATTTCAAAATTTTTGGTTGCAAGACCCTGCGCATCTAAATTGCTAGATTAGGAAGCTGAATTTAAGAAGCAATTAACAAAACTCAATTTTTGATATATCTAAAAACGAAATTAAAACGTAGACAAATAAAAAATAAGTTGTATTGAAAGTTTCACGTACATTTGAGAGTAATGGAAATTTGTTTCGTACTCATAATTCATTATTTTTACCAAGTTGTTAGATTTGGTGACAGTACTTGTTATTAAAGTTTTATTAGTCAAAAGTACCATCACGAAATCCAACAAGTCGTGGATTAGATATCCCGATGACTACATTAATATCTGAAATTGGACGTCTGTAGGTTCATCTGTATATATAAAAATGGATGATTGTTTACATGAGAACCCTAAACTTCAACATAGTTTGATCAATCATCGGCAAATTTGGTACATCTCTTTTTTTCATGAGAAAGTTTTTGTACAAAACAATTATATTTCATTTTGATGATATCATTTACTCCGGCTTGTACAAATCGAAACTGTGATTAATAGCAATATCGTGCTTGAAACCGGGTGTCGTCCTTAATATATATATATATATATATATATATATATATATATATATATATATATATATATATATATATATATGTATGTATGTATGTATGTATATATACGTATTTTTATGTCTTAGAAAAAAAATTACTTGGATTATTAAATATTTTATATATAATATGTACATAGAAAAATGATTTCTGCACAGGACAAAAAAACGAGAATAACAGAACATAAGCAGTTCATTTGAACACCCTTACCTGCACAGTTTTTCAATTAAATATAAATAGGGTATCCCGTGTTTCTTATCCGAATCTAGATTAATTTATTTATCCCTTTTTCCCGTTACGCAAAAAAATAATTAAAATAGCCGTCTACTTGTCGTCCAAATTAAGAAAGTTGCATTAACTAAACCTAATTGAGGGTCGAGACCGAGTGTGAACAAGATTAAATGCAAGACCTGGAATTGAAAGAAAGAACTAAAATTAAATTAATTATATAAATTAAAAAAAATTAAAAATTAAAGAACACATTCTACATCCACGCGGGCAAAGCCACGGGCAGCTAGTACTTCATATAATACCTAAACAAAAATATCTATATTCATAAATCTGCAACCAATACAATTCGAAATATTTACATTTGTATAGCTTGGAATTTCCATTCCACCTTATTACTTAGATTTTAAAACAGATTACCAAAAATGACATAAATAAAAAAGTTACAAACGTTCATTCCTTCCAGAAAACAATGTGCAAGAATGGGCTTTAAGCTCTTGCTCTTGCTACAATCTGCTTAATTTCTTTTCGCAATGCAACTAAAATTAACATTATATACTTGTAATTTTGAAGTTGCTTAATAAAATCGATATATAGAAACATATAGAGATCTAATACGCTATTATAATTAATTTAGGTTCAATAAAAATCTACAGCATATGAATATTGTAGTGCGAAATCTTTATAAAAAATAAATTAATAGAGGAAATGCAGTGTCGAGATTTATATAATGAGTGTCCTGAGGGCCTCTCAAGGACTGTAAAATAAATTTATTTGTATCCTAATATACCTTTCACCTTATTATAAAAGAACTGCTATACGGTATTTGATCTCATTTTGATTGTATGTATGTTAATGATGTTTATTGCATTGTACGAGGGCTGCTATTCATATGTCCGGAATATCAAAAAGAAACGAACATCTATCATTTTATATGGTTATTTTGCTGGTCAAAATATTCGCTATGAAAATCTATGTAATTTTGTATCCGCTGAAACCAATTTTTATAGCACTGTTCATGGCCATATTATACCAAAAAAAAACAGGCAACCATTGCTTCAAAGTGCTTTTGGCACGAAACACTTTTTTTTGTGTACGGCTCATCTTGGAACACTCACACCGTCGACTGTTGTTTAGTTTCGGGGTCATACGCATAGATCCAAGACTCATCACCTGTGTACATATTATAAACAGCTTCTGACGCACCATGATTGCATTTTTTTTTTTTCATTTTTTTGCTCCAATCGACACGAGCTTGTTTTTTATCAATGTTTAAGTTATGCGGAATCCAACGCGAACAAATTTTTTTTACAGACAAATTTTCTTGTAATATCGTATGTATGCTCCTCATACTTATACTCAGGGACGCTTATATCTCGCGATATGTAACATGACGATCTTGCATCGTTAGTTCCCGCACAGCATCGATACTTTGTGGTACATCGACCGATTTAGGGCGACCTCCTTTAAATTCGTCCGTGAGCATAGACCGCCCACGATTAAAATCACTAAACCATTGATACACGGTGGTTTTCGATGGTGCTTCATCCCCAAAAGTTGAAGTGAATTAGTTGATCGATGCACCGTTTTTGAGTTAGCCCACGCCGAAAATCGTAATAAATCATCACACGAAAATTTTCACAAGTTAAATCTATGCTAATAAAGACATGCGATTTTCAAAATGACGCCACTGTGGTAGTCAATTGGCAGTTACGTGAAACAAACTGTATTCTGCAGTCGAGGATTTCCATTTTTAAATGTTGTTATTACTTTTTAAATGTTATTCTGTATGTGGCCAGTTCCGGATACGTAAATAGCAGCCATCGTAATTTATTTGTGAAACTACGATTAAAACGGCAACTTCGTACGGTTAGCAATACAACTTTGTATAAAAACTTGTAATTCTTACCAGTAAATTATACGTGGTCCAGTAAATTTGTTTAATGTATAAATAACAATATGCAGTACATTTGTTTAGCATACAAATTTTTCTATATGGCCATGTTTTAATTGATCAACATTAAGGGCGCGTATCATTAATATTGTCAATTGATATTTTTAAAAGTTTGAATAATTTCGTAAAATTAGCACAAAAATTATTTATACACATGCATAAGTTTACATTTATTTCCCAGAAGGATAAGCGAAGGGCCACAAATCTCAAGTCACTTGATACGATCCACCCCCCTTTTTCTTCATGGGAAATCCTCAAAGGTATCATATAAACCCTATATAAGTCACTTGCTGAGTAACTCGCTCATTTTCGATCCAAACTCATACGACTCTCACAGCTATTAAAATAATACACTTATTTTAGTAAAAACAATAATAATAGTGATGACAATATATATTTTGTTTGTTAGAACACGCGTCAATTATCGAAGTAGCTATGCATGTCTTAAACAACCGCATAGGTATCAAACAGGTTTTTAGTATTTACAATTGCACAAGGCGAACATTATAATTCTTCTTCAATTCTGCAACACCCTAAACAGAATAAGCAACGTGCAGTCCTCCACGCTTTCTGGGCGTCCTCGTGCTCGTGGCGGGTGCGCGCCGCGCTGACCTTCAAGGGGATCCCGCACGAAGAACGCGTCGTGGACATCATCGACACCAAGTACCAGCTCACCGACCACTACCGGACCGTCAATCCGGCCCAGAAGGTCCCGGCTCTTGAGATCGGTAAGAGATTCTCGATTTTATCTTCTGAGAGACAAAATTCTATCATTTTGTCGTTCAGAAGATAAAATCGAGATATTACTTTTCGGTTACACTCTTTCATTGTATTAAAGAACCACATATGGTCAGCTAGACAGACACTTAAGCAATCCAAATAAGTCCTGAATAATGAGATACAATTTCTACATACACTAAACACTTATATTATTATGACTATTACTAATTCAGATTACTGAGCCTAGTATTTGAATGATATAATTAATTTTCGTACTTAAGCACGTTAGTGTTCTTGATAGTATGTAAGGGAATTTAATCGAGTCGTTCTTGGTATGCAACCGAGAGAAACTTTCTGTATTTATAACTAAACAAGAACTTGGTATTTTCATTCTATAACTGCACTTTCACTAAAATCGATGAACACTTCCTGACTTCCTGAAGTTATTGAGGCATCGCTTTAGTGAATTAACTACTACATATGGACATAAACCAACATTTTGACCGAAGAATCAATGAAGTACGATATCGTAATCTCATTATGCCATTCGTCGTAATCGTGAACACCACAAAAAAGTTTCATCCATAAATTTATAAGATTATTAGAAATTATGGAATAAGTACGGTATTCAAACATGTTGCTAGATGAATATTCTCTATACTTTAAATTAGGGTAAGGTGTAAATAATAGCTCAACGTGTGTAAGAAAAAAGCCTAAAGCAGTTTCTTTACAGTCTTTGTATCCTTGTGTTTTCCGAACCGGTACACAGCATTGAATATACCAATATACTAAATAAATGTTTAAAAAACGTGTTTTATTAACAGCCTATATTAAATAAAAATAATGGATTTTGATATGAACTAGTATAAATATCACGCACGCACGCACGGACATATACCTATATATATATATATATATATATATATATATATATATATATATATATATATATATATATATATATTTAAAATGAAAACGTGTTGCATCATCCGATCAATTAAGGTTATCAAAGTTCCAAATCGATAGGATAATCTGAAAACTGTATTCAAAACGAGCGGTAACTTCGTAAAATATAATGACGTATTTCGAGTGTCGTACAATTACCTATGAAATAAGTATATACATTTTGGATTGCAATGAATTGAATGGGAAACAGGTGTACCTGTAGCCATCTCCATGCTGCAATATTATTTCGACTCGACCATATCCTATTAACGAATAGCCCCGAACAATGTTTAAACTCTCAAAGTGTGAAATCAACACCAGTTAAAAGTGCACACGGAAGCGATTGAACAGTATATAATTTTTAATTTCAATATTTTTCTACTCGAAATAAATATTGTTATCGATTATAAATGCGTCTGCAAAATTTATGATCGCTGAGGCACCTATGAAGTGGATGCAAACCGAATTAATAAATGTCATTATAACACACATAGAGATTGTAACTGCGATTTCAGTACCGCCGTGTAAGCCCACACTTTGGATTTTCTTCACAGTCGCCTTATCGTACGGATTCTTGTGGTGTGTGAGAAAAATAATGGCCAGCGTTTTGATGTTCTGACTTGTTTATTGCAGCACGAGATTCACAAGTGGCGGTCGGAATATAACTACGACGGGTGCACTTTTTTTTTGTAGTTCTTCCCATACGAAAGGAGTCCATGTACCCGGGCACACAGGTGTGTCCGACTCTCACGGACTAAAAAACCTTCTGAACAACTTATGTCTGCTATAGCGAAAGCCAAAATACTATGATGCCTTCATCTAAAACGCGGCCTTTACGGCATAGTGATACCGTCGGCGCGTGACTGCCCTATTGGTGCCTTCTTAAACGGGCACATCGGCATAGAAGTTCACGTAAAATTTACAGCACCGACTGAAAACTTCAAAGTGAGATTCCGAGAGGCGCGGGAAACGCACCGGGTTGATGACCTTTACAGATCGTAATGACTGGATTAATCCCTACTCCTATTCAATTACCATCTTATTTAATTCTATGAGTTTTTCCACCTCGACGGTGAGATTGTCGGGCGGATCTAACAGGACATTCCATGGTCTTTTACAGAAATGATGTGGAGGAGGTGACTCGTATGAAACGGTCGAAACTAATAAAGGATTCGGATGGCTACTCGCTACATCGAAAAAATGTTCTGATGCGTCCTTCATATATTTAGAAATAGTTGGGAGCTCTAGGTCTCAGTGAAGTACAGAGTTTTTGACGTACCATGGTGCGTCAGCTGCTCTTCTACAAAATTTGTTCTTCACTATTTGCAGATCATATAGTATATCAGGTCGAGCATGAGCAAAAACTGGACTCGCGTATGTCATGACAGGCCTGATACACATCGTATATATTCTAAGTTTATTACGTAACAACATTTTACTATTTCTACCTATCATACAATTTAAGCGAGATAGGTAAAATAGGGCTAGTTTTCTAATACGAGCGATATGATCTCTAAAATGGAGATGCTTAAATATTTATAGTTATGTTGCCAAGAAATTCGCTTATTTAAAATTTTTAAATGAGGAGTGCCAAAGGTACCAGGAATTGTACTGTACTGTAATTAAAGTATATTGATGCTGACTTATCAGGATTGACGTCGATTGACTCCAGAGGCGGAGCCATTGTGTCAGCTCATTAATGGCTCTCTGTAATCTAGAGAGAATGTTCCCTATTCTCTTGGACCTAAGATAAAGAGCAGTGTCGTCTGCAAACAACGCAAGTTGAACGCCTGTTGACGGTCGCGGTATGCCGTTTACGTACGCGGAGTACAACAGTGGAGAGAGAGCGTGGAGCTTGAGATACTCCAGCTTTGATAGATCTCATTGATGAGTACGTATTGTCCAGTCTGAAGGAGAAGTGGCGTTTATTAATGTAATGGTGGATTATCGAGACGAACGAGACGAACTGGGAACTCGAATTGATAGAGCCTATGTATGAGACCTACGTGCCAGACCCTATCAAAGGCCTTTGCTACGTCAAAGAAGACCGCCACTATCTTTCTTTTCACTTTTAAACCTTCCGAAATGTATTCTACAAGACGAAGAACTTGTTGTGGGCAAGAATGATTAGGTCTAAAGCCAAATTGTTCATTATTTATAAGACCTTTTCCAATGAGATGATCGCATAGGCGAGTTTTGAGCGTTTTTTCAAAGAATTTACTTAATACACTCAAAAGACTTATAGGTCTATAACTGGCGAGGAGGTCGCGTGGTTTCTCCGGCTTTGGGAATACCTATTACTACAGCTTCCTTCAAAGCTGTACGAAAATAACAATTTTGAATGCACGTGTTGAAAATCGCGACCAATAGAGCCACAAGTGGTGCAGAAAAGCATTTAAGTGCTTTAATGCTAATGGTGTTCCTACCTGGTGCTTTTCTAATTTTTAGACCTGTAATGTGTTTGCTGACCTCGTCATGCGTAATTGGATCCAGATCGTCCTTGGGTGGGAGGGAGACTCTGTGACAGACGTCCTCTTCCACCCTCCTAACATCTTCAAAGTCGTATGGGGGATTATCTGAGCATTGATGTTCAATGCTATCAGCTAAACACTCAGCTATTTCCCGGTCGTCGAACGCGATAAAATTATTGCGACGTTTCAGAGCGGGAGTGAGGACAGCTCCTTCCGTTTTAAGAGCTTTAACGAGTCCCCAATATGCTTTATGGCTAGGCGAAATTTCTGACATAAGCTCGCTCCAATTATCAGTTCTAACTTCCTTTATGCGCGCCTTCACCTTACGTTGGTGAGCGCGCGCACGGGACCTATTCTTGCATGTAGGGTATTTGCCCTCTCGACGCAAAGCACCATTCTTATCCCTTATCAGTTCGATCACATCTCCAGGCAGCTCCTTGCGATCAGATTTCGCTGGAACTATTCTAGAGCTGCTGTCGACCACTGTCCTAATGTAGTCAATCCGCGATGAGAGAGCCTAACCTCATGATTACGGATCGGTGATCCGAATTGAGCCACTGGAGAGGCTGAATGCAGCTCAATTTCAGGGCTACCCCTTTCATCAGGGCGATATCTATGATATCAGGCCTATGGTAAAATTATTTGGATAATATGTCGGAGTGCGTGCAATTACGATTGTTGGAGATCGCCTTGTCCTTGTTCGGGCCTTCGATAGAAACTATGAGCGACAGAAAGGCTCTCCAATCGACAATGCGCTGGAAGGATACTTCGGCCGATCTGGCCGCTACGTTCCAAGAAAGATAACTCGGCCGTTCTGCCGACTTGAAAGCGAAAAATGAAAAAAATATTTTTAACACAAGTCTGCTGCCGATCTGGCTGACTAGGAGTGAACTTAGGAGGCGCAGGCCACGACTATTCAATTAATACAATCCACGATCCATGATCTATTCCACGATTCATGAATCCACGACGATCCAATTCACGATCCATAAACCAGCGCCACCTGCTCGCGCTTATCACTGTTTAGCGGCGAGCGCGACTAGCGCGTGGCGAATACGCAACAGGAAAGGGGCGGGGCGGAATCGACAGCAGTTTTTAATTTTATTTCCAAGTTTACATCGATTACATATTATAACACAGGTACATTTAACAATACTTATAATCTAGAGCATTGTTTGCTGACATTAATAAACTAAAATATCGATCGCCGACAACGATATTGAAATGGAGGCTCTTTGCGAGAGCCTCCATCTCTCTACCATTCCTATTTGAACAGTTACATTTCCAGTTGGTACTTTTGCTATTGAAATTGCCAAAGAAAATGACGGCACCCCCTAGGGCGAAGGGTGCTTCTAAATCGCTCCGGAGCAATTCTTTTTTGGGAGTTAAGTAGACCGATACTAAGATCAGAATACCATGTCCTATCATGCTAAGCCTGCACGCGGTGGCTTCTATATTAATTAATGGTGGAGTGTCAATTGGGCAGCAGTAAAGAGCCCGATTGTAATAAATCGCTTTTCCACCTTTTTGAGCGCCTTGTCTGTCTATCCGTAGTAAAATAAAATTACTTATTTTGCAGGAATTTGAAAAATGTGGTTTTAAATGGGTTTCCTGTACCATAATTATATCAGCTTTGTACTTCAGCGCATACTTAGCTAATTCTACTGAACTACCAAATACACCGTTAGCATTAAACGAAATTAATGATATGTTTTAGGTTTATGACGTCCAATTGAATTTAGATTTAAATTTGAATTTAAATTAAAGTTCGTACACCCGGGCGTAAACATTACAGGTTCTCTAACCTATTAATAAGATCCTGGTTATCCAGGATAATTTTGAGGTGATCCACGCCATGCTTCGCCTTTTGAAACTTCGCCTCAAGGTCGGAAACTTCGCTCCTCACCACCTGTAGGATGGACATTATAGTGCTAATGTTCTCCTCAAGAGTGGACACCGCAGTACCCGCGCTACGAGGAACACTGGTCGGCTTAGGACACTCCCGACGAATAGTGTTCTTAGCAGCCAGCTGAACCTTCTCCTGCTGAAACTGAATGTTTTGTTGAATCATTACGCTTAGGTACGATTCTTTTAATTTTACGCGGTTTGGGCGCTCACGGACACCCGCCATAATTTGCAGTATGTTTTTGACTGCAATTACAGCATGACGGTTCGTCACCTGCATCTTTGATGCAATTACACTCTTTCGTCCAGTGTGGCATTTACTGGACATTTGACTCAGCGAAGCTGTGCGTGACAATTCAACGCTGCGTGTCCGTAGAGTTGACAGCGATGGCACTGTCCCGGCATTCCTCTTCTATACGGAGCCTTATCATAAATGCCAGACAGCCCAGAATTTTTTTACAAATTTTTAAATATTTCCTTAGCCTTATCTGTCTTTTCTAAGATAGCTAAGGTCATACCTTATGCAGTACGTACCATCCCTGCGGTGCTTTCTGTGCACCACAAGTACAGGGTGCACAGAAAGCACCGCACTCACGTTTGATACTCTAAGTCGGCCTGGACCTCGTCTGTCTCTATTTCGGTAGGGACGTCTTTGATTGCAGCTTTAACTTTGCGTTCTTCCTCGAACGCAAAGATGTGAAAATGGAAATTATTATTTATGACTTCAGGAAACTTAACAGTTTCCTGAAGTCATCGACAGTAGTGGTTGAAATTTTAATACTGTGGACGGTATTTTGGGCTTTACTGTAATTGATATGCAGTCTCGAGCATTCACTCGAAACCGCATTCCATTTTGTTTTATCCCGAAGGATTATGGGTGGAGGTGGCCTAGCTCTAAGAGGAGCCTTTGGTAGATTTCCGGTGCAGGTAAGCTAGAAGCGGACTGTTTTTTATTTATCTTTGCCGCAACAGTCGCTTTACTACCGAATGAGTTAGCGGAGGCCGACGTGTTGTTACCAACCGTCGACACTCCCGTGTTGATATCTAATTCTATGTTAATGGTGTCAGTCGTGTTCGAGTTTGTTCTCTGCCAGCGGGCTAATTTGCGCGATTTCCTACATACCTGCGTGAAAGGGCGGTCCTCAACCTCCCCGTCCAAACCTTTAACTGTGCCACCTGACTGATCCGACGCGTCGTCGGACGAGAGAGCACTCGAGGAGTTTTTTCTGCTGCAAACGGATGGTGATGGCGAAGACGCGCGACTACTAGCAGCAGGCTTATTACCGCCGAAAATGGCTTCGGCTTCCCCAGGGACAGCGTATCCCTGCTGAACTAAAAATTTAAAGAAGAGTGACTTCAACTCTTCTAACGGCAGTTTTTTCGGGCTCTGGCCCTTTGACGGGCCAGGCGGGGCACCATTCATGATAGCATTACACTATTTATTTTAATTAAACGAGACACTGTATTTAAATTATTATTTATTTTTATAATTTTAATTCTCGCAAAGAAATTATATTAAAGAAAATGATAAAAACACTTTGTATTTAAAAACAAAGACTATGGTAAAAATTTACGTGGCCTCCGGAAAGAAAAACGCGCGAAAAAAGCACACGAATAACGTAACGGCAAACACGTAGGCGGCAGCGGCCGCTAACGTGGTAACGGACGCCGCCCTCTACGCGGCCGCGGGGGCGCGAAATGACCTTCACGCGCGCGTCGGTCGCTGAGCACGGAGTCGCTACTGCGGTAGCGCGCGAAATTACTATTTCGACACTATTCCACTATAAGAATTCACAAACACAAATGCACTATATACGTAATAATTACAATTATTATAAAACGGAACGCGAAAACGAACCGAACGTCTAAGTTATAAAGTGAAAGCTATATCGTATCGGCTCTCGAATTCGATCTCGTGAGTAGGTCAAGCGAACACAACCTGACGCCACAAGGCCAAACGTTGACTGATTGGACGGATGCAGCAGTTCCGCTGCAATTTATAGATGGCGTATCTACCTGCACATATGAGCTGCATATTTTATAACCGAGGGGGCGTGGCCATGCCCTTCACATGTTACACGTATAAGCGCTACATATGCTCAGTACACCGATTCGCGGTCGTACCGTATAGACCGCCGCGGTTTTCGGCCTCTCATTGGTCACACACATAAAACACAATAAATATGCACAAATAGGCAAAGTAGATAAATATTACACAAGAAACAATTCCTAACAACTAATCAATCTGGGTAAGACAACTATTCATATTATTTAATTAATACACACAAAATACTATAAAACAAAAAAGAATTCTTAACTGAAGTCCGTTTTTATAAATCTATATAGGGGAAACAGTATAGTTATTGGCCCCTTTACGGTTATTAGCCATTTTAACTTTGTTGCCAAAAAACTAGCAACATCCTATACAAATCGTAGATTTAAAAGCTTATTGATGGCGACACTTGTATTCTCTGTCAAAAAGTTTCAACTAAATTCCGCTAGGTTATTTGGTTCTTTTCCGATGTGTGATGTTTTGTCGGAGGAATAAACTTAGGTGAGTGAGTTATAAAAATGTTAAGACTGCATTTATTTTTTTGTGAGATATTTTGAAATATGTACGCAGTTAGTCCGTTATTTAAACTTTATAAAATATAGCCTTTTATGCGTTATAACCATACTGAAGGTGTAATATAACCTATTTTCTACACAACCTCAAAATTTTGTAGTGGCCAATAACTGTCACAATTATTTGAATAACTTATAGTAATTGGCCTCCTATGCCAATAACTGTATTTATTAATAAAAGTTAAAGTAGCGTTTTATTAAAGCTAGGTAACGTCTTCTGTTACATTGTGTAGTTTCCTCAATTTATGCAAATTTTAAATCACTATGCACAGTTAATAGCCTAGGCCTATAACTGTAACATTCATAAAGTTAGCCTACAGAAAAAGTAGGCCAATTACTATAACTTTTTTTTAATTTATTTTGGATAAATTAGCTAA
Source organism: Eumeta japonica (assembly GCA_005406025.1). Taxonomy (NCBI): domain Eukaryota; kingdom Metazoa; phylum Arthropoda; class Insecta; order Lepidoptera; family Psychidae; genus Eumeta; species Eumeta japonica. Next base: position 143,085 of record BGZK01000405.1, read on the forward strand.
AAAAATATTCGTACTTATTTAGGTATATCAGGTACAAAAGGAAAGAAAATGCCGAAGATACCCGAATACTCAAAAGAGGCTCTTGACGAGGCTTTAGAAAAAATAAATACAAAAGCAATGTCTTTGAGAGCAGTCGCCAAAAAATATAATATACCCAGAGCAACTTTACAGTTTAAACTAAAAAACCCTTATTCAAAATCTCGATTTGGGCCAACACCGTATCTAACAAATGAGGAAGAAACTACCATCGCAGAGTGGTTGATTAATATGGCTCGTAAAGGGTTTCCTAGGAAGTCCGATGACGTTTTGGACACAGTTCAAAAGTTTTGAGTGAAATCCACGTTACTCCTTTTCTTAACAACAGGCCTGGTCAGGATGGCTCAAAGCTTTTAAAACGTCACCCCAGTTTAGTACCAAGAACCAGTGAGGGGTTACTAAAGCCAGTGCCTGCGTGTCTGAAACAGATATAAAAATGGTTTCTTGAAATAAAAACTATTTGACTAGCGAAAACCTGTTAGACGTAATTCAGGATCCAAAACGTGTCTTCAATGCTGACGAGACAGGATTCCAGCTCTGTCCCTTTACTGGTCGCGTGCTTGCTGCTAAAGGAGACAAAAATATTTATGCTGTGGAACAAGGAACTCCAAAGAAAATGTTACAGTGTTATTTACATTTTCTGCCGATGGCAGGACTTGTCCTCCTTTAATAGTATTTCCATACAAACGACTGCCTGAAAAAATTGCGACATCAGTGCCACCTAAATGGGGTATCGGACGAAGGGATACGGGGTGGATGACGGCAGATGTCTTTAACCAGTTCATTACTGAATTATTTGCTCCATATCTTGCGAAAATAACATCAAAAAACCGGTTATCCTGTTTATTGATGGCCATAAAAGTCATATCACTTTACAGCTTAGTTTGACTTGTAAAGAGCTAGGAGTTGAATTAGTAGCTCTTTACCCCAACACCACTCGAATCACTCAGCCAGCCGATGTTTCCGTATTTGGACCGATAAAAAAAATGTACCGAAAAGCAGTATGTAAATTTCAATCAGAAAACGTTGGAGAGGTGGTAACGAAGCTCAACATTGCTATTATTATAAAAGCAATTGTTGACGACTTAAAATCTCAAACAATAATAAAGGGTTTTCAGGCATGTGGTTTGTGTCCCTTTGATGAGAATGCAATAGATTACTCCAAATGTTTAGGTGCACCGAGAAGTGTTGAAGGGACAGATAGACAAACAGCAGACTATGATGAAAATAAGATCATGTCCTTAAAAGAGTTTGAAAATATTGTAGGGCTTGTAATGATAGACAAGATGAAAAGATCGAAATCTGAAGGTGTTATGCAGAATAATTCCTCTCCTACATTATTCAAACTTTGGAGTTTTTTCATAGTGATCTTCCACAGAAAGAGTCAACTAATATTGAAATAAGGCTAATAACACAACAAATGTAAATCTCAAGAGTGAAATAGTGTGACAACAGTTAAAATTACTATGACACCTACTAAAATTCCTATAGATTTATGCCAACCTTCCACTTCTACTTCTGTAACCACAATGACAGAAAGTTCTCACCTTAATAAGTCAATTAGTGATTACTTACAGAATACCCCAGAAAATAAAAGGAAGTCTGTTCGAAATACAGAAAGGATTCCATTTGTGATTACTTCTGAGAATTTTAGATTAGCTATTAAAGAAAAAGAAATGGAAAAGCAAGAGAAAGAGAATCAAAAAATGGAAAGAAAAAGAAAAAGAGAGGAGAAAAGAGAACATGCTCTGAAAACAAAAAAAGGTAAAGGCGTAGGAAAGAAGTCAAAAAATATTAATAAAAATAAAGAAAACATTGACATAAAGACTGAAACAGAAAATGCTAAAGAAAAAAACATTAAGACTGAAATTGAAACCGACAGTAAATTAAGGATTTTATCAAATATTGTGATCGTTACTTGTGACGTGTGCCGACGTCTGGCTGATAAAAATAAGTTACTAGTATGTAGTTCATGTAAAAAGTATTACCATCGTCATTGCATTCCTCAAAAACACCTAGAACATATGCCAGATGACGATGAGCTTCCTGATTTTATATGCCACAACTGTTTTTCGTTGAATGATGACTGTGATGATGATTGTGAATTTTTTGAAGATAAAAATGATGATGAAGACATGTTTTAGTTATTAATAATATAAATATAATCCTAATTTTTTTTTGTTATAGTTTCAATTTATATCTTATTTTCAGTGTGGCCAATAACCATGTAACCTCATGGCCAATAACTACAATGTTATGGCCAATTACTGTGATTTTAAGTTTAATATTTTCACGTTCACATTATTCTTAAAATGTTAAATAAAAGTATATGTAAGGCACCTTGTGTAGTAAAAATATTAATAAAGAAACAAATGCCGTGAGTTTTATTTATTTTTAAACATAAATTTATTTTTAATTGATTTTTTTTTATCGAGTGGTCGCTTAACTGGCCAATAACTATACTGTTTCCCCTAATACATTTATTTACACATTATCACTAATAGCGCGGCTATCCGTAACAGAGGTCAAGCTAATTAAATCGCGTTAAAAACACATCGTTTTTAACGCAAACGTGAAATAATTAAATTTTACGTTTGGATTTCAATTTTAAAAGAGAAAATGAAATTTCAGCGCGCCTCGACGATCGTAATTTAATTTACAGCTTCGGCTAGCTTACTTCAAAGTCTTTTATCTTACGAGGTTTAAGCTTTTCGAATCAGAGATTTAAATAGATCATGTGCTCCAAATATTTTTTCAATCATGGATCGGGATGATAAATATTTTTAAATGTACTTTGAATAAAATTTAATACGGTACATACTAAATGCAATTTTAATTTCGTTACAAATCTACATTTCATATATAATTAAAATTAGGACTACAGGACCAGGGAAGCTGCAGAAGTTCATGACGAGCAGTAATCACTTTCTGTGTGACCAAAGTTTCGTTTCTGGTTTCCATAACAAATAGTATTTGCCGGCGCAAATAGCACGTTTCGATAGCTTCAACCTCCGAGACATACACCCCCGCATTGTTCTCATTTCAAATTGACGGACTCGAATATCGAAAGCCCCTCACTCCGGTCTAGTGAGAGTCGGGGGCCGGTAACGACCGCAGTCGCCAATGCGATGACCATGTCCGCGACCGAAGGCTTGACGTGCCCTTCGACGCACGGAGCGGGTGACTCAATTCAGGTTAAAAACTCATCGGTCTGGCCTAGCCCGGATGTGGCCCGGATCGAACCAAGTACAAGGTTCGAAGACAGAAAGCTTTAGTTGCCGAACCACCATCGCATGTCACCGTCTATCTACGTAGCACTAATCGATACATTCGATAATTTCAACCTGTAGTTACAATTTTCACTATTGTTCTATAACTGCAGCTCTTTTGCGTCATAACTATCGTGCTTTAATTGCATTTGATTCATTTAATTACATTTGAACACACTTTCTAGTTCCACCCTAAGAAAAGTTTCAATAAATTTATATAATCTAATCAAGAATATTACAGACATTGAATTCGTTTAATATACAAAACGAGTCCTTGCAAATATGCCTCCGCTATCCTTCATCTATTAGAACTCAGCCAGAAACTACATTGTTACCCAAACCGAGATATGCAAATAGGTTTAATGGTTCTAGAATCAAATACGTATTAACGGACATACAGACAAAGGCACATCGCCTTTTATCATGTACATATATACTTGGGAAAGTCAGACGTGTATGTAACCAGACGATTGTTTCCACTAATCAAAGATCCTTTCCAGTTTTACATTGCCTTTTCAAATAATTCAAAATTCCAACTAATCAAATTGGAAAATTGCTTCTTTTTTATAAACTGTTTTATCTTATCAACTCATATCTTAATTTGGCGCCAATTATAGAGTTCCACAAATTTCACATTTCAGTTATGAAAGTAAAATGAACGTTCGAAATCTCTGTTTGGAAATGTTTGATTCAGGTCACGCGACGAGATCCTATTCTTTGATACTGAAAAATACAAAAGACAATAATTCAATTTATCTTTAATGTAGAATAATTATACTACATCTGTACATGCCGATGAACCATAGTAAGTATTGCTAGAAACAGCCCAGACAAATTAGACTATAAGATAATTTGACTGAACATAATTTATAACCAGCGTTTAAATTACTAGGTATTATCTTTTAGAGAAATGGTAATAGCAAAGCACAAAAAGAAAACTACTCTTTTACATTTTTTTGTAAAAACTTATTTATCTTTTGTATCTTATAAATCAAAAATGTTAATTGGTATTTAAATAAGTAAACTTTTGTTATATACAATTCAATTATTGGTAAATTGAAAATAATTCAGCATGCTAGACTTGCGCATGCTTGAGTTTTTTAATAAGACCGTCACGGAATTTGATGCTTGATAATTAAATATATCTAATAACTTTTTTATTAAAATAAGTTACTTTAATGTTTTATATTTCATAAAATACACATTAATTAAACATTTGTTGTTTATGAAACATATTTTTTTATTATTAAACAAAACTCTATTAGTTACATAACATGCGTCAGTTCGCATGTACAATTAAAGTATTTGTTAGTTGAGATACATAAAATAGAGTGGTTGAGTTTATTTAATTTCATTTAAAACTTGTAAAATATAAAATTTGAATGAAAAACTACAATCGTGATTATGTAATGCTTTAGTAGATGACAGCGAATACAGATCGTGGAGCCGACATGGATTCACGATTCACCAGTTAAGTTACTTCCAGATAATTTTGGTTAATTTCTTAAAAATGACAAGTATCATGGGCATTTAACCTTCATTATACATTCTCAATTAGTTTATCATTTTCGCATATATTTTTTTAATTTTTACAAATTTCATCTACTTGAGTTTTCAAATGTTGCTTTACTTACGATAAAACATGAAATATTTAAACAAAATTACAGTTTTCCATCTTTCCACAGTCGTCTTACATTGACTAGCGTAAAATCACAGACAATGGACGTCTATAACAATAGAGGAATAGAGGTGGAGTATACTATGGCAAGGAAATCTAAATACGTGATCGTCGCCACAAATGTCACAAGATTTAGCTCACTATATCTCTTTATTAAGATACCATCGAAAAGACATTAACAAAAGAACATTTATGTGTTATATTATCAAGCAATTGGTAATAACTTTAAACATCTAACTGATTAATAAATTAAATATTGATAGTGCGCCATATTCACGTTAAATCACCCGGATGTGTAGGCATGATTAGTCGAAATACCAATTCGTATATTCAATTTCGGCACTAATATCCACCTTCAATAGAGTAGATTAGCGGTTGCTCACGCAAGTCGGTTGCGGCGGGCACGCATCGAGTCGTCAGATCCTAAATCCTTTCGCGCGTTTGGGGTGGAGAAGGGATGCTTAGCTACAGTTGTACGATCTTGAGGTCTATGTCAAATGTCTTATCTCCGCCGATTCATGTGCTGATGATTTACAACCCTTACTGTTAATCTCGTTATAATTAATGTATCCTGTATTTCGTTAATAAAAAATTGTAAACCTTAATTCATTTTAGATTTATGAACAAAGGTTTCGCTTTATCGTTTATCATAAATTCATACTAATTTTTAATAATTACGTACCAAAATGTGACCGTCCGTCCGTTTTAAAGGTTCGCTACATTACAATTAAACCGTCGAACAGGTCAAAGCAAAAATCTCGCAAGAGAATATTTTAGAACCACATCTACACGTTATTTTTTACAAGATTTTTCTAAGGGACTTTACCGCTTTAAAATTGAATAGTAATCCAATTTTTCTAGTAATTTATAACAGAAAGTGTCTGTCGACAAAACATAATATATTGATAAATCAAGAACAGGGCCGATATCAAAAATGAAAGCAAATGAAGAAATTTATTCTACGTAAAGTTTCGAGCAAAAAATATTAACGGTTTTACATATTTTTTTTTAATTCAATTCTGAATATGCAATCAACTTTGTTGTTTATATTCAACAAAACGTTATTTGTTCTTCAGAGTTTAAATCACTATTATTAATAATATAGTATATATGTATATACACATAATCACATAATTTTGTATGTAGATACATTTTATTGTATTTCGTCCGATTTTTTTTTACTTTTGAAGAGTTTGAGATATATATCCGCTTCGTGTGAAGTTGATGGAGAGAATTGTTTTAAGCTTTCGGCTATCAAATGTATTTTTTTAATTAATAATTATAAATAAAAGAGTTGCCGTGTTGTGAAGTGATGTATATTTATTAGAGTAGCAAAAGCTAATGTAAGTAATGTAAATTAAAGCTAATGTAAATTTTGTAAATCTTCGATCGCCAAATAGAAAACTAAAAAACCTAAGAAATAAGTGGAATACTGCAGTAAGAAATTTTTGAAGAATAGTCTTACCATTTTATAGCGAATAGCATTAAAATGGAAAACGCAATCACATTGCACACCAGTGACACATCGCGTAAAATTTATCTAAAACGAAAAAAAAATAAACGCAATTATTTGGTTAATTAAGTAATTCTCGTACTACTATTTAATGCAGTTTAAATCATATTTTTAGATTTAGTGCATGAACTAACGCATGACTAATGACATACGACCTTAGTAAATGACTTTCGTTATTTCTTCGATAACAACCATTACCTGCTCAACGAGAACGATATTTTTGCCTTTGATGATTGTGGCTTGAATTCAGTTTTATGAGTGATTGATTGAAATTCCCCTTTCGTAAGTATTTTCATGCTTCAATTCAAACTAAAAATGGAAATAATGCATATTATTTTAACAAGTATATCGGAATTTAATTGAGAAATACATATTTTCATTATTGTTTGGTTTTTATTATTCGTCCTTAGTCAAAAAATAATCTTTGTTATGCTTTAAGATTACTGAACCTAATATTCATCGAAGTTCGAACAATATTTTTATTAAAATGTTAGGATGAATTCATGCAAATAAAAGTAGGGATAGAGGTCAATTGTCGCTTGCTTTCAATATACACAGTTTTTTTTTACATCTATCATTGTTGTCTTAATCGTTAAGTCCCATTTTCATTGTAATACAAATAGTTTAAACAGACTCTTTTAATTTAAACATTTTCCAGCACTATAGCCGCGCACGGGGCGGATAGTCTAAATGTAATAATTGTTCTATTATTATTATGAAAATATTTTTGAAAAAATGGTTGATCAATGATTTCTTTGTTTTTAAAGACCTCCATATTGTAGAATTTTGCAAACTTCGAATGAAAAAAAAAAAGAAAAAAGCTAAACATGTCCTCAAACACACTTCACCATGAAACAGACCTAGAACTAATTAAAACCAAGTTTCTGTTTCTGACGTCATTTTCCTTTGATCTTGTGTTATAATTAAACAATATTACTTTAATTTTTCATTTTTTATTTGAGTTAAAAAATTATTATGAACAAAGTACTGAAATATTTTAATTTTTTATAGCGGGATCCTATTAAGCATGTATATAAGAAGAGCTCCACAACGCGAAAAAAATTATATCAATTATTTAAACATTCTTTTAATGTACAATATTGAAAGTTGGAAAAAAAATTGTTAATTAACAATTGCCTAACTTGCTATAAAATTGACATTAAGTTTCTAACGGGAATAAATTCTTTGAAGTGTCCTGAATACATCAAACTTTATTCAAATTTTTTAAAATAGTATTTAATGCCTTAAAAAAATTAGGTATTTAGTGTGACGTACTCGATTTTGACGCCGCGCGCGCTACCTTATAATGTCTCGCGGAGACCCATTTTTAGCGTTAAATTAAAATTATAAATAATGGAGGTAAAGTTCCGGATAATAAAAGTTTTTATATGAAATTTACTCTTCTTTAAGAAACTTTTTTCTAAATTTCTCATATATTAATAGTTTACGAGATATCGGCGAATAACGAAATACCTTTTTTTTTCATTTTTATTGTTTATAACTTTTGCAATTTTTTTTGTGCTAATAAACGAAAGTGTTTATTATAAAAAAATGCAAATTATATTTTTTTTAGACATTATTCCGGATTGAATGAGCTATCTCACGTATTTTTAGGACCAGTATCTCTAATTTTCACCATTTTCAACTTATTACCAAGACTATATATATACAAATGATTATGACGGTTGATTTGGAAATGGTCGAACTAGAACATGAATTTCTTTTTTCTAAACTTTTTTTTTCTTTTATATTTCATAAATTCTAGTCCTCAAATCAGATGCCATAAACGAACCGTCTCATTCACGATTTTAAGCGTTCGCACGATTATTTCGGCGCTTTATCAGCCGCGATAGAAGGGTTCCGGCGCGCGGACAGCGACTGTGCTCTCACAATAGGACATCCCCTTGGGCCCTTCCCCATAAGACACGGGTGTTTAATGCACGTCAACCTTTTCTCTACACAATATTTCAATCGCGTTATTCCTTTGCAGCCTCTCGTCTGTGGTGGCTAACGCGCTATATCGTCTCGACACAAAAGCCGGTTTTTGCATCCGCTTAATTTTCCTATATAAAAGTAAACATCCTTAAAACTTTCCCCGACGATGATTCGACGAAAATTGGATTTTTTTTTTTTTCTCGCGACGTCGCAAGCGAAAAACGCAAGAATTTCGCAGCGCCGTTGGCGACAAACGGCGTCAAATATCCGAACGAATAATTTGAAAACGAAAGTGTAATGACGAAAACGAAAGCGCATTTCCCCCGCGAGCGGGCGATTACCGAGAAAATTTCGTGCTTAAGACGCGTCTTTATCGCCTTGAACAATATTCAATTTTTATTTTATTCCTGCAACAATAGACTAACGCTTCGTCGCCCGCCGCTGCGATAGCTCCAAGACTATTAGACCCGATCGCCTGCTGATAGTAATAGAATTTCGGATTATCGATTTCGACTTCCATAGGAACGTGCCGGTCGGCCTACCTCAATCAAAACGTCCAAACTTAAATGACTGGTTTTCTCACTGTTGATGGACTTTGTACCGCTCTCGCCGAACAAAATCTCAACTGAGAGAAATGAAAGCGGGCTATGGCAAATCCTAATTCACTGTAAGCACTGGCAGGTTTCGCAAATATCTTTATTTCTTAAATCGATCAAATAAACGTCTAAGTAGAAATAATTTGTGTAGATATTTTGTGCACTTCGCTTATTTTGTACATACCAAATAAAAAGGGTGAGTTTACAAAAGTAAAGTATTATTCTCTTAAAGGGTCCGTATCTTAAAAAATGTATTCTTGCAGGATCCTATAATTACTGTTTGCCTCTTATCTATTTGTTCTTTGTGACACTTTTTTTCAGAAATAGATATATTAAGTAAAAATTAAAATCAAATATAGAGATTTGCAGACTCGCAAAAATATAGCCGTCGCGGGACGCCTGGCAGATGGAATCATCGAAACTATTCTATATAAATTATATTCACAAAATATTTTTTTAATGGAAATAAACTTTAAGTTACAAATAAAAAAAGTAAAGAATAAAAAAAAATTAAGTGAAATTAATTTATTGATACAAAACTATACAAATATGTATATACTCAACTATTTTACAGACTTCCAAATATTATCATTCTTATAACTACATTTACATTATCATTATTACAATCTCAGACCTGTTGCCCAGAAGAGTAGGCAGAGACTACAGATTTCCACACAGTGCGATCTTTGCATATCTCTCTTGGTTCATTGACATCCATCAATATTTTCATGCAAGCTCGTCGATTTCGGGTGTTTAACATTTGACCCTTTTAAAATATGCCACCAATATGATATGCATAGGATTTTCTAGAGCAACCCTTACCGACCTTTCTGAAATACACATACACAAAGACACTCCACACACTTGCACAGAAATTGCATCTTCACCGGATAAATTTTACTTTCATTTTTCTTCTGGCATACCCAACTTTCACTACCGTACGTAAGACTAGGGATCAGAACCCCATTATTTATAGCCAAACGTATTTGTTGTGAGACATTACTATTTATAATAGCAAGCAAGGCTTCATTTATTTTATGTCCCCCATTTACTCCTCTTTGAATATCTCTATCACGTTTACCATAATTTATAAACAGAGTATTAAAATAAAAGCTTATGCAAACCCTGAACCGAACTTTTCTATCACTATCGAAGCTTGCGCATATGGGCATCAGCCCTTGTCTCTTTTCTGTTCATCTATCTACTTCACTTGTTTTCTGCCTGCTCGGCTTTCAATGCTCGACATACAAATTTGAATTACCAAGCGAACCCACATTCTCGAGACTAAGCATCGTGGCCAGATGCCTCACATGCCACCTTACACCTAGGAATAGGTTAAACAGCCGCAGTGAAGCTGCGCTACAAAAATACAGAAACTCTTTTGACTCTTGGCCAAAAAATTTTTAGTAATGTTTCGCAGAGAAAAAATATTCTCCGTACGCCCCATTTTTTTCGAAATCCTGCTAGTGCATTCCAGATTTTATTTTCAACCTCACCCACAACATTTTCTATAATGATATTTGCATTCAGTTAGACAACGACAATAAAAAGGCGGAAATTATGATCGGAAATTATCCTAGAATCTCCTGTCATAGCATTCTTTTCTTTTAATCTTTCTTTCTTTCACACATTCTTTAGCTCTCATATTTACATTTTCATATGTACTTTCATTCTCCTTTAGTTTATCTTTCAAACTGTTCTTTGTTTGACTGTATTTACTGCCTTTTCTTACTTCGGAATTCTACCATTCATTATCTCGCTTACCAACTTTTATTCTCTTATTCGCATTGTTTATCTGGTCTATTAAAGCAGATTTCGTTACATCCTACAATTTGTCAAGTTCTAGACGTTCATACTGTTTTATTTCACCCAAGCTATCTTTGAATCGCTCTACTTACTCATCTTTTACATTCGGATCCTGAAGCTTGCCAATTTTTATTCGTCCTAGCTCGATAGTGCCCCTTTTTACATGGTATCGCCAGTGATGGCATAAAGCTTTAATTCGATAAACCGCTAAGAAGTGATTTGTGCTAACGTTGACACCACGATACACTTTTGTATCTATAACTTTACGTCCCAACCGATCATCCACAAGTATGAAGTCTATCATGCTCTTTTTTTCTCCTATTCCCCCACTAAATGAATGTTTCCTTCTGTGGTCAAACATAGTATTTATCACACACATGTTAATTCTCTGGCAATGGCATTAGCCTCCTGGGGTAATATTTTTTTTAATTTCCGCTATCACAATTTGAGGATTTTGATGGATAATAGGAGGAATAAGAGAATAAAATTAATAGGAGGTCGAAGGTACAATGATGTTTTAGGGTAAGAAAAATAGGGTAGAAGGATACTGCCATCTCGGGCAGGGGTAGTAAGTGGAACAGACAGTGGTTCGAGGAGTTTGAGTTCACGCGTCCGTGTGCCCCTGCGCAAAGCCAGACAGGCATAAATTAATACTTAATTTACTTATATTTCTTATATTCAATCTTAATTCCCATTTCTTATTACAACCGAAGTACCATCCAAAGTTATTGTAATTTTCATAATCGAACAACAAAAAACAGAGAAACCTTTGCAAATAAATATATGTATTGACTGCAGAACAATTCATCAATTGTTTATAAAAGTTTTGTATCATTTATAATACATATTTTTATATCAACTAAAATATTACAATAACAAAGACTAATTTATCTATGTGTGATTGCTGACCATAAATCTCTGTATGTCTAAATTCACTGACTTTTTATAAGTTACGAAATTTCGGTAAAACAAATCGCATAGACTTGCAATTGTATTTACATCAGGATATCAATTTAGTACATTCGTTTTATTATTTATTTTATTATTAGTATTTATTCTTCACTAAAAGAACACAAAAAAGCTTTGAGCCTAGACGACACTGATCATCCCTTCGCAGTTTATCCGTTAAAGCATTGAAAAAGTAACTAACTTGTTTACCTATTCGCAGCCTTGCGATGGCATACAGTGAAAATATTTAAAAAAAAAAACCTATGGTTCTTATACACATCACATACACACGCTATATCCTACTCCCATATTGTTATTGAACATTTTCAAAAAGAAACTAATAAAAAGGAGCAACATTTCAACAAACGTGAGCTTTCCGTGATAGCAATAATAAGCTGAATTGAAAAAGATAAAAGCCTAGATATTATTAGTTATAATTGCATCTTTAGAGGCAGACGAACATGCGAGTCACCAGAGAATAGACGTTCACAACCCCAGAGGAATCACTAGTACGTTGTCGGCCTTTTAAGAATGAATATCACATAAAGAGGGAAGTATGGTACTGGAACTCCCACTCACTGGGCGAAACAAAACAGCGGACGCTGCTACTTCACGACTGTATTCTGTAAGAATATTGAGTCGGACTGGCCCATTTTCGTACTACAGCCAAGTTAACCACTGCATAGCTCTACCGTACAAAAGTAGAAGTAAGTACTTCCAATACTAACAGTAATGTAGTTGTACCACGACTAGTAGTAGTAGTGTAGTAGTAAAAATGTTTATTAGTAGGGTATAGAGCCAAAAGCGCATAAAAGACGGTCCATTGTTTGCACACTTTATTTTGATACCAATATACAAGTTCTATATAAGTCTGTCTGGGGCTGATTACGCACTAAATTGTCGACGGAAAGCCGTTTATACGCTTTTAATGTTACAGATAACAGTTTGCGGCGCGCGAGACGTTTAGTCCGCTTGTTAACGACTTCGCTACCCTTAACACCTTCAATAACCGTTTGTTACCCTTGTTACAAGCCCCCAACAAGTGTAAGAGATTCACAGAAATTAATGCGTCACACCGTTTCTGCATCAGCCTTCAGCAGCCCTGGATATGTGTAAATCAGTATAAAAAGACAAGTTACTTACTGGCATTATTTAAATGTTATCTATTTAGAAAATTTCCCATTTTAAAATGACAGAAAATTAATATTTTATACAGTTGAATGTGTGGCCAACTATAAACCATGGGTAGTGTTTCGTACATAGTGTATTCTACTTTGAAAACACTGATTTATACCTAATTGAACTACGTAGATTATTTTTCTAGTTATTGTATTTTAGGGAGAAATCTTTATTTCTCTCAAAATAAAAAAAAAACAAATAGACCTTAAATACTGTTATTTAATCATAACACAGGAAAACAGCATGTCTGTTGCATGAAATTTTCCACAGAATCTGAATTGTTTTTCCACGCTAATTTCAAAAACGTATGTTTTTTTGTAACAGCTTTAGTTTTGGTCCTATAAAGTGACAGAATTTTTCAATAAAAATACACATCAGTAGTAGTAGTTCTTCTATAACAGCCTACAAAGAGCGACCAATTATTTCGTCGTCCTCCAAAGTTACGCAACCTCGCTTAATTCCTTGAATCAGCGATAAACAGTCCTTTTAGTTTTTAAAATTCTTTAAAATAATTCTTTTGGTTTATATTCGATTTATTACATTTAGAATCTTAAAAATTCATGGCGCGAAACTGTTCTCGTTATAGATTTATTTCTGAATGAGACAGAATTTATTAAATTTTGATCATAAAAAATTGAATCTTAAATTATCGAATTTCATACTTGCATAAAATAAAAATATCTCAGACGACAAATACGAATAAGTTTAATGTATAAACTGCAATTAAAATGTATTTTAAAATGTCGGCGAACCGAAAAATAAATTTAAGCTTTCAAACACATTAAGCATTTAAATAAAGGACCATTAATAAACCAGTCAAATTAGCTCAAAAATAGGGGCGAGGTTACAATAATTGGCATAGAGCTAACAATTGGTACGAATGTTGGAAACACCATTTTGTAAATGAAATGTGAAAAGTCCCCATCGATCCACATCTGCAATAAATTCTGTTCAAAATCGAAATTCTCAAAAATGGTTTTACATTTTTCATCCAAACAGTGTTTTATCATAAAAAAAGATGGAGTAAAAATTGTTGATCATTCAATTATCTATAAAAATTGTTCTTACACTGTTTTCTAAGAATCACCATTTCTGATATATAGAGATTTAACAATTTGAAAACGTTGTGGGTCATAATACGTGGGTTCATCTGAAAGTCCTTAGTAAATCAGAAACTGAACAAACCAGCAAGTTATTTTTATTATTATTATTTTTCAACATAGTGTCCTGTGATATGAATACGATAGAACCACTGAGAGAAAGACATTACCTACTCACACTTAGGAGTCGGTTCGACGGCTTTTTTCATATGCAGCCACAATTTTCTTGGCGTGCGTAAACCACCTTCCTTGAACTTTTTCCTTGATTTTAGGAAATAAATAAAATTGCATGGTATGAGATCGAAACGGTAAGGTTGAGCTAGTATTTCTATCCCTAAAGTCCCCAAATAATTAGTTATTTGTCTGGCGGTATCTGGTGATATCATAATGAAGAAGGATCCTAATGAAAGGTCGTTTTTCCAGATTTTTTTCCAAAACAAGAGGCAAACCATTGTTAGCGTACCAGTTTGCATTGATTTTCTTTTTATTTTTTTAAACAATTGTTACGTAACGCCCTGTCATTTCGAAGAAGGAGGCCGACGTTTTTTCTGACGCTTCGACCTCGTTTTAGATTAGTAGGCAACTACTGTAAATCTAAAAATAAGTAAATCCAGCTTTCATCGCCTGTATTTATGTCGTATTACAGCATTTGAGTCACCACCGACAAATCTTTGCATCATTTCGCGCCACCAGCTAATACGTTGGAGTTTATGAGTTTCAGTCAAACGGGGTATCCACCGGGCACAAATCTTCTTCACCGCTAAATGATCATGAAGAATTTTGTGCGCTAGATTTATACTGATGCCTAAGTTTGTCCGAATCTGCTGAATCAAAGGTCCATAAAGATTCGTGGATTCTCCTTTAAGGTTTCGTGAGAATTACTAAAAACCCTTATAGTTTAACCAATAAAAAAAAATAGTATGGTAATGAAGAAAGGAGACAACTGAAAACGAGTAAAGCGATATATTTTTAGAGTTCCGTCGGAACTACTGAGGAGCCTTATAATTTAACCGATTACAATAAAATTAAGAATGGAGACAACTGAAAACCAATGAAAGGAAATCCAATACATTTTCGGGGTTCCGTGAGGATTAGAAAGAACTCTTATAATTTAACCAATTTTAATAAAATTTAAAATGAGGATAAACGAAAATCGATAAAGGTGTATTCGATACATTTTTAGGGTTCCGTGAGAACTACTGAGGACCCTTATAATTTAACCGATTATAATAAAATTAAGAATGGAGTCAACTGAAAACCAATGAAAGGAAATCCAATACATTTTCGGGGTTTCGCGACAATTACAAAGAACTCTTATAATTTAACCAATTTTAATAAAATTTAAAATGAGGATAACCGAAAATCGATAAAGGTATATTCCATACATTTTTAGGGTTCCGTGAGAACTACTGAGGATCCTTATAATTTAACCAATTTCAATAAAAAATAATATGCAGACAATAGAAACCAATTAAAGAAAATCCAATACATGTAGGATTTCGTTAAAATTTCTGAGAACTTTTATAATTTAACTGCTTTTAATAAAATTAAGAATGTTGACAACTAAAAACGTATAAAGGTGTATTCGATACATTTTTAGGGTTCCATGAGAATTACTAACAACTTTTATAATTTAACATTTATAAAAGTTGTCAGTAATTTTATAATTTAACAAAAAATTTAATACGGAAACAACGAAAGGATTTTTTATACGTTTTTAATGTTCCGTGAAAATCATAGAGAATCCTTATCATAAACTGATTTCAATAAAATATTGAATGCATGAATTGAAAGTTAGTAAAAGGGTATTTATTCGGTACATTCTTTAGGATTCCGTGATTATTAACACGAATCCATATAATTGAACCGATCTCGCTAAAATTTACACAAATTATTCTAGGTAGTACAAAGACTTAGTGGTTAGAGTGGCTTATGGATCAGTGATTGTGTTTTGTGAGATTAACAAACATTCTTATAATATAACATGAGTGATTTTAATAAAATTTCTCTAAATAAATATAGCTTAAAGCAAGCAGAACGACTACATTGTTTTTTCTGCTTTATGGTTAAGTTTCACTGAAAATTATTTAAGAGTAAGAGATGCTATTGGACCAGTTTTGCTGAAATTTTCTATATGTTAAACGAAATATGTCTCAGAACACTAAAATTGTAGCCCGTGTCTCGAAATAAAGCAATACAATTGTAAAATATATGGCAAATTTCCAAACATTATTTATGAATATATTACGCCAAAAAATATAGGGGATGGTGTAAAAAATGTAGCAAGGTGAGAATGGAATTTCCTATTACATAGTAAATTATTTACGAATCGCAAACAAATATATACCGTTAAATAAAAACTAATATTAACATAATTGGCATACGGGGTCGTAGTTAACGAAATTACTGTACTTTCTTATAAATCATCTAAAGATATAAAATATTTCAGAAGAAAACCAAAATGTGTACAAATATTCTTGTTTTGAAATATATGTTGCTAAAGGCTGTTTTACTAAGATGTATTCAATTGGGACATGCACATAATTTCAAGAAAATGTAAAAAATAAATTTATTTACTTAATTTTTTTTTTAATTTCATATTTCTTAAACGTCTTGTCATTGTCAGCATCTTGCTTTCATCGTAGTGAGAACCATTGGAAGTAATTTTACGTCGTAGTAATAATTTTTACTTTATGTGTTGCATTTATAGTGTTAAAATTACTGTAGCATGACCTAGAATAATTACCTATAGTAAAATTATTATTGCATGTATCAGGCAACAATGTCTGTGTGTTTCAAATATGTTGTGTCTCTAGAGAATTCTCGTAATTTTAAAATAGTTTCTGTGGAAATCTTTGTTATTTTACCGCACATAAAGCTCTTTTTACAATAAATTTTATTTTTTGGTTGTATTACCTGATAAAAATCTCTTGTTGAAACACTCTTAGAGGCCCAATGTAAATACATATTACAAAAACATTCCAAATGTTTATTTGCTTAAATTGACGTGAAAATTCTATTATTATATTAGTTAATATATATCCCATTACATAGTTTTTTATGAGTATTTAATACGAAACAAAATATAGTTCATCATTTCATCTTATTCATGAATGCAAAATTTATTTCTGCGAAAATTAGAACTAGTTATGAAAAACGTAAAAGAATAGCAACATAAAGCTGTTTAATTAAAATCGTATTAAAATATATAATGTAAAGATTTATCTCCCAACGCAAAAAATATAAAAATACATTCACATTATAATAATTAATCAACTGATACATCTGCTTATTGGTTGTAAGCATTAGTTTTTAGTTTGATAATGAAGTCTGAACTGTAAATAGGAAATATTTTTTGAATTTGAAAAGTATTGCTTGCTATTTTTAATTTTCTACAGCACCTACTGTACGGTGTACCCAAATCAATGTCAAATAAATATAAATAATACATAGTTACATGCATATGCATTTATTGAAAACAATTTATATACATAAATATATTGAAAACGGACTATTAGTAGATAATAAATAATTTTTTTACGCCTCATAAGGAATAAAACCACATAAACATTTGTAACCTCTTACAGATCATCATGAAAATATTTAATTGCAAATTTTTAAATATTTTAAATTAACTGTAAAATTTGAAAAGGAAAATGTGGGGGATTCGAAAAATCGATGAGCATATTAGATATCTCTGAAAGGTAAATAAGTAAACAGAGATTGTTTTCGAGGCTACGTTGCCGCTTCGTGCATACGACGCGTCCTGTCTTCGTCTAGCTCGTACGATCGGTAAAGCCCGGAGTGGCAACGCTAGGGCAAATTATGCGAAAGCTGTTGTAATTGCAGACATCTCTTTCACACCTGTGAAGTATATACTCTATGGTGATGTGTCAACTTTCAATTTTGACAAATAAAGTATATTATCCAGTTGCATAATGTGTTTATAAACAATAAATTCATTTATGTGTACATTCACACGGACGTAAATACTACTGATTTTTCAGGAATTTTAAAATTGATTATCAAAATAACTAAGTGATTTTATTTCTCAGAAGTCACGTAACTCACGTAATTCACATTAACACTTTTTTCATGTTAACTGTGTATTTATTTATTTTATAGAATCAAAACACATGACGAAATAAAATTGTATGAAATCGATATGTTTCGTTTACCCTTAATATACATGTCAATGTACACAGACTAATATTTTTACTTATATCACTGGAGAGCGATATGTATAAAAACAATTTATAGCCTCGCGGTGGACTCGTGCACTTTATGAAGAAAATAACTGTTCTAATGGTTACATTTCAGAAGTGATGTTTCTTAGAAAAAAATATTTAAAAACAGTTCTTATAGATAATTGTATGATCTCATTTTTGCTAACTATCACCTTGAAAAAGTTTTTTGCAGATATGGGATCGATAAGGACTTTTCACATTTCATTTGTAGTGATGTTCCCAAAATTCGTACCAATTTTCATTTCTATACGAATAATTGTAACCTTGAATGTTTTGTTTGACCGGATTATCATAATGACAACTAAAATGAATTCTCTTAAGACTCAATTTCAATATCATAATTTTTTATAGCCATTAATTTTAGCGGGGAGAAGAAACTTTGATTTTGTCTCTGCCTACACAAAATACATATATTCACTAAGATGGCATTCGAAGGAGCAACAACTGATTTATCAAAAATAGCCCAATTTCAATTGGTATTCCTTATATTTTACAATAAAATTAGTGATATTTCTTACAAAATAATTAATACGATTACCTTATTAAACAAGCGATAAGTTATTTGGCACAAAAGTTTCTATAAAGTGACAACACTATTGATCCTATACGTCGTAATTTAAATATCTAATTATTCTTAGTAGAAATTGTAATTTTATTAAATACAAATATCACACAACAATAAAATTTTATTTATTTTTATTAATTATTACATAAAAAATCTTTAATATGTATAAATAGTCTATTTCACGAAGATTCAGAACCACTTTATCAAGTCAGGGACGCGAAGGATACTAAAGTAATAAAACGTTTAATCCATTGGGATTATCTGACTCTCAGGAATAAATCGTTTTAATTTCTACTACACAATGGATGTTCCGCCCTTTGACCTTTACTAAACGAACGATGCTTACAAGAAATTTAAGATCTTTATGGTTAAATATCAATTTTGTAACATCTCAAACACGACATTCAATATGGCCTCATCGAACTGTAACAACACATTAGGGCCGTATTTTCCAAAAAAAGGGACAGATTGTCGAAAAGCATTCTGTTGTTAAATCGGTAATGAGCGCACATGCCCTCGTCGTACGACCAATAGGCGGTGAAGGTCCGACCGAGGGCCAGCGATCGGAACGAAGACGGTAACGAGGCTCTATTGATGCGTTGCCCGTGTTACATTCGGTGGAAAATGTTTTGGATGTAGCAAAAAAGAAAGACATTTTTAAGGTTCCGTATCAAATGGTTATCAACAGGACTCTATTACTGAGCCTGCGCCGTCCGTCTGTCTATCCCATACCTTGTACCTTTGGAACCAAAATTTTTACGAATTTTCTAACAAATAATAAAAAACAAATTATGAAGGTGTTAGGTTAGATAACCCTGTATACAATGAACGTGTTTTTGAACCTTTCTGTTATTTTTGCTCAATCGCAAAAGCGTGAATGTGCACAAACATCAAACTTATTATGCTGCAAATTCTGAAGTAAAAATAACAATGCACATCTCGCGTAGCGTTTAAAAAGTCGAGATCTAGTGGAAACTCGATTTTCGGAAATCAGGATGAAAATAAAAACATTCCAGTTATATAAAAAAAAATCCATTTTTATAACGGAAAGTTAAAAACCATCCAAAGAAATATAAAAATAATTACAATCGGAGACGTAAATGTGTATACGACTTTTATGTTGAAAGGATATATAATAAAAGCGAAAATTTTGCTAAGTATGTCAGAAACCTCTCAAAAACCTTTAAAAGTGTATGTGCCGCGGCCGAAACTAGTTTATTCATAATAAAACAAAAAAGAACAAAAATTCAATGATGACAATTTGTAATGTCATAAAGAATGAAACCGGTAAAATAGGAGACGCTACCTTAATTTCCAGCTTAAAGTTAGTTAAAGTTAAAGAAATAAAGTTATATTTGGATTTGAATTTGCATATATCAGGAGTTGCATCTATTATAGAAACATGAATCTGATTCCTCCGACTGCAAACATTCGTCATATTTATTTGGATATTTTTTTAAATAATCTTGTTTCCATCCTTTTAGTTCACTTTTATGCAGTCGGGTTTTCAATTTTTCTAATTAGTTTTTTTATTCGCCACTGTTTAATTCTTTTTTAACATCGAACTAACATTGCTTTCTCGTCATTAGCGGTGTCAAAGTCTTGTCTTATCCTCACAAACGTGATTTGTGATTTATCGATTAACATTGATAAACTAAAAGCTCAAGTTGCATAATTCTTGCAAATGCTGTAAAATGGTTTAGGAAACCTCATCTAGCTTCTGAAAGACCTATCCAATATATCAATCAACATAAGTTGAAAATTTTTTCGCCATTACCGCCGTTTTATATTTTACGGCCATCATTCTTGTTTTATACCTACTATTTTTCATGTTTATGAAACTATTATAACAACTTTATCCCACCTTTGCTATAAGTTTTGGAAATTTGATTAAGAAGGGCATCTAACTATAAATCGTTATTGAGCCTAAATGATCATTCAAATTGAATAATGGTTAGAAAAACATAAAAATTATTTCGGACATTTATTCAACGATGCCCTACTCGACATAGTTCGTCGACTTTCATTTATCTTTTTCACAATATGGAGTCGGGTTGTCACCATATTAAATTTTAATTAGTCACGTGTTCTTAATGACACAAAATAAAGATAAATTGTATAAGGTAAAAATCATCAAAATCGACTCATACATTTGGTCTCTAGAGCGCCACAAAGAAGCAAACATGCATATATATATCGTCGTGCAGTCCGGTAAAAAGATTAGCTTATAGCTATTATAGAAATAACTTCTCTACAGAAGTTTTTCAATTGAAGGAAATTCGTGAAGACCCACAAATGTTTGAAGAGCTCCTGGAAGAGGAATGAGAAAAATCTATTCGCAAGCTGCTGTATAAATATATCATTTCTTAACATTTCTCGTAAGCTGTATCTGGATTTTAAGTTGTATATTATGGTCCGTTTCGGTTGATCCTTTGAGTAGTTACAGATATACATACAGGCCAAACAGACAACCTCCTTTTTAATTTCGCGGCAGTTAGGTGAAAAATAATCTTCATTAAAACTCGTCTACTGAGATAAGAGGTTAGACTGGTTGCACAATATATAAACAAAAACCTAACTTGCGATAGCCACACAAGACCATTAATTATTAAAAATGTGTGTGCGTGTGTCAAACGTAAAAAATATTGTGCACACGAAAAACATAGTTGTGTTATGATAAAAATAAATCGTTTCACGTTATACTTATGGGAGATCGTATGTATTTAATTAAACTATACAGATACAAAAAAAAACTAGATGCCTATACTTTATTCTCTTAATATTACACCACAGACAATCATGAAGTTCATAATACACTTTATAAGCGTTATGTTTAATTCGAATTTATCAAAATGTACGTACGATAACGTGCGACGGGACGCGTTGAGCGTTAAATTATGTGAACGAATCAAATTGAACTATTTGGGTCATTGAATCTTATGACGGCCAATAACTCGGTATCTTTCACCAAACAGCCAATTGAGAACGCGTCGCGTTGAATTGAGAAATCACATTTACACCCTCAAATTGTGACGGACGACCGATTCCATTAGAATCACTTGCTGACTTTGGAGCAAAAGATGGAACGCCGTCCGCGCGCTGCACGCGCACTATCAACAGATATTCAGCGTCAGTGGCGTGATAAATGAACAAACCTACTTTTGATAAAATCGTCAATAAAGAGTAGGTATTTGATGCAAAACTTACATATTTATTTGAGTTCACACCGCGTATAACAAAAAATTGCAGTTTTTCCAAACGTTTTAGGTGAAATCGCAACTTTTTTTTACAATTTCCTTCTCGCACAGTTGTTTAGTTGTCGGTGTTTTTTTTTAGTGGCCCTCGATTCTAATGGTCAGATGAAGTATCACGTTGCCCGATGTAAGTAAAGTGGCAAAATTGATGATTCTAATACTAATTGTAAACATATGATGATAAATATTTTCTCTTTATCTATGTCACTTTAAAAAAAATGGTCAAATGACCCATTATGTTAAATATTTATACTACAGACAACGGACTCAGACATTATAACAATATAAGAATAGGGTTTTTGTCGGATATGCAATAAAATGTAACAACGCTAAAGTAGGATACTTATCGCCATAAGGAATCCAAATAAATAAATAATTTTAACTCATAAAAATACAGAATAATTTTACATTTTAAGACTCAATATTTTTAACTTCCCGCTAAGGAAATGAAAAATTTTCAAAAATCGGAAAGTTATTGGTTTTACTTCTTTTCGAAAATCAAGTTTTCATCAGATCTCGACGTTTTGATGTCACAGGAAGCCACCCTGACAATTTTTCGATGGTGCTGTGTCTGTATCCTGTGTGTGAGTACGTATGTAAACCTCTCATAACTTTTGAACGGCTTGACCGATTGGAACCAAATAAGTGACGTTTAATTGTCTAATTGCCAATATAATTGTCTAATTTTTTTGTGTGTCTTCAAGAACCCAAAACTGTAACCACCATAATTATCAATTTGTACGTGATATTTTCATATAGTAAACACCAACTGCTTCGTTTGTCATATTTTTTTTTATAGAAATTCAAAACGTGCCCTAGACATTGCTTACAGTTGACAGTTAAATCTTTAATGACGTCCCAAACCATAATATCAAATCGGCTAGCATTTTAGCTTGAAAATGTAAAATGTAAAGTTTACTTGGCCTTCTAGGGTACTTGATGTTTTTATTCAGTGGAAATAAAAATTCTAATAACATTTTAATACCAAAGAATCAAATTAAGCCACATTCTGAAGACTGATATAATACTGATAAAAAAAAGTACAAGGATCCGTTATATTATACTATTTCTTTAACTCTAATTTATAAATCAATAACTATCCATCCCAATACATTTTTAATTGAAGTTTTTTGACGCGGCTTGTAGATGGTAGTTGACAGAAATCATCACGTAAGGAAAAATCGTTATACTTTCTCTATTTGACTTTCTGTCTCTCTCTCTCTCTCTCTCTCTCTCTCTCTAACAAAAGCTAGTTAATTAAAATTTGCTTATTATTATATAATGTAGAGAAGTGTATTATTCTATAACAAATTATAGTGTTTTCAAATGCTTGAAATTAATTTAAATCACCCTAAAATTTTAGGGTTTTTATGTTTTTTCTATGATAATAGATTGTCGTTCGAAAACAACTATAAAGGGACAATTGAAACAAATCCAAAAATACGTCATATGTGATTTTACGTCATTTTAGTTATGAGTTTTCAAAAATAAGTAATTATATACAAAAATATATGTAGTTTGATCGCTTTGCTTGAAATACGTTGTGGAAAAAAATCTCACGATTTACATGTTATGTCATAAATTTCGAACAAACTGTACACACTAAGGAGATCCACGAAATTTATTGTAAGTTCAGGTGAGCGAAAGCGCAGGCGAATGCAAGTAAGAAAATAATTCTTGAACTACCACAGTTCACTTTTATTTCATTTCAGGTTGTACCCATTCAGGCTTTAAAGAGATCTGTTCTACTAACTCGCTCGTTACCGAGTTTCTCAGCCAGTCCTACGACCTCTTTCAGACTATTTCAAGTTTATTGTCTCATTAAGAGCTTTTGCGTTGTTCCTCATCAAGCATCTGAATGTCCATCAGAGCAATTTCGAGTACTGCTCTTTAATATCAAATTTATTGAATTAGCCGACTTAATAAGTTAAGAAATCTATTAAATTAGTACCCATGCGTCCGAGTTTTTTTTTATATTCACCTCCACAAATTTCTTACGAATTCTGAACCTATTTTCGAGCCAAACCGTCGTCGTTGAGATTGTGATTTTAGAAATTCGCGGTATGTAACAAAATATGTCCTACGTTAGATGGTATTCGTCGCCAATTCAAAGAAGGTAATTTTGAACGTTTTCTTTTTTTTTTGCACTTGCACTGAAACGTGGAAAAACTTTCTGACAGAATCTATATTTGTGGGCAGGGTCGGACACTTGATAACAAGGTCGAAAAATATCGTTGGTTCAGAAGCTTTTGCAATTTCACCAACTGTCCACCGGCCAGCGTGGATATAAGTAAACGTGTGGTGGAAATAAGTAAGTGCATTTGAGTACGGTAAGTGATCAGGGAAGAACTCGTGATATAAGAAACTAAACACATATTGAGACTACGATATCGGTGCCGGTAAATGAACGAAGCATTGGCAGAAAGCAAAAGCACACGGAAACAAGTGATCATCACGTTTTTTGTAAGACTGGTCATGGTGCCACTGCGGTGCTAGAGGATCAGCAAACAGTTAATTCTAAGCAGTATATGACAATCTGTGTTCCAACAGTGTTATCAGCTTGATATGATAAGCGATGGAAGTAACGAATCCGTCACTTTTTTGACATTACGACAGCGCCACGCCGCACACGTCTGCCAGAACACTTAATTTTTTTAATGCAAAAAATGTATCTGTCCTACCTCACCCACCACATTTCTCTGACGTAGCAATATGCAATTTTTACTTGTTTCCCAAAATCAAAAAAAAATGTGAAAGACAAGAGATTTGAGAACACGGAACATGGACTGGCTGCCTATAATTTCGAAATTTCTGAAGTATCTTGAAATAAGTAGTCAGAAATATTTTTCAATTGATTTAAACTCATGGAAAAGTATATACTTGGTCATAGTAAAGATAGATATTAGTAATAAATAATAAATACTATTATTTATGAATAGGTAGGTTTTTTTGGTATACCCCTCGTATTATCGCACATTCTTAGCTATAATCCTGAATAGTATATTCAGGATTATAGCTTTATCTAATAGTATATTTTTGACTTTTTTGACTTTTCCAACTCCTTTCGAATACTATAGTTTTATTCCTGCACTGTGCACTATAAACCGCAATAAAGACATTCTCTCAATCTCAATTTTCTTAATTAAAGCCGTGCAAGAAAAAAGGAGCCGTTTCAGACGAAGACGCCGAAGTGTCGTGACAGAATCAGCCTTCCACTCTCCCAGAACACTAAAAAGAAATGAAAGTAATCCCAAACACCTCCACGATATAGCATTTCAGGATCATATTCCGAATGAGATGTACTTTTTGTATGTTAAATTGACAGACAACGTCACCGTTCGCCGACAGCTTACATGAAATTATGAATCAATCCATATCGACGACACCCTATCTTCCGTGAAAATAATCTCATTATTTTATGTTGCTTTCATCCCCGGACGACCTCGACGTCCCTACGACGCGGCCGTCGCGGGTCCGGCTCCCGTATTACCGCTGCCGAAAAAAACTCTGCTTCTACGTTTTAGGGTCCGGATGTGAGGGCCGCCCTCAAGCGTTAATTACGAACGTCGTTAACACTGCACACGTACGCCGCATTCATTCCCAAAGCTGGCCGTTCCCGAATCGGCTTTCACTGATTCTTGTTCCGCACGGCTATTTAAAAGTTGTCGTACGTGTACCTCCGTAATTTTACCCTTCTAATTAAATTTGATATGTACGAATTAAATGATTAACTCTGTGTGCGCGTGTGTGGGTGCTTGCATGTGTGTGTGTGTGTGTGTAATTTTATTTTTCTAATTTTCTATACAAGTAGGCAAATGTGGTGACATATCCCTATCAAAGTTCGAGGATTGTGAAAGCAGAAAAAATAAACTCTAAAAGTAACTGAAGGCGTATATTTAGCTATACTGTGACAAAAAATGCACTACAGAATCACTAGAAGATTTTTAACTAATCACATTTAACTAATCGCATTTCAGTCGTTAACTTAGTGATCGCTGCTAAAATGTTGACGTCCTACGTTTGAATTTCGCTTTAAATACCCAGGAACGATTCATGTAGGTTATTCTATAAATACATAATATAAACAAGGTCATAAATTATGACCTTG
Source organism: Eumeta japonica (assembly GCA_005406025.1). Lineage (NCBI taxonomy): Eukaryota > Metazoa > Arthropoda > Insecta > Lepidoptera > Psychidae > Eumeta > Eumeta japonica. The sequence continues at coordinate 169,319 of BGZK01000405.1, forward strand.
TTATCTTTGATTGTTAAAGAGGTCTTAAAAATATCACATTTGACGTTAATAGATAAATATCTGGTATTTTCTTAAGCATTCTTAGCAATCAAAATTTAAAAATAATGAATACAACTACACTGATGCATTTCGCGGTATATATAAGCGGAGTGCTATTGTGATATTTTTCGTGCAGATGGCTCATTTTATCATTTTGTTTATGTGCCTATTTGGCACCATAACCCCCTCCCCTCTCTTAATATGTATGCGTCCGATGTGCATCCATTTCGGATTATTTACTAACCAATCCACGATCTTTTTTTTTTCCTTTTGAACAAGCTCGATGCGGTGCGTGATGCCGTTAATCTGTATTACTACTCTATAAGATATTTCCTATCGTGGTTACGATTTCAGCAACTTTTTCTAATGTCAGATAGGGTTGTGTAAGCACACCAACGTTTTTTCATCAAATCTTGACTGTCGCGTGATTCGATCGCAGCGAGACTTGATCTTTTCACTAGTTTTTAATTCATTTAAACAAATAAAAAAATGAACATAGTTGATCCGCCATCTGAGACAGTCCATATAGTCAGCTATGCTGTTATGCATCTAAGGGTACACCAGCCAATCAGTCTGCTAATATATATAGTTTCCCGCCAAAGATCACGAGTTGCAGCATCATGAATGCGCTTTCATTTACTGCGGCTCTATAGGACCCAGGAACAAGAGTGTATACCGATTCCAGTCTTGTGATGGCTTCCTTGACCTTGTCAGAATCAATTCCAATTCGATTCCGTTTTCAGAGGTCATGTAGTCCAGATTATTAACTTGTGTTTCAAACAGTGAGCATTTTTTTGACTAAACTTGAAACTATCTAAAGCAAGTAAGAGCTTGCTTTGACTTTTATCAGAGGTCATCAAAATCCTTGACATGCCAGATATGCGTCTCTGATTAGTTCTGCCGGTACTCGTACCATCAGATTTTTAAAGTGCTATGTGTGTTACATAAACCTAAGGGCATGATATTGAACTACCGAAGGTCCTATCTCGTTGAGAACATCGTTTTTTTTTTCTTTATTTTTACCTCATCCTGTAAATAACTACTTTTCGGATGCACGGTAGAAAACTGTTTAATCTCTAGTCTATTATCCCTAGTCTGTATTTAGTCTATTGTTGATTCGAAATAACAAAAGGCTGTCTGTCTTTGTTGCATCATTGAGAAGGTGATTGTCAACGTAGAATCTTGTTACTCCATCCTTTTTTTTGACTGAAACCACTGGCAAATATTATAAATTCCATGGTGGCTCAATAACGTTACTGTACTTCATTGTGTTCAGTAGATTTTCAATTTTCTTCTTCTCAGCCAGCGAGACCGACCAGGGAGGTTGCCGAATTAATATTCATTCCCAACGTTGACTCTGTGTTGTATCAAATCAGTCCTGCTTAAATCTCCGTCGTGTTTAGAACATACGTCAACGTATCTGGATAACCAGGATTGTGCCTCTACCATTCCTATTTCGGTTAAACTGATCCGGTCGCTCCCTAACATTGATCATGTGAGGCAAGTACGCACTCACTTGATATTTTCACAGGTCTAGAAGTTAACTTTTTATCCCAATATGTACTCAACCTTGCTGTTCTTGAAAATCCGTAATACACACCTGTCGTGTTATGTTACTTATGGTCTGGTATCTATAGTTCTCTGTTTTGCTCAAGAACATACTACTACTTGAACTCTCTACTTTTGTTTTACTATAATTTAACTGGTATTTAGTTTCAGACTTTTTCGGAAAAATAAATCCTCTTTAAACAATACAACTATATTGGAATTTAACTATAAGGGTTGCTATTTAAGTATCCGGAACTGGCCACATACAGAACAATATTTTAAACGTAATTACAACATTTAAAAATAGAATTCCTTGACTGTAAAACAGTTAGTTTCATGTGACTGTCAATTGCAAAACAATTGTAGCCTCATTTTGAAAATTGCGTGTCTTTATGACCATGGATTTAACTCGTGAAAATTTTCGTGCGATAATTCATTACTATTTTCGGCGTGGGTTAACTCAAAATCCACTCATTTCGACTATTGAGGATGAAGCATCATCAAAAACCGCTGTATATCACTGGGTTAGTGAGTTTAATCGTGGACGGTCTACGTTCACGGACGAATTTAGAGAAGGTCGCCTTAAATCGATTGTACCACAAAATATCGATACTGTGCGGGAACTAATAATTCAAAATCATCATGTTACACATCGCGAGATAAAGGCGTTCATGGGCATAAGCATACATAAGACACTACACGAAAATATGGCTGTGAAAAAATTTGTTCCCGTTTGATTCAACACAACTTGAGCATTGATCAAAAACAGGCTCGTGTCCATTGGTACAAAAAAAAATATAAAAAAAATCTGAAAAAAAGGTGATGAATCTTGAATTTATGCGTATGATCCCAAAACCAAACCATAGTCAACGGTGTGGATGTTCCAAGATGAGTCGAACCCAACAAAAGTGCTTCTTACCAATAGCACTTTGATGCAAATGGTTGCCTGTTTTATTTTTGCTATAAATGGACAAATGGTCACAGTGCCACTAGAGAATCGTATAACGGTTAATTCGGAATGGTATACGATCATTTGTTTGCCAGAAGTCTTTGAAGAAATAAGAAAGAACAACCGACAACGAAGAATCATTCCTCATCATGCAATGCTCGCTGTCACACGTCAGCCGAAACGATTCGGTTTTTTTTGGAAGGTCAAAAGATCGAATTGGCGGGTCATCCGCCGTACAGCCCCGATTTGGTACCCAACGATTTTTATTTACTCCCGGACGTGAAAAATAAAGTATGTGGTCAACGTTTTTCGGGCCGCGAAGAAGTCGTTGTTGCGTTCAAAGGGTGCGTTTGAAAGATACTTCAATCAGAATAGGAAAAAGTGCTTTAAAAATTAGTTTCACCATATGCAAAAGTACATCGATCATCATGACAAATATTTTGAAAAGCAATAAGGGAACATACCCATACTACGTGACCGTAAGGGGGTTAGGTTCTCAAAATAAATATTCAGAGGACGAGGGGGCTTAAGGCTTCTTCACGATTATATATTCTATTTGTAGTAAAACCTAAATACCTGTTACAAAATGTTTTTACATAAATTTATATTTCTTGATTATATTAACTTTCTATTAGCAAAAAATGGTTTAAAATCATATTTATGAATTACTAATTGAATACTAGGGGGGCGGGGTCACGTAGTATGGGTATGTTCCCTAATACCACATACTAAATGATAGATGTTTGTTTCTTTTTGATATTCCGGACACATAAATAACAGCCCTCGTATTCATAGGAATGTCCATATTTTTAGATTTAAGACACTAGCACTACGCTTCATATGCACTAAATAATTATGTTCATACATGTAATCTAATCGATTGCACAGTGCTCTATCATGTCTTCGAATATAACGACTAACAATCTCATCTTCTAAAAAGGATGTCGATTTGTTGGCCGATAGCCATTAATTTGCCGTTTTACCATTTAAGGTGCCAACACAGTCCCAATATAACTTCGTTGACACTTTTTTTAAGCCATTATTCCATCGAATCAAGGTATCTTAATTTTTTAGACATGCAATAAAATTTTAAACAAAAGCAGTTACAGTAATTCCTTTTGTAACCTTCTAGCTTACACCCTTTCCGAAACTTACACAAACTGATTCCCATGGCTTTCAATCTACACGTTACGACTGTCGAGCCGATTCAGTACACCATTCATCCCCTATTTCCATTCGACCTGTATTCTTTTAAAAGTCGTCTACATTTCTTCTTATTCTATTATTTATTTGGTTAGATGTATTTGTCTAGGGAAGGGCAGACAAAGAAAAGCTTTTAAAAAAAAAATTTCTTCGATTGGGATGTTCGACAGCACTGGCATGTACTCGTAGGAGGGCGAGCAGTAGCCACCCTACATGCGTACGCCCATGTTATACTATTATCTTATTATTTTTTGCTTATGCATGTAGTTCACGATATTTTACATTACTTTAAGAACAACATTATCTATTTGGATGGTTTTACAGAGAAATCTTCACCTAAGTTTATTCTAATTTTAAAAAAGCCTATGTATATATCGAAAATTAAATGAAATGACAATTCAACATTTTCAATAAAAAATTATATTACAATGATAATATTTTATATTTGAGGCACGTTATTTATATTACGTAATGAATTTTTCTATCTTTACGTAAACAAATCGTAAAGTAAAGTGGTTTTTCACATTACTATCTTTCCAACTTTGCCGCTTACTCCCTGTAAATAGTTCCGTACCGTAAAAGGGTTTGAACGAAACCGCCGTCCTTGTCCCTTCCGGAGTCTTCATAATATCGTCACGCCACACGGATCTATATGACGGCAGTTTAGAAGAAAATGCTACCAATATTTCATACTCGTATCTAAAATTGTTTGTTTCGTTAGTTTCGATAGAGTTAGTCAAAGTCCATGTACAAAGGTGTATTAAGTTCACGGTCTATCTTCCCATTTATTTGTGAATAAATAAAATTGAATTAAACTAAATAATTATTTATTGCATCCAAGTCCAGAGTCATTCTAAAATGTTTATCTCATGATTGTGATAAGATAGAATAAATAAATAGATAAATTTGATACAATAAATTTAGAACATAGAGGCCAGAATGGTTCAAAGTTGATTATTATAGACGATTTTTTTAGGATCTTATTTGAGAGAGAAGGAAATTGATTTAGCGTTGTTGACAAAAGATGAAATAGGTTAATTACATCTATTAAAAGTGTAGTCGTTTCTTTGAGTAAATCTTTTAAATATAAAAAAAGGCGCACATATGGAAACAGAAAATCGAATCTAATCGTATTTGTCTTTACTCAAATATTTACTAACAACATGCATTAAGGGATTTAAACGACACGTAAACAAGTACACATAAGCATTGACGAACATACTGAACTACCTGTTATACTCCGATGAAGTAAATTCCTAATTTGCTAGTCGTTACATAGTTTACAAGGTCTTCCTCGATGAAAATATTCAATGTTCAACATCATAGCTGCTCGAAAAGAATGTATTCGTGCTTGATGAAATCTACCAATCAAAAGCGGTTAAGGAAAACATGTTCGGTATTGATAAAAACTACTGAATATCCATCAATATTTATCATAATAGGTATTTAGAAAAACTGTGTTCATTTCGATGAAAAAACTATTGATGAGCTATCATAGGCACTCAAAAATAAAATGTTCGTCCTTGATGATATCTACTCAATATTCATTATTTTATTCACTCAGAAAGAATGTTTCTCTTTAGTAAAACTGTTTAATATCCATCATCGCAGCCGTTCAGGAAGAACAGATTAATCCCCGATGAAAACTGTTCAATATTTATTATCATAGCCGCACAAGATAAACATATTTATGCTACATGAACTTGAAAACATATATATACATCATTGTAGCCGCTCAGAAATAACACGTTGACCTCAATGAAAACTACACAATATCCGTCATTCCGATCAGAAAATATATACTGCATACTATAGTAATTATCGCTTTCTATAATATTTGACGTAAAAAAAAAGCCAAAAAACTATTATCCTGATAAAATTATGATAAAGTTATTATCCTAATCGTAAAAGAAATCCCAATCCCTCGCCTGCCAAAGCCTTCTAATTTCGCCTCGTCAATATTTATATTGTAATTTATTCGTCTCTCTATGTAATTTTCGAATAGGAAAACACACTTCTGCCTGCCGCAGGGGCCGACCGCGGTTACAGACCGCGGACACGCCAGACGACCATAACGAACGCGTTCGTGTCACTCCGAACGTCCCGAACGATGAAACGTAGTAGAAATCGATCAAGTACGAACGACAGTCAAGCACCGAGGGTTCCGTAACGCCATACAGTACATTATATGCGATATGTGTTTATCAAAATATTATCTTTCGTTTATTCAGTTCGGGATCATTAGCGCGACTCGCACTTGACCGATTTTATTATTTGTTTAGCGATTGAGTTTGCAATACCGCCGCATACATCAAACTTGACGCGTGTGCTTATTTCTGTCTCTAAGATGGCGAACAAAAACTTTTTTTTTCTCTTTTTGTTGTCTATTATTATTTGTTAGCCCATCCACTATTATAACGCATCTTCTGTGTTAAAATTTCAACATGTTACTAGTGAAAATTCAAAAGAGCCTTTAAACTTAGAAAAAACGACGTAAGCTTATTAATCAGCCCTTTGAGATCTTTTTGAGTACAAACCCTAAAGAAATTAAATATTATGGTGAAAGCGTTAAACGTTTTTCTCTAGTTACAGTGACAGACGATTGAACTTTTTGTATAATGAAATCCCACCAGATTATAATCTCTAATCACTATTTTAATCCCAAATGTCTAACAACATCTAAACAATTGAGCTCACAACGGATTAGTCATGTCTGCGGTCGCGTGTCGCGCAATGTTTGTTTGCTTATGACGTAACGCGTTGCAGTGTAGGGCAACACATTTTTATCATGAATTAAGTTTGTGTAATTTTGATCTTTAATTCAACTGTTGTTATGAAGACCTCATAGAGTATTATAATATTAAGACCTAAATTGATCCAAGAAAGTCGCTGTCTGCAATACAACTGATAGAATTACAAAAGAAATTAAAAATGTATATCATATACAACTCATCAACATGCTCGAAATTATACAAAACGCAAGTCGGAGAAAAGCTAGCATCTAAAATACTATTCATTTTTATGCAAGTATTTAAGAAGTGTAAATAAGAAGTTCACCCAAGCAGCACAAAATTCTGTAAAATTTTTCACTTTTACCTACTATAAATATGAATTTCAAATATTCGTAAACTTACGGTTTGCACTTATTTTAAAGCTGACAATAATACTAAAAACTGCATGATATATGTGAAAAAAATGATCCATTTTGTTACTACTACTTTTAGAGAAAATGACGATAACCTTTGTATCCAGTTCGATTGAGAGGCTGTGAGCATTTTAGAAAAGCTGAAATGGAATTGCCGAGTAAAAGTTCACGCTTACGCTGATACAATGCTCTCATTTTAACGCCCGGATTAATAAACGTCTCTCATATGATGCGCCATCTCAGAAATTAACGTGAGAGCGAGACGTATGTTATTTTTTTGTAGTTAGTGAAAGTTATAACACTATAACTTTCATTCTCAAGATGGAACGCCGCATTTAAGTGTGCTTTGTAGATGCGGGAGTTAAGATGAGAGCTATGTATCAGCGTAAGAGTGGACTTTTATACAGCAATTCCATTTCCGCTTTTCTAAAATTGTCGTACACAGCTTGTCAATGGAAAGCCGATTACAAACGTTATCGTCATTTTCTCTAGAATCAATAGTAGCACAACGGGTCTTAATCTTGAATGAATTCGCGAGCTTCGGCGCATTGAAAAGGAAACTAAAAACTATTAAAAATAAAAGGCAGAAGCAGAAGTAGCATTTATTTTTTATCCACAACTTTTGTTGTTAGTTTAGGATTTCAAAATCAGTTCAAATTAAAGAAAAAGTACCTAGAGGCTTTTTTTGACTTCTAACTACATATCTAAGAATTGATAATATATTTTATGTATTATTCAAATACTTTCGATAATTACTAAACAGTTGTAAAAAAGTTTTCCGTGCTTCTTTATTCATTATACGCAATTTGTATAAAACTAATTAATTAGCTTTTTATAAAGCCAATGCAAATGAGAATATATAAAAAAATACTTTTAACTATGTACAACACATCCAATCAATAGCGATTAAAATGGTACATTTTGTGCTACAAAACGTAGCATAAAAACCTAACCCAACCTAAACCTAATCACACAAAAATTTGACGTATTTTACAAATTGCAAAAACCAGAGTTTGGACTTTTGAAAATCGTCTAGCGACATAATTTTTGAAAACTTTCATGAAAACAATTATACATTTTTGAGAAACTTTTGAACCATTTTGTTTAACTATGTTATTTTCAAAGCTAAACTAAGCGACTTCTCCACGACCTTTTTTCAAATAAATTTTTAGCGACACAAATAGCTTACAAAGTGAAAATTTATCTTACTTTGTAAGATTATATTAGAAGATAGAAGTTAAAAAATACATTACATGGAGAGTTCCTTAGAGCGTCTTCCACGATCTCTTTTTCAATTTGTTATAAATAAAATTCACTTTTACTAGTCAGTTATAAGTTCAAAATTTATCTCAAAAGTGAGTTTAAAGAAAGTCGTACAAACGGCTCCAAAACCCATTCAATGCTAATTGCTGCTACACAAAACAAGATTGCTAAAGCTTTAAATAGTTTTCTTGAGAAAGTTTCATGATAAATGTACAGACAGACATTAAAATACGTCTAGAGTGCCTTTAAATTTATATCGCGCACTAATAATGCAACTTAGTAACATTGTTATATTGTTTATTGTTGTAACATAATTATGCTGTCTAATTTTATGTAGTTATGACACTTATTTCTAATTATCATTTAATTCCAACTCATCTACCATTACTGTCATACCCATCTACCAATCTTATCTATACATTAGGAATCCAACCATTGTGCTAAGTCGTATTCAACCAAATTAATATTTCCTTTTTGACGTTTTTCGGTATGTGTTGAACTTGAGAGAATTATAAAGAATGACGAAAAAGGAAAAATCAACTACGGTCAAAAAAATGTTGGATTTCTGATGTACGGAGAAGGCTCGTAGACGGATATGGAAGTTATAGGAGATGAGTAAGAAATTAATAATGAAGTAGATCATATGTTATTTACACTGAATATATAGACAGTTATTTAGAGTTGATGAACTCGAACCACTCTATAATTATACGAAATATGTTAAGTAGTTTAATTTGATTTTGTTTTCGTACATTAAAAATATAAAATTGAAACAAGAAAGGTAGGAAACGTTATTTTATTTATTGTACTCTTCCTAAAAATTACTACTGTTTAATATATATCCTATAACGTATAGCGATTTAAACGCAAAAAAAAATTAAATTAATAATTATGACGTAATTAATTGTACCTTCTTTTATCTGACTTAATTTTTTTTTTGTTAAAACACAAAAAAGATCATCAAAGATGAAGAAAGTACATAGCGTTCTTAAAATAGAAAATGCTCTTACCAGGAAGAAATTTTAATGAATTATTTATGATTTATTATTTATTGGTTCACAAATTTTAAGATATCCCACAGTCCTAAATAAACAATTCTAAAGTGTCGTAGCGAACAGCCGGAAGCGAAGGGAATCGCTTAAATACGCATTATAATGCATAAAAAGCAGGTATTACCAACTTATTACCGTAAATGAAACTTAAAAGTGGGTGTTTACTATATTTTTTCTTATGTAATCCCCAATGTGCAACTAAACTATTAAGCTCGAGCTCCATATGCATGGACAATGAAGAATTTTTTTTTGTCATTTCCGTGTTTTAATCCTTTATGGGTACTCGACACCTAAAATCAACTAACCGAGTTATATCCGACTCTTACCGACATAAATCACCATAGTCTCTCTCTCTTCACCTATGCTTTCGTTTGCATATCTACGATTTCTTCAGGGCAAAAAACAGAGCACTCAAAATAAAGTTCCATTAATTATAAATAAAATGTGATTAAAATTTTGTTAAATTAGTATTAAAATACAATAACTTTCTCGCCGACCTTATATTTATTAATTAAGTAATTGATGCATTGTTTAAAATTACATTATGATATTATATGGACTTACGTAAATTATGATAAAATAACGCGCACCCTCGCTTATATAAAACCCATACATGTTACGTATCTCGTTTAGATAAAAAAAAGAAAGTTAGAACAACGAAGTCCAGCAAACGTATTCACATTTCTAACTTTTTAATTAACACTGCAATTGAAACAGTTATCATTTATACTTTATTAGATAATTTTTGGGTTATACTAACGACCTGACCCAGCTTCGCAAGATTTAAAAATCGACGAAAACTTTTAATATATCATTGGTAATCATATATTACCTTAGATATAATAATAATGATATAATATAAACTCACCTATTTTCCAAAATGGTGGGAGATTATAGACTTCCATATCTTTCTTGCCTCAATGACATCTATTAATCTTTCATACAAGCTCGTCGGTTTCGGGTGCTTAAAATGCAGCCCTTTTTAATACCACCAATATGGTCTGCATGGGTTTTCTAGGGCGACCCGCAGACCTTTCCATCACACACATCGCTCTGTAGATTTGTTTTCTCAGTTTACTTTCATTAATCCTCTCCAGATGGCCAAACTACAGCGACATACCTCTTTCTACTCTGGTCGCCACAACTACCTTCAAATGACACCGCTCTCTAACATTATACCTATCTTTCCGAGACACACCGCACATACGATGCACCCATCGCATGTCCGCATTGATCCCACTTTCATTTTCTTCTGCCGTACCCAGCTTTCACTATTACATAAGCGTAGAGATTAGAACCACGTTATATCACCCATAATGGGGTCATTTCATCTATAATAGAAGCATACAATTATATTTTTTAATGGCGCAGAAAATATCATGCATTCTGATGCATGATATTTACTGTGATGATATTTTCATGATATCAGAATTATTTACGCAGAATTAAGAATTCATCTGAAATTCTTAATTCTGCGTAAATAATTCTGACTTAAAAAAAAGATTATATTTATTTATTCCAAAGAATCTAACTTCTTACTTCCGGATTTCTATACTATGGAAATGTACATTACGTTTTCTACAAATTATGGCCTACAAATTTTAAAAAACGAATGTCAATTTCAAAATATACACATAATTAACTAACGCATATATCAAGAGCAATTAACCGGTCATAAATTAAAAACGCAAATGCATTTCAATTTTTAAAAGATTCGTCCCTTAAAATAATATATATATATATATATATATATATAAATATCAAAAGGAATTAAACTAAAAAAAATCAATTTAGCTCTCAGGTTAGAAATAAATAAACTCTTTAAACTGAAATTTTATGAGTATTAAAAAGAATAAATATAGGAGGCGATTCAAAAAAAATCTTCAAAATTTTGTAAAACTGGTTATAAAATTATGCATCGGTTGTCATTATCGTCCTTTATTAATTACCTTCACATTACATTCGCATTAAATTGTGTTTTTATTTCCACCTCCATGATTAATTATACCATTTTTCCCCATTTTTACAAAAAAGTTTAGACAGTGTCTTTGCTTTTTATTCCGATAATTTTCTATGAAGGAGTTTTTTAAACAAGACATATGTCTCTAAATTTAAAAAGAGCATTCAGAGGATTAATTATTAAAAATACCGAAATGCCTTATTTTGTTTCTAACTAGAGCCTAGATACTAAACATTACATTCCTAACTTCAAAGTAACTGAACACTCATACGGACTTTTACCTAATTTTCACTTTCAGGAATGAAGTTCTAAAAGCATTAAAGCAGATAATTTATAACCGAAATAGCGAAGAATATATTTTATAACATTTTATAATTTCATTTAAAACATTGCAAATATCTCATACAAAGTTTTCTTTACTCGCTTATGACATTTAAGGGTTTCAAAATTCTTTTCTTATTACACATCTTCATCACAAAAATTACAATTTTGACTCTTTAATAGTTTCGATTCTACATTGAGTTGTCTACCGTTTAGTCTGTCAGAAATATTGTCTTTCTCTAACAGCAATTAGATTAGTCACAAAATAAAACAATCAACTCTATTTTAAGTGACCATCCTTGTTTTTCTGATTCCCAAAATCAAGATTTCTAAGAAATCGTTATTTATCGTTGTTGACAATTAGTTTTTATTTATTTAATGACATAAGAACGAACAAAATTAGAGCAATGCGTTTCAATTACGCCCGATGTCCCTTATTAATCCTACGTCATTGCTCACACCATAGTGTCACTTGCATTATATTCAACCTTTCGTCCGGCGAAAAAAATTAATCATCCTACCATAAACAAGTGGGACGACCGTGGCCAAAGAGCATGCACTCTAGCTACTAATACTAGTCATCATATAGATGATTATTATAGCGTCAGCAAATGACCCAAAATAAATAGAAAAAACATTAAAAACAACATTCTCGTGTATGAAATCTGTTTCTCCTAAACATTCCTTGAGTTTGCTATAATGCTCGTATTTCGTGATATTATTGATGTCCGAGAACCGATTTTCATAGCTCTTTTCATATTATGAAAGTCAATTTTTCTGGTTTCAACTAAACTACTTTTTCTTGAAATTTTGTCCATAGTAAAATTAGATTTTACTCACACGCACTTAAAAAATAAACTGTTATGAAATAAAAATAGTACTAAGGATAAAACCTATTAGGAAAAACCGTCAAATATTAATCATTTTATTATAATAACAACTGAATCCCTTATTGCAGATGGCGCGACCATAGTCGAATCGATGGCCATTTTGCAGTATTTAGAAGATACGAGACCACTCCCTAGTCTTTGGCCATCTGATCCCCTGCAGAGAGCGCGCGTCAGGGAGATTTGTGAAGTAACAAAAAGGAACATTTATTATTTTACGTAATATATTTGAAACGCTTTCGTTCATATAACTTTCTCTACATTAATGTTATTAAATTGTGGAGATTAAACTCAAATTGGAGTTACAAAACATTCGTGATCGAAAAATAAATTACGGTCACAAATGTTTAAAATTCCAATTGAGTCGTTTAACAAAGTATCTAGATATTTGTGAATTATTAATACATTCATTAATTATAAATATATATACAGTTCATTCATCGACAAAATTTTTTCATTGCTAAACCTAGCCATTAATCAATCGTTGCCTAATCGATCTACTTATCTATGCATTTGTCCGAGTCAACCTATGACAAATCGGACAGACGCAATTAATTTTCGCTATATGTTATTTATTTTTCTCATCACAAATGTTGCCTTTACTAAATCAAAGAGAAAGATTGTTTTGAATCGACCTTTTAAATTTTTGATGGTCTTGTAAGCGTATATTATCAATGTCATTCATAAACTTGCACAATGTTGTATCAAATTTAATCACCCCTGCTAAGGCATATCCTCCCACAATCTTTTTATTTGAGATCGAGGGTATTGAAAGTTGATCCTTTCGCTTGGCGGGTTCCCCAAGTCATGCGTGTGATAAAATTTCACTTAAGATAAACACTCATTGATCGATTTCCCCGTCTCTACAACCGATTTATGCACATCATTTACATACTCACACAAAGGAACATAATTACTTTGGTGCTAATTTCTAAATTAAAACATTTTAATAATTGCCAGACAAGTGGTACGTCTCGCTATCTAACCCTCGCATAGAAAACAGTAACTTAATCCAAGCGCGCAAGGATTAGAATTCATATATTCATTGGTCACCACAGGCGTAGACGGTGCACCTCTATGGTGGCCAATGAATCGTCTATAATCTATGGTAGTTGAGCTCGCGCTCGCCGCCCGCGTTGCGCTGTCGCGTCGTGTTTCTTCCGCTGCATGAACTCTGTGCGCTAAATAATCATATAATAGGTTTATATATTTAAGTACTTTCAATTTAAATAATAAGTTTACATTGACGAATTCAACTAGGACGGCTTATCAAATTAGTTCGGTATTCAATGTCCATTGAATACTATAAGCAAAGACAAAACACTATTTACTGGCGGTCTTCTACCCTCTTGCTGGATGTTAAGGCTTACGAATGTAAAAAAATGGTTAAATGTATATCAAAGTTAAAAAATGAAATACTTAACCTAAAACCACCTACAAATTAGGTTAAGTATTTTATTTTATATATAGCTGTCATTTGCCCGCTTCGCTGGCTTTAAATGAAATATTTACAATGTTTGTACCTTATAATTACCATACTATGTAACGAAACTATATATATTAAACCATTTTCGCAAACAAAAGTTCTTAAGGTAATTTTCATCTAAATCTGAAAAATTTAAAAAAATCTACGACAATACAAAAAATTTTAAAAATCGTGCTGTAAAAGAGGTTGAATCAATGACTCGTGAAAAGATTGTTTATTACAAAATTTGACAGATTTATACAGTAATACAGATGTAGATTTCATATACTCAATTGCAGATATTAAAATTTGAAATAGCTAGTTAAAATTTTATTGCAGTTAATTGAAGTTGATTTTGTCTACCAGACGGTGGTCTCTGGAATCCAACCTCTGCAAAATGTGGGCCTGAAGAAGTACTTCAGCAGCGCAGATCAGTTCCAAACCTTCGCTCAGACCATAGCCCAACGCGGTCTGCAAACTCTCGAGGAACTATTGAAGAATTCGTCGGGAGGAAAGTATTGCGTTGGTGACCAGCTCACCGCGGCCGATATATGCTTCGTGCCGCAGATATTCAATGCTGCAGGACGGTCGGTAGCATTAGATTTCTTTTTCATCATTGTTCAAAGTTCAAAGTACTTCTGTGAAATCTACAAAAAATTTAAACTGCTTTTAATGTAGTCTCCATTTCAATATAGAAAAAAATAGTGGTATTAATAAATTTTAGCTTTTCCAAGAAATTTTTCCCTATTCGTTAAATAAATCACAACTCAATTGTATTATGATATTGTACAAAATCAAAGCGAATTGAATTATTACCATTCATCGTGAACTTATAAAAAGTCTGAATTATGAAGCCATGAATTCGATCTGATCCAACTCAAATAAAAGCGATTGCCCGAAATTGTTGTAGCAGGTTTCTACTCACCCCACTGCCGAGTCTTATCCTCTCACAATCTATTCATTTTAGTCTGGGGGACTTTTGACCTGGCTCAGAACAGTTTGCGCTTATGCCTCAGTCGTATTAATAAACGTACTCATATGACGCTATCTCGAGTAACGTGAGAGCAGGTATGTATTATTTCTATAGAAAGATTATAAGTCTCGCTCTTCCACTATGCCTTCTTGGTCTTATTAATAAACTCTCACAGTCGGCTGCATACGACGGCTGTATTTCTGATCTGATGAAATGAATAAGGGAATATAAAATAGAGTTTTTTATTCATTAGATAAACCTAAATTATTTATCTATAGAAATGAATTATTACAATTGTTTATAATATGCACATGATCTTCGTATAAAACTCGTTAGTTTCGGCAAAATAGACTGGAATACGCACTCTTAGATGGATGTGCTTTATATGACATAACTCAATCATACTCACAGGCGCAGGCCCTGCGACCGTGGGCAGGGCCACACCGCCCGGACGCCGCCTCTGAACTCTCAGTCACTGACGTGGTGACAACGTCCGGAGCGGACGGCTGAACGCGATCTCCGGTGCTAGGAGCGAGTTGAGTAAATTGACGTTAAAAGTTAAAACTCGTTGGCCGATTCAACCAGAGTCGGATTTTGAACGCAGACCTTCTGGCTCAAAGGCAATACCTATAACCACTCAACCATCGCCTGGCCTGCTCTAGATGCTCAAGCTATTTTTATGTCAAATCTTATTACAATAAATTATACTGTCTCTCGTATTGCAAAATGAAGTTTTATTGTAACATCTCGCTAAGAAAATTTAACATTTTCATAAAATTACAAAAGTTATAGTTTTCGGCCGGATTTTTTAAAATCGAGGGTTTATCAGGTGAACGTTTTCCGCTCCTATGAAGTTTTTCAGGCCATTTTCAGAGAGACGTTCGTATGTACATGTATGCGAGTGCGCGTGCATTTATGAATGCGAAGGTGTGTGTGTATACGTGTGTTTGTGTATGCGTTTTGCGTGCATGCCTTAGTGCGTACGTTAGTGCGTGCGTACATTAGTGCGCGCATCCGTGGGTGCATGCGTGCGTGCTTGCGTGTGTGTATGCGTGAGAGTGAATACATGTGTGTATGGATCTATCTGCGTGTGTATTTACGCTCGTATGTGCGCATATAAGTTGAAATCGGACTATCAGCCTTCAAAAGAATTTAGGTTTCCTGAAAATTTATCATCACAGATTCCAATCAATGGCATACAGATTCTAATAAATACATAATAAATATGTAAATCTGTTGACCCTACAGGCCATTCCTAAAATTCCCGCTGTGAATTTATCGATGTATTTTAGAGCTCCTTGAGTTCAAGTGTATAGTTGTCTCGAAGCTTAAAGACCTGTAATTAAGCTTTTCGAACTCAAAAATTCGACAAAACAATCGACCTTATAAGCTATTTCTGAAACTATTTGCTACTTTCAAACTCAAACTTTTTAAAAAATGTACCTAGAAAGAAATTATTGAGTTTGAGCTCAAAAGTTCAATTTTGCCCTCTTTCAAACTCTCCGAGTTCAAAAATTTTAATATAGTCACTTCAAATGATTTTGAAAGAAACGCTAATAACGGTAAACTCGATAAACAATGCGGTAAGTTTTAAAGCAAGGGTCACTTTGACTTATTCTTTTTAGATATCTTTATTCTTATTCCTTCTTTTTAAATCAGATTTTTAGATATTTTTGTCATATCCCCTAACATATACAATGACGCCATTAAATTCAATTACCCGACCAATTTGATTGAATACTATTTATCAACTTAAAAAAACAGTTTTATGATTTTTTTCACTAAATAGTTTCCTTAAACAATTCAAATTGATAGACTATAATATCTTTTTGCAAGAATCAATTGTTCTCGCTTCATCTTTTCAGACGTACACAAATTTTATTAATCATTTGTAGGGCCCTTGGACAAGTTTTAGTATTTGGCCCTCAGAAAAGTCATCAAGAAGACGTCATAAGCCGTATGCATAAGCTGTAGTACAAGTGTAATTTTAAATCATTTGAATTTACAAGAAGTTTGTTAGGCAGTTAAAGCATTATGAATAGAGTTCTTTGGAAATCTTTAATGTTTATCAACAATGAAATTATTTGCTGAGATAAATGGAAACGACTTGACCACATTTCATCTATGCTGTAATATATGTCTATAAATATTTATGGTTATACAAAATTACAAATTATATTTATGGTGATATTAATTACTTATACCCCTAATTGTCGTTGTTTTAGATTGAAGCTGGACATCAACAAGTATCCGACCGTCTCCAAGCTGTATAAATCGCTGCTGAAAGAGAAACTATTCCTGGACACGCATCCTACAAAATTTAAACCCAAAGAAAACTAATGAAAACTTCAAATGGAGGCGCGCTTTTGGGAGTCCGTTAAAAATAAATGTTGTTATTCCATATTGTGTATAAATTTGACCTAGAAATATCGGAGCACATTTAATGTGCATATGAGGTTTCATTGTCTTAAAATATACCTATAAAATCATCATTTTAGAAGTTACGCTTTGGTGATTAATGGAGCTTGTTCGCCACGCCGGGCTGCGAGGGGTCGATACGTTCACTACTGAATATCTTGCACGTACAATTGAGTTATTTGTTCATAACCGATAGACATGAACTATATGGTAAACAATATAATACCATAGATTTATGACATGCCACAGATGTACGACTGAACATTGTTTTTGTGTTATTGTATTGTGTTAGGAAAAGGATCTGAAAAACAGTAGAGACTTGAAATTTAGTGCCTCTCGACAAATTTTCAAGACTTAATATCCAATTGGGTAATTTTTCAAAGAAATCCAAAATTATTTGAAACTCTCATCCTGTCGGTCCTTTTATTTTGCATCTTTTATTCGAATACCATTTTTTTATCATCGTCGTACTTGGGCAACCTTTCTTTTCAAGCGCACAGATGCGTTTAGTTTATTCAAAAACAAACTAAGCTCATACCGAAATAAGTCTAAACGTAGTTCAATTACCGAGCAAGTTACCAGTGTTTTGGTACATAACAGCTCGTACCGCGTGAACAAAGCGCGGCGACACGTCAACCCGTAACCTATACCGCCGCTAAGACATAGACGGGGCCGGAGAGACGGTACACGCGAATTTATTCATCGGAATCAGCATTTCAAAACGAAACTCACCGCCGACGCGGGCCTCCGGACTAAGCTCGTCCATCGAAATGCGACTCGTAACTTTAGGAGAATTTAAATACGCGCGGGGAGTGCGCCCCGCGCCGCGCGCCGCGGCCGCGAGTGAATGCGCCGAAGAGAAATACTTGTGATATTCTTTGGAAAGTTTTATGCGAGTTTCGGACCGACGACGAACGTCGTTAGCGAGTCGTGAACGAAAAGAATAACCGAGTAGAAAGACTTGATCACGAGCGACGCTCAGTTGGAAGTAGGTATATGTATATGTACTTTGTTACAAGATGAATGCGCTGACTCGCAATTAATGCAATGATTATGATATAGACCTTAATAAATGTAAAGTTGAGAACGATCACCACGTTTTGTGACTACAACGACTTGTTAGAGAAACAAGTAGATCGTTCATCGAGGACTCCGGAAATCCGGATCGGTAAAACATTGGAGGGTTTTATCACGTTGTATTATTCATAGTACATTACATTACATTGTACATCACAGTACATTATATTATTCGTCTACTCGTGGCCATGGCCGATGCTCCTCGACGGATTTTGACACTTTACGGGAATGGAATTATGAAGTCACCGGCTTTCGTCCCCGGCTCCGCCCGCGTAGACAAGGAATGAATTTCTTCACCGTTTCAAGCCACAACTCTTTCATTCACAATCCTGAACCCAATTCTGTGCTTGACTTCAATTTCGATTCCACTATCTATTCTGATCCTCATCTCGTTTCCAATCCCCGACCTCAGACCTGATTTTCATTTCGAGTCCTTTCCTTTTCTTGATTTTGTTGCCGGTCTCGATCTTGATTTTGATCCTGATCCCGCTCTCGATGCCCAATATTTCATTATATAAATTATCCACATTAACCTATTAGGCGTTATTGATCCATTGGAATTTAAACTTTAGCGATCCTTCTTTCCTTTTTTGATTTAAAGATGATATTTCATGAAATACGGTACGCTATATGGATTTGGGCGTTGTACGATATTTCAAAAATACGTAATCAAGAAAACAACAAATTACAGTACGAATTTTTATTATCTGATATTGCTTATAACTGCATAATATGTATTTTTCGTTCCGCAATCGCAGCACTGATATCATTGTAGTAAATGAAAAAAACAACATCCGAACGATAACACTATAATGAACTTGTATATTATTTATTTATTTATTTAATTCCCAGAAAATAGTTAAATGCTCATTGAAAAGTATATTTAAATCCTATAGAGGAAACATGTTGTTCCCTGTGCATAGGTTCGGGAGAAATGAATAGGCATATATGATTTATTTGTCATATATGCCTATTTAAAAAAAATAACTTAATACATATATAACTTAATTACTAATCTCAGCTATTCTAAAGTGAAAAAATAATAATAATAAGTAAGTACTCAAAAGTATAAAGTTCCATGTGAGATGTTATACTCGACTTTATAAAGCAAAGACAAGAAATAGGATAAGACCTTTTATAGAGATAATAATTGCTCTTAACTGAGCATTAACCATTTTTAATATTATATTTAATTGATTTAGTTAACGTAGGTGTATTCTTAAATTCATTTGGTAACATATTAAAGTATTTGATAGCTGTATATAAAGGACTACTTTGGTACTTGGTTTTGGTAATTTTAGTTCCCTGTATATATTTGTGTCTGGATCTACCAACGTAGTTATTATATTTATGTGCGCAAGTTTTACAGTATTTGATCAGACTGCAATAGACAAATTGTTGCTTGATGTTACATATATGATTTTCTATTTATTTTTTTTTATTCTTTTTTGGATTGTAAATAATGCCTTGTTAGACTTTTAATACCCGCCACCCCACGCTATTACACCGTAGTTAATGATGCTTTCGAATAATTAATGATATAGCATTTTTAGTATTCTACGTTCCATAAAAAGACTTAGTTTGTACACGAGGGATTAGAAATACTTGACTTTTTTAACTATTTCACTTACATGTACATACCATTTTAAACAGCCATCAATATAGATAGCTAGATATTTACAGTAATCAACTCTTTTTATTATTACATTACTAATACTAATTTCAGTCGTTGGTATAGAATCACTATAATAAGAAAAAGTTAGATAGACAGTTTTCTCTACACTCAATGTCAATTGATTATTTTTTAACCAATTTTAGACAATTTTTAGAACTTTATTCATATCACTTTACACATCTTCCCAATTATCTGCGTACACCTGATTGCAGTATCAGCATATGATGATAAGTGATTTTTGCCTACAATGCTAAAAATATCATTAATGTATAATAAAAATAATAAGAATCCAAGTATGGTTCCTTGAGGAACTCTAATTTTAACATTTTCAGGTTTACTGTTTACTCCTTTATATCTTACAGTTTGAACTCTGTTATCCAGGTAATCTTTAATTAAATTATTAGCAACACCTATTATGCCATATCTCTCTAACTTGTTCAGCAATATGACATGATTAACAGTGTCGAAAGCCTTAGCTAGGTCTAGGAAAGTAACAATTTTTCGATTATCAGAGTTTAAGTTATCATACATATACTGAACAAGATCAGCATGAGCATCACTTGTGCTTTTATTTTTTAAGAAACCAAATTGCCTCTCAGATATTATGTTGCATTCAGTTGTAACATCCGTTAAACGAACATGTACTAGCTTCTCTAGTACTTTAGCTATGTTCAAAATCAGTGAGATAGGACGATAGTTACTTGGCTCATACTGACCTCCATTTTTGAATATGGGTACAACAACTGCGGATTTTATGGCACTAGGCCAGGTTCCTTCATTCAAACAAATATTAAATATACGCTCAAGTGGCTTGCTAATATATTGAGCCAATGTTTTAAAACTTTACTGTTAATACTATCCGGGCCACCTGCCTTGTCTTTTAAGTTTTTAATGACCTTAAAAATTTCATCAGAATCAGTAGGTCGTATAAAATATCGATTTACAATTATTTTCCACTATATCAGACGCCCTGTCTTCACTCATTTTATCAGAATTGATTCTTTTAGCTAGACTTAGTCCTATGTTGCTGAAAAAGTGAACAAAAACTTTAGCCACATCTTTGGCATCCATTACTTCCTTATCTTTGTAGATTAGTTTTTTTTATTTCGTTATCTACTTTGCTAGTTCTGCCTAATTTATTATTTATGTATTGCCATAGTTTTCTACTGTCACTACTGTTTTGTTAACCTGTTCCGCTTCATAGTTTCTTTTGGCCCTAGTAATTACACAATTTAATATATTACAATATGATTTATTGTAATATATTACAAGTCTTTGAGTTCAGTATGACTTTTATCTATTCACCATAAATTATATAACATTCCTTAGTTTTACAGGATTTAACAATACCCTCAGTAATCCAGTTTTTTCTTGGTTTATTTTTATTTTTAGAATTATCCGTTTTAACTTTCATTGTTGCCTCTTTAGTTAGTGTTTTGATGTCATTAATTAACGCATCTATTCGGATCTTGTATTTCAAATATGTATACAAGATCAGTTTGACTACAGAGGGTTTTTAATTTTTTATAATTAATGGTAGCTTTAGGAGCTCAAGAGATACTAAAAATAGGATAGTGATCTGCAAAAATTTTAGTGTATGTAAAAGAATTTGACTTAGCTATTCTAGATTTAATAAACATGTTATCAATACAAAAACCTTCGAAACTATTAGGTCTAGTGATGTCACTAAAGCAATTAATATAGTTAGCATTTAACATGGATTAAATAAATAAAATTTGATTTACATTTTTCTATTACCATTTTATTTTTGCCTATTTTTTTATAAATTATACAATAAAACGTTTACCTACGGTTGCACTCCATTCTATGCTGAATGAACTCCTTCATCTGTTATATTTATCGATCTCATCGTCCTCAGCATCCTCATCGTCACGCCCTGCGCTCGATCTTAATTTTGATTCTTGTCGCACTATCAAATCCTGGCCTTACTTTCATTTCAATACAATTCACGTTTCATTTTTTTAATTCTATCTAATCATGTCTGATAACGATTTGCGATCACTTTTTGAAACTTAATGTCAGACGAACTTCATTTTAATTTACAGAATATGTAGATATTTTTACGATTTTTTCGCATTTGTGTTATGTAATTTTACCTGAAAATATTGTTTTCAGCAATATGATTCACCCGTCATAAAAACAATAAGGTTTATATAATATTGAAAATTCTCATTTAAAAATTCTCCTTTAAAAATTCTTTCTTCTTTATCGCTTGCTATGTGTGGTTTGAATATTCATTTTTCTAGATAAAACACACACTACGTTTAAACACTAAAATCTTTCCCTAAGGCATTATCACAATTTACAAATGAATACGGCTCACGAAAACTTTTTAATTTTTGAATAAAAAAAATGTATACTGCATTAAATTTGTGGTTATATCAAAATTTATTTTAACAAAAAAATTACCATTTACTCTATATACTAAAATCCTATCACATTAAAGCAATGCATGCGACATTATGACAACAAGGCAATAACATTTATGATATTTAAACGAACGTGTAGGCCTGTGACCCAAATCTGCAACAAGATCTAATTAAACGATAGCCCGTGATGTCAGCCGACTCCGAAGACACTCTCGCGAACATCTCCCTAGACAGTCGACAATTACCAATACTCGTAACCCAGGGTCACTGTGTTCATGCGGCTAGAATAAATTGAACTATAGTTAAACTTGTATTCTAAGGCGCCTACTCCATTAATATTGTTAAGTTTCTCAACCGAATACAACAATATATTCAATACCGCAAACAAAGGTTGAAAACGTATTTAATATCGGTCAAAAAAGTTGATGAGCTATAAACACAGAGAAGGCTTAACGGCTCAGTAGTAATTTTAGTAATTAACCCGCAAATTAGATTAAGTATATTTTAGTGTCTGTAATATTAATTCTTCTTTGGTCTTCTCATATTTTTTAATAAAGAAATCCTCAACTGAGTTAAAAAAAAATGAATAAATTGCGAATCGTACTCGCTTGTTCGATGTTTTATATGTTATTGTTAGTATTTTAGTAATGATCAAATCATTAAGTGTAATGTTTCAATTAAGTATTTAATATTACCAATATTATAATGTGAAAAGCCAAGCGTTATGAGGTATTTATACGAGAAAGTTTGAGAGGTCGAAAAAAAGACGTGGAACAAAGATTTTTGCCCGCCGTTACACCCACGCGAATACAGAATGAATTCCTTTCCGTTCTATGTCGATGCCGATCCGGTCCAGCTCTCGGTTTCGCTACCGATCCTGTTGCCGATGTCGTCCGTATGTCATCTCGATCGCGGTCGCGCTATCGACTCTGATATCGTTCCCTATTAATTTCGGATCCCAATTTTTGATTTTAACCTCTATCTCGGAACCGCTCGTGGTCCCTCTTGGACATACCTATTAGTAATATGATCGATGGGCATAAAAAAAACGAAGCAAATGTCCCATGTTATTACTATTGTAGTGTTCCGTGCACAAAGAGTAGAGACTGGGCGCTATTGCTAACTACCATGGTCAAAGAACTTGCTTCAATTTTCTTAGATGTTTAGAAGTGTCACACCCAAAGTAAAAACACTTTAGCATATTACTTAGGCAGTGAGATAAACTGTCAACTGACGCATTTAATGACAATCAGCTAAATATATATCAGAGCTAATTTAATTAACTTTCTGAATGTAGCCGTAAACCTTTGCCGTCCGTCGTACATTTAAAGAGCTCTGTATCTTCTGAACCGTAATGGCTGGTCAGTTAAAATTTTGACAGAATATATTTATTTACGGAGTGTATTTTAGCAAATAATATTGGAACTAAAATTTTAAAAGAAACTAATGGGATCCGCATACAAGAAATGTATTTTTATTAGATTTTTTTTCGCTCCATCATAAAAATGGTAATATTATGCCTCCGAAGTGTAAAATAAAATAAGAAAAAATTACCAAATATGGGTCAGATTTGGACTGAGTATTTCGAACAACATGAAAGAAAACATTTTTTTTTTGAATTCGTAACTTAATACATATTGTGTGGGTACAGAGCTCTCCATGCGCGAATCCCATCACTTGCGCCTGTTTAATGACTTGGTAGATATATCTGGTCTGAAGTCAATCTGAACTTGTACATGAGATATTGACCTTTAAATGTAGTCAAAATTGTACGTTCTAGATTATAAGCTGGGAACGTAAAATATCCAACCAAATTTCAATTTTCTAAGACAATTTTATCTGAACAGAGTTACTTCTCCGTCCGTTTCGTTTTATATCGAACAATCCGTTTACTGCAATCTGAAAGACAGACATTCTGAAACGATTTATTCGATTTTCAGGTAGCTGAGAAAATGAACGATAATTAGATTCACGGCTTTGTTGAAGTATTGATACTAATCTAATAGTCTGACAATTGTCTTACGATAAAGTATTCGATGTATATAACTATAGTACATAAGAATTACAGCGAAACGTGAAAAAGAATTTCAGTAAAAATTCATCAGGCAATAACGTTAAACGTTGTTTCCCTAATGAATTGCCCTCTCATTAACATTTGAATGAAATTACCTTGATCATCGTGGTATTTTTTATTCAGATCAGAGAAATGTAATTTATTTTAATCTTATTTTAATTATTCGGTAGAAAATATTTTCGACATATAAAAATAATATATTGTCACGAAATAGCAGTAAATCGTATCAATTGACACATACACATTTTTGTTTACAAGAACAACAAAGAACAATACGTTTACAACGTTGGCAAATACATTTTAAATTCTTTTTTTACAAATAAACATTGAAAACTGATAGTACACACGGAATTAATTATCTATTTACTTCAAATTATAGCGTAGCAGATAAATAAAGAATAAACAAATACGAAATTTCTTTATGTCATGAAAATGTGAAGATCACCGATAATATATCTAAAAACTACAAGTTTTTGAAGTACAGAAAAAATCCTTGAAATAACGAATTATCTCATTTAATTCATATTTCGATCAACGAAATATAACACGCGTCTTACAGTTAGTTTATACATCATGTTCAGTTTATGTATCATAGTTTATATAATGGAAAGAATGCATGAAAGCATAGTCATCTGAAAAGGTATATTGAAAGTAGACTGACAAAAGAAATCTATAGAGCGAATATGTGTAATGGAAAAGTAGGCAAGGGTCGCTCTATAAAATCCCATGAAGACCGTATTGGTGGCATATTAAAAAAGGGCCAAATTTTAAGCACCCGAAACCTACGAGCTTGTATGAAAAGATTGATGGATGTCGGTGAGGCAAGAGAGATATGCAAAGATCGTACCATATGAAAATCGGTAGTCTCTGCCTACCCTTTGGGAAATAGGCTTGAGTTTATATTATTATTATTATTATTTATATAATATGATTATCAGTTCTTAGAACGCCATGGTAAAACGTACCAATAATATGCCCCGTCTTCATCTTTTTCGGTATCTTCTCACTGCGCCCATATGAAATTCTAAACAGTTATACATTTCCAACTGCGGAATTTTCTACTTCAATTATGATAAACGAATACACAATCGCATTCGAAAATAGTAAATGTTAGAAAGAGAAAATTTAAATTTTTCATTCAGCCGTTAGATTCTAAGAGGATAAGTACTTTTCAAATTAAAATCAAAGAACTTGTCCGGTAGCTAATAAAGAGCATTAAAGGGTTTCAACCCTTGTCGACGCTTCGTAATAAAGTTTAATAGTTGCTGGATAATATCGACGTCCCCCTGCTATGAACTTATAACCTTTTTCATTGTAAGCTGATTGGTCAAAAGGTCTGACAACTAGAATATTTATGTTTTGGCGATGATTACAAAACGAGTATATTTTTAGAATTTAATTTTTTTCCAAACATAAAAGCCTTGTATAGGATATCAAATACAATGTTGATTTCACGAGTATTAAAATCGTCCACAAAACCAAATGAACGGAATTTTTACACCTTATCAGTCGTTCAAATATTGGGTGTTTAACTATGCAATGGCTTAATTTCATGGAAACTGTACAATTGTCGTTATAAATAAATTGAACTTCATCAAAATATAGTAAATTGTTTACCATTAGAGAAATTCCAAAAAAATATCGTCTCAGTTTTAATTATCACAACTCAATAGTGTGAATTTTTTTTATTGTCCTTTACAGCCGTCAACCAGGGGTTGCCGTAGCGACGGGCTGCGTTGTTAATGTCATAGACCTCTTGCAATCAGACAAAGTCGGGCAACGATCTAATTGCAACGGTGCGAATCAGCGCACCGAATTAAACGAGACACATCGATGCGAGCGCATGCTTGCAGAGGCAGGGAACTGTGAAATTTCAGAAGTTAGTTAGTTAGTTAGTTGAGTAAACTAACCGTATTGGAATGAAACTGTTGCTATTTCAATGTTAAAAGATAACTATTGAATGTACGAAAATTTTTAAGTCTAGGTCGTCGTAAGTATTTTAGATATTAAATTTTAGAAGGGTAATTTCAAACGTGAGTAAATTTAAAACGAAACGTTAAATTGCTGATACGTCACAAGCCGTATAGTACATAAGTAGACATTTATATGCATACAAAATGAAATTAAATGTTTCACTAAATAGAACTATTTGTGGTACTTGACTTCAACTTGTACGGCAGAAAATGTTTATATAATTACACCAATACGATTGACCAATCACGCTGTAACGACCAATCACACTGCTTTTTCTCACATTCCGTAAACGATACATATTTCCCGGGTTCTTTTAACTAAATCGCTTTTACATTCGTTTTTTCTTCTTATTTTTGTTGATTCTTTTTTGTTTTTGACTCCGACATGATATTCTGAAATTGGTACTGCTAATAATTTAGGCTACCTATCGCAACCACATATATGCTAAGGCATGTTCGGATAACATGTTTTGCTATGTGAATTGAGCCAGTGCTTGTCGAGATAGAAGCACCCAGACGGCTTGACAAAGAGACGTTGTTTTATAACATCTTTAGATAGATGGGGTATATCACCAGAAACACATTTACGAACGAAAAGTTTCTATATTTTGTATTTCTATCTAGCGAAGTCAAATGAACAAAATCACTATTGTGTATAAGAATATATTTTATTGTCTCAAATAGTGGTATGAAGCAACATTCATAGATATAGAATTTTAATGAGGAAAGCTTCGAATACTCGATGCAAACACCATCCATTTAAAGATTCTCACCTTATTTTGAATAGAAATAAGCTAAAACTATAGCATCATCGCTGACGTGTTAATCAACATTAGTTAAAGAAACTGCTTAGTAATTACTTTTAGAACGTCAACAACTGTAATTAATTTTGACGAAAATATATATCGAAATTGTAGTGTGAGCGCAACCAGCCAGAAGCAAGAATACTATGGTTCAGGAACTAACACCGGATGAAACAGATGGTTCACGGTCTCCGGACTTGTATGTCCGGTCGGTCCATATTCCAGATCTGATAAGCTTCAATCGGAGAGGGTGTGGAACACTAAGCGGATGGCCGTGTAAATGAAAATACAGAGTGAAGACGATGACCATTACTAATCAACTTTGTAGTTATATAAATAAGAAGTAAAAGCGTTGAAATCCACACCCAATCTATGCAAGGCTTGATGAAACAAAGCGAAATATTCACTCTGGTTTGGAGTATTTAAGGCGCGTCGTAAAAATACGTTCGTTAGTGCTCAAAATATGAGAACAAACAGATGTGTCTTACAAAATTGTGTGCAATGGTTGTTCAACTCTGTGCGTCGATGCCGTTTATTGTTTTGACACCGATACAATAAACATATTAATAGGCGCGGCGATGGTGCCCGAGCAGCGGGCGCCGCCGGAGCGCCAGTCCGCCGCCAGCGCCCGACCACGGGATGCGGCCAGCGCGCGCCCCCCACGCCCCACCCAGAGCCGCCATGGCTCTACCGCACGCGCTGCTGCTGCTCCTCGCGCTGCACCTCGGCCCGGGACGAGGGATAGTCGTCGATGGTAACTTATCGAACTTTCGAGCGAGTCTTAAGATATCATTGCAATTTGAAACGTAAAATATATAATATCATTAAATTCTGAATAAATTGGAAATGTTAGATTTTGCCTCGTTAGCGATGCTGTAGTAGGTTCTCGTAATATTGAATTTTGTCATAAAATGATGACCGATGGACTATTGTTTGTGAAGTCGTTAAATAATAACCACAGACCAGCGATATTCCGCAGTGTACAAAACTAGACTCAGAACAGAACTCGACTACCTAGAGCTTACGAACTGTATTGAAAGTACTTTATAGTTTATAGTACTAAATGTTTATAGTGCTATAAACTTTTAAAATAGTGCCTTTTAAAAGCTTATAGCATTACACCCCAACTGACTTGAATTTTTTTTTAGCTGTTATTCTTACTGTCACACTATTTTTTTTTACTTTCCAAATTGTTGGCTTTTTAGTAATCATATTTTAAAGATATAATGTTTTATAAGTTATATTATAACTCGTTTGTTAAAAATTAGGCTTTTGAATTTCTAAGGCACTATTAATCATCCCTACATGGACCAATACATAAACATAAAAAGATTATAATTCAGAATCGATTATAATTCAGATAAAATGCACTAAATTCCTACATTAATCTGTTATGCGATGTAGGCTATGAATCTATAATTTTTAGCGTGAACATAGAACATGATCATACGTGTTCCTCGAAACTGCTATTTAAAAAAGGGCTTTATTAATACCGAACATGTGATTAGGTCAACATACTTTTATAATAAATATTAAAGTAATTAAGGACGTACATTACAAATAAACAAAAAAATTGTCTAGAGGTAATAACGATAAAAAAAATACTGTTATGCAATTAACCTGTAAGATAAATGATCAATCATATTTTGACGGTCTGAGTGTGAGTTTATATTTTGTATAGAAGTAAAAATATAATAATCTACTTACAACTATTTTATATACAAAGACATGCCCTAATTGACCGACCGACTGACACATTATAACCGAAGTGGTAAACTCGAAATACGAAAACTACCAGTATCCTTTCGTCACGTGAGCCGGAATTTCAAAAACTGACCTGCGAAACATTTGGAGGTATTTTGTAGTTGTAGTAAATTATTTTGAAACCGGCAGCTCAATTTTTTAATTATAAATGAAGACTTTCCCATTACATTGTTTTTGAATATTTTATTCTTATCGGAACCCTGTCATTGAAGTTGCTATAATAAAATTAATAATTTTGACTCCTGGTAAATTTTCAGTAAGGAATTGAATAGAAGATGAAGAATATTGTAAGAGTTTTGTCATTTGATTGAGTTATCAATATTAAAGTTGTTACAGACTTCAGGACACTGACGGAGAAAATAGTATCTCGACGTTTATGAGAAAATAACTCTTAAAACGATAAAATCGAGGCAAAACTTAGTATAGGAACTCTGAAATACTTGAAAACGAAATAAAAAAACTATATTCAACCTTTTAGCTATAAGGTAGAACATTTTTTTAAATTAATCCATATTTATAGTTTCGTTGCTAAATATATAAACATTTACCAACTTTAACTAGTCGAAACGTATTTATAAAACAAAATAATTATTCTATGTTTGTCATTTTCAAATTATCGGCATTCAGAAATTCTTTTGCTTGCATATTTCTTCAATAAAACGAATTTAACGTTAAAAAATGCTTTTGTGTTTTCCAGAATGAATACTGAATTTACTAATTCCTAGAGCTACAGAAAATAAAATTAAATAAGTTGTGCAGAGTAACTCTAGAACCCAATTAGAGTATTTAAAAGTCATAAGGTTTTATAAAATTAAACCCTTAAAGTCCGAAAAGGTTATGAAAATTTAATTTTAAAAAATCTTTGAAGCGTTTTACGAGTATATTGACATCATTACTTTCGATTTATAATTATGAATAGGAATTATAATCAACAATGTAATCGAGATCGGGACCGACAATACGTGCGAAATCGCAATCGACATCGGAACGGAATCAAAATAGACAAAATCGAGATCAGAATCGACAACGAAACTCCAATCGGCATCGAAAACGAGACCGAGTACAAGACTAATATCGAAAACGGAATGAGCAGCGCGCAGAGACCGAGACCGAGATGGACGAGAGATCAAGGTCGAGTCTGAAAACGTGGCCGAGACCGCGATTAGGACCGCGACCGACGGCGAAACCGGGCGCGCTATAAGTATAGAGATTAAATATGAGGTCATCCTTGATCACGAAAACATTTCAACGTATCTGACACATTCCTAGTACACGATTTTCGAACGTTTTATATTATAACGTAGTAAGTCGAATCGAGGTCTTTTCGCATCAATAACTTCGAAATTGCCTGATAATTCACGACGTGACTTTTTATTTTAAATTGATGCAACTCTGTGGTCAAATGTCTCATATTATTATTTCTGTTTCAAATTTTGAAACTGAAAACTAGCCCAGTGCCTCAGAAAGCATATACACGAATATCTCTTTTAAAAAATCTTTCTCAGAAGATTGAGAAGTTTCAAAATCATCCGGGTACAATCATCGCCTTAAGTTTTAATTCGTAATCATGATGGCGATGAATTATCTTTATCACATGCAAAACCGTCGTAGGAACAGTAGACAGTGTTGAATCAAATTGAATTTTAATCGTAAATATGACACTGCCGAAGTTTGCCACACTACAGCTCGTTTTGACGTCATCGATGGCATCGTTCGGTTGTCGAGTACGACGGCGTCGAAGGCGTATTCGGCAAATAAACGAAACGAATTACTTTGAATGCTTAAACTCCGTTACATTAAACACGTCTTTTCAGCAAAGATACGTCTTGCGCCTCAAACTAGACAATGGTATCGTAAAATCAACTGACTTTTTAAAAACAGCTAATTATCAATCAATTCATGTTCGGACCAGGTGACACGGAGTTGTGCGACGTGTTAGTGGGCGCGCGCGCCGCCGAGCTGCCGGCCGGCGTGTGGCGCGTGCGCGGCCGCTGCGGCCCCGGCCCCGGCGCCTACCACCTCGACCGCAACGCCAGCCTGACGTTCCACACGACCGCCATGTTCTACAACACCTTCCCTGAGGACTTCTCGATCATGTCCGTCTTTAGGTTACCCGGTAAACGCATTATTTTATAAAAAATTATCATTTATAAAATTTATTCGTATAATAGCATTTATTAACATTTAATTAAAATTTGTTTGTTAAAAAAAATACAACGAAATTTAAAAGGATTACTATAATGAAAATATGGTGAAAATATAGATCGATATTTTTTTAACAATGGTCGCTTTAAATATTTTGTTTTTGCATGAAGATAATATTTATTTTTACTCTGAATTGTTACATTGTGCTGTCTAATCAAGAGTTGAAGTAACATTGTTTTCCGAAAATAAATTATTCCATTTAAATCATCGACTGAATAAATGCAATTTTAGGACGTCTATACGTGGCGGACTAGTCTTTGAATTTTGAGTTTATTGACGTCATATAAATATTTATACATGACGTCAATAACTAGGGTTATTAATATATTTATCAGGGTCATCTTGTTTATAAAAACATACATACATTAATAACCACTTATTTTGTAATTAATTAGTTACTGATTAAGTCGTGTTTGAGCGCTTCCTCTTAAAAATTTGTTTTTTCTCTAAAAAATACATTCCTGTTAGTGTAAATGATTTAACATAAATCTTGAATACATGTATAAAAAATCTCATGCTTATATATAAATAATAGGAACAGAAAATTTATAGAATGCAATGCTTTTCTCCCACACCTTCTCCTACGCCTTCTTGACATTAATTATTATCAAAAGTTATCTTATATTTCACAAATCACAATAATGACTCCTTTGTAATGGTGTTCGCGGCGTAGCAACGAATGTATTTGTAGTACTTAAAGCTTTAAGACTCAATCAATACTCATCCAATCATTGATATAATGCAAATAATTCTTGAATTATATATGAGAGAACGTATAATTAATACAAGTTTAAAATCAAGTATTTGTATGTGTGAAAATTATCATTTAATTTGTTTAAGAAAATGTGATAATTTAATAACAACTGAGTTTATAAAAATGAATACGAATAATCAAACACATAAAATAAAAAAAATACCAAGATGAAATGGAAAATTATTACATCATAAAGCAATAATTAACGGCTTAGTCAAATTATAGTAGTAAAGTAATTAATGAAAAAAATAGATATTATTAATTCTATATTACGGACATGTTCGAAAATGAATGCATGGAGATGTGATTCTAGCGCAGTATGTGTGGAGTTACTTTAAAATATTGATGTAGGAACAATCATGATAGACAGCGGTGTGGTTTGAAAGAAGATATAAGAAAAATGTATGTGGCGATGGCTTGTCCATCTGGAAAGGATGAATGGAAATAGACTGAAAAAAAAACAAAGTTATAAACCAAATACATGTGATGAAAGGATCTGTAAGAGTCGCCCTAGAAAGTCTTATGCATACCAAATTGGTGGGATATTAAAAAAGGGCCAAATTTTAAATTCTCGAAACCGACGCGCTTGCACGAAATTATTGCTAGATGCCAGTGAAGCAGGAAAGATATGCAAAGATCGTTCATGTCGAAATCTGTGTTCTGTGCTTACCCATCTGGGAAACAGGCGTGAGTTTATAAAAAAAAGATACAAGCATGTCGCCTAGGACCGTACCTAGTCCAAAAGTCCCTGTTATACTAGCACTATTGCAACGTATCCAAATTGACAACAGTGTTAATATTCGAAATAGGTGTACCCTTGAATTTCCGGTTCAAACCCAGTAATAAAACAATTAGTTCAGACCACTCCTCAGGAATGCATTAAGAAAAACTTAAGCGGAATTATTGCATCATCATACAATCATGTCAACGTCAACAGGCTTAGACTCGAACCAACATCCTCTGTTCGCGCTGTACTCTCACGAAGGAGACGAACAGCTGATGGTGTCGGTGGGCGACATCGTCGAGTTTTATTACGAAGACACCGACGGCGATCCTCCCGACCACGAAATGCTCACGTTCCGGGTCGATGTTTCCGACAAGCGGTAAGCAAACTCGCTCATGTTGCCGGACGAGCAATCCAAAACGTTCCAATCAATGGAGCGATCGCATCACTGTCTGCGTGATCACCCTCGAGCTCTTTCTGCATTTAAGTACGTACATCTCAAAATATAGAATTATCAGTATCGATTTTCCATGTCTATTATTATATTCAACAATAATGTTCGATCAGTTTTATAATATGATCTGTATTTGTCAAATAGTATTATCCAAAAGACATTTTTAGAAACGATGTTTTCTTTTGGTATTGATGAATGGTGTCATTTCCTTTATCGTCGTATTACAGAAATGAAGTAGCCATGTTTAAGAGCGCTGTCTTCAAATCAGAAAGAGCCGGGTTCGATGCTCACCAGATTAATAATATTATCAACTCCTAAATCCCACACTTGGATTGGATATAAATGAGAACTTTTTTAACGAGTCACAGTTGCTAATAATAAAATAAAATAACATCAATATAATACAATAACAAGAGCTTAGAATATACATATAAGTAAATAAAAACGATACAGTGCTCCATTGATTGTCGGATTAAAATCACCAATTCGAAAAATCAAAACATCATATTCGCAGATACTTGACCCTTGTTTTTTTCAAACAAAACTTGAATTTGAATAAAGCTATAATATTATCAACATTATAAGTATTGTTGCTTATATTATTGCTCTAGTCAAATCTACAATTAATATTTTGCAACCGTTACCTAATGCTGCAAGTATCAATTAACCCATTTTATACTTCATATTCTATATTCTACATGTTAAACTAGTATTGCTCTCGATGGATATAAATTATCACACATATCGTATAATTATAAACAACTAGGTGTTACATCTAGATGCTACAGGTAAGCCATTTTTTGTCCATACTAATTATTTGTTCGGATGTCTTGTATTTGTTAATGGTTCTCCATGGACGTTACTTTTTCATCTGATAGATGGCATCGACTGGCGCTAAGCGTAAAAGGGAACTCGGTGACATTGCTTCTGGACTGCGAGGTGATCGACACCCTTCCGCTGGACCGTAAGCTCGGCAGCACCTTCGACCTGGCCGGCGCTCTGGTGGTCGGAGCCCAGGCGCAATCAGAGCAATATTTTGAGGTCAGTGTACTAAATTAGATACAGCTACGTAGTTCATTTATGTCTCATTGGTATGATTTGGTGCTTGTTCTTTCACAGCACTTTCTATGGTCACGAGTCCCATTCGAGTCAATCATATAAACATTTATAATAATAACTACATAGTATAATAAAAAAATATATATATAAAACAATTTTCACTATTTTTTTTTTTCAAAGAACGTTGTTCAGTTTCGCTTATGAGACAACTCACATTTTCTTTACTATTCCCGAGATTTCTCATTAAAATATCATTCGACATTAGAATACAACGTCCCCTATTCAATATATCAAAGAATTGTAATGTACCTTGTTATGTCACGATTTTAAATTGCTACTATCATGTTCGGACACCATCAATTATCCAACGAACATTTCGCGTGATACGTCAGAGCATAACATGTAGGTAGAGCTTTACGGCCGAAACTGCGGTGTTGAAATTCAACCCTTATAAGTGTGGCTGTATTAACGATGGATGCGCTAAAACCGGATACGATTGCGTGCAGTGTGGCAACCGCTACCCACTACTTTTACATCGCTAACAGAATACTTATTTTAGAACATATCTAATGGCGTACCCCATACTTCTTTAAAAGTGGAAGAACTTTTTACTTACTTTATGAATTCGCTTAGCGATAGTAATAAATATATTTCTGACCTTGCACGCAATACTAATCTTCCTATATAGCTTTCTTCATTTTAATCATAAAGTTCCTATTTATATTAAAAATGTAGCCAGATAATTAATTTCCAATACATACTGCTAGGGTTCATAACTTCCAAGTATCACGATTGTTCCGTTTTTAATAACTCATTGCGATAATTTGATATTTTATCGTAAGTAACTCTTTTCAGTTATTTACTCATATATTTCCAGCACTTATTCTGAGTCTAATTTTGGGTTTTATTGGATAATAGCTGACAGCATCATCAGACGAATAAAAAATTCAAGAATTCGTTTTATTTCTGTGCGAGCGAAGCAGCGGGGAAAGCTAGTATTCAATAAAAAATAACATTTCGCACATCTAGAAAGTTAAATCAATCAAACACACCGATCCCATCGAATCG
The DNA here is from genome assembly GCA_005406025.1 of Eumeta japonica. Taxonomy (NCBI): domain Eukaryota; kingdom Metazoa; phylum Arthropoda; class Insecta; order Lepidoptera; family Psychidae; genus Eumeta; species Eumeta japonica. The sequence continues at coordinate 204,562 of BGZK01000405.1, forward strand.
AAACATTTTGGAAATCATTCAAGAAACGCATGATTTTGAATAAAACATGTGAAATTGTATAATAGGCAGGTGGTATAGGTTACTTAGAACACAGTAAAATGGATAAGAAATTATCTCAAGAATATTAAACAAATCAAATCAATTCACGTTGAGTACAAAAAACATTGAGTGCATAAATATTCTTCAAATATTCGTAAAAATTACATTATTTCTTAAAATACGTCGATTGTAATGGAGCGAGCGGCCTCACTGAATTGTCACATTCTCTATTCCTAGGGAAATTTGGAGCTATTGCAGTTCTCTAATAAACCCGACACCGCTTTCGACATGTGCAAAACTATTGCACCAGACTGCGATGATGGCCGCGGCGGCGCCATGCGCACGAGCGCATCGAGACTGGTTAACATTGCGCGTGTTCTTACAACGATATCGCCGCCAACGACGATGCGGTCAAGTTTGACCTATCAGCCGCAGACCTCGAACGGAAGCGAAGTGTTTGGAACGAATCTTCAAAACGAAATAGCGAGGAGGCTGGAGGGTCAAAGGCCACGAAAACCACAACAGCACTTCGGCATTCAAGGAACGGCCATTCCGCAACGCAGCACGGGAAGCGTAGAAATGTCCACCGCTAGGAGAGCCCTCGAACCGTACACGGCCGGCCGTGAGACAGGTGATTTCAACGCATTACAATATATAAATTGAAATCGCGATGGTCTTATTTGATGCCAATATGTACATATTTATTACAGACGAAAATAGTATATTTGGAGCTTTTGATTTGGATGGAGAACTTGAACCCACGACGACAAGTTCCCCAGCACCTCTTACAACAGAAATTGTGGACTCCACAACCGCTTATGTAAACTGATTTATTTAATTATTAAATTATTATAAAATAACGATATATTAAAGCATTAAATTTCAGATCGAACCTGTTGATAGCGACGACAACATTCAAACTTCCACATCAATCAATACAGATTTTTCTTTGTTACCTATAACAACAACCGAATCCGACTGGCTCACTCATCCGCCGTACGTGCCACAGGTACCCATCACGCATTACATTAAATTTTACTTTCTTTGTCGTAATAGTTTAATGTTAAACATTTACTTTACAAATGATTCCTTCGTTTTGTTGTTTTGAACATATATTTTATGGTTCAGGGAAATACTTCCTTTGGATATGATTCTTCCGAAACTTACTATGACTATGGTGTTGGTAATGGTTATATGGGACCTCGAGGATATCCTGGACCACCCGGACCTCAAGGCCCTCGTGGACCAAAGGGAGAAGCAGGAAAACCTGGTTCGGAAGGCTCACAAGGATTTCCTGGTGCACCTGGGCATGTTTTTGTAGTTCCTGTAAGTTTTTGATAACATATTACTTAAAACTTATATTTTGCTAATAATAATACTTGATTGTACTTATCCTTAGTTACAACAACAAGGAAACGATAAAGGACCTGACGCTCAAGCTGAGACTTTGCGTCAAATGTTAGCGCAACATATGGTTTGTATATTTTCGTTCAGCTAAACATTTCGTTTATAAACATTGATTCACCTCAAAATTTATTGCAGGCGGCCATGCGTGGTGCGGAGGGACCAATGGGCTTAATGGGTCCATCAGGACCTGAAGGTGAAATTGGTCCAGAAGGACCCAAAGGAGAAACAGGAGAAATAGGAGAACCGGTATGAATAATATTATTATAAATGTCCAGTTTCTACACCATAATTCATGGCATTTCTAATCTAGGGACCACCTGGACCAAGAGGACCCCTTGGACCTCCGGGTAGAACTGGACGTAGGGGCCATTCTGGAAGAGATGGAGAACGTGGTGCCACAGGAGCTCCCGGACCAAAGGGCGAACAAGGTTATCCAGGATTGCCAGGTTTACCAGGAGATAAAGGAGATAGAGGCCTTACCGGTCAACAAGGTGAACCAGGCTTGCCTGGCCCAGATGGCTCTTCTGGAGACGATGGTCCAACCGGATCTCCTGGTTTACCAGGTGAAATGGTAATATATTTAATGTGTTTTATATTAGAAATAACAGAAATTAAGAACATAAACTGATTAGTCTAAATAATTTTTCATGTTTTAAAGGGTCCCCGAGGCTTTACAGGACCGAGAGGTTTCCCAGGGTTAATTGGTTATCCGGGTATGCCTGGTAATGAAGGTTCACAGGGCGCGAAAGGTAGCCCTGGACAGCCTGGACCCCCAGGACCACCAGGTCAACCTGGGACCATTGGCCCTATGGGTTCTCCAGGACCACAGGGTCCCATGGGATCGCCTGGAATACAGGTAGAAAACATTGACAACAACATAATTTAGACCTATTAGCGCATGTTATTCTAAATTTATCTCAACGTTATTATGATAGTATTTTTTCTACCAAGATTTATATTCATATTATTTGTAGGGACCTCAAGGAAAACCTGGTATATCCGGTTTACCTGGACCTGAAGGATCTCCTGGTTCACCCGGCAACCCAGGTCAACAAGGACCACCAGGAGAGCCTGGTATTCAAGGGCCGCAAGTCAGTATCAGGATTCTTACAATTCCTTATTATTTAATTTGCTTATTTTAAATTTTTATTAACTTTCATTAAAATATAAACATATAATCATTAAATATAGTTGTATACTTGCACTAAAAACATACATTTATCTAGATTTATTTGTTCTTTAGGGTATGTTAGGTTTTCCAGGCAGCAGAGGTATAAAAGGAGATGATGGACCTAGAGGACCACCTGGTGAAAAGGGTGACAAAGGAGTAAGAGGTATCAGTTTTATCCTGAATATTTTGTTATTGTAATTTTAATACAAACGTATTAATGCAATTATTTATAAAGGTATCGAAGGAGAAAAAGGTGAAATGGGTCCTAAAGGTGATCGTGGCCTGCCCGGTGAATCCGGACCTCCTGGAGTAGAAGGCCCTGAAGGACAAAAAGTAAAAATTCTAAATGGCGTGTCAAATGAATATTAATATATGTATTATATATGTAAAACTAAATTATATGTAAAACTATTTATTACTTAATTTTCTAAATCAGGGAGCAGAGGGTCCTCGAGGTGAAACTGGACCTACGGGACAACCTGGAGAAAAGGGTATTATTGGACCTCAAGGTATATCTGGGTACCCTGGTGCACAAGGAGAAAAAGGAGACAAGGGATCATCAGGTAGAAGAGGTAGAAGAGGAACGAAAGGAATGGTGGTACGTTTGATGTAGGATTTTTTTATTTATTTCTGTTATATAAAAATTATAGACAATATCAAATTTTATTACAACTAAATTAACAATGAGTCTAAATGAAATGAACGTGTTGGTATCATTTTCAGGGATTGATTGGTCCACCTGGGGAACGTGGTGAAGGCGGTCCAAGAGTAAGTTTCGTAGTCAGTATCTTAAACGTTATGTTGTAAAACCCCCTTCAGTGTTGTAACCAACGTGAAAAGAGGATTATATATTTATTAGTACCAACGAAAAATTTTTCTCATAAGAAAACTTATGTAGTATAATACGTTTTCTAAATTATCTGTTATGTAATTAAATATAAAAGTTACTCCTTAGAATATAATAATATAGAATGTCAATAGATTTCTGATACATTTAAGCAATAAACTTTCAATAACTGATAATACGAATATTTTTTCATTAGTAATGAATCACTCATACTTCACCATAAATTATTAACTAATTTTATTATATATTCCATTATTTGAACTTTACTAGGGTTATAGAGGACCACGAGGTCGACGTGGCCCTGATGGTCTTTCGGGACCAAAAGGCGACACTGGTCAACCTGGACCTCCGGGGCCTCAAGGCGAAAGAGGTCTTCAAGGTCCTGAAGGAGTGAGAGGTTTTCCTGGTCCAATAGGCTCTCCTGGACCGGACGGAAAACCTGGGCTTCCAGGCTCTCCTGGAGAACGTGGACCTACAGTAATAAGAATACAATACATGCAAATATTTGTTTTTATACGTACCCATAGGTATTAGTTTCTAAGTACTTGTTTTTTATCAGGGTGACCCTGGACCACCTGGACAAATAGGGATTAATGGACAAGTCGGACCACCGGGTCCAAGTGGTGAACCTGGTCCACCTGGGCCTCAAGGATCTTCTGGAATGCCAGGGGCACCTGGAGAGATTGGTGCTCCTGGAGAACCTGGAAAGGAAGGTCCAACTGGTCTCCCAGGACCAGAAGGAAAACCTGGTCCTGTTGGTTCTCCAGGACCTCCTGGAAATAGAGGTGACACTGGTCTACCTGGATCACAGGTAATATGACAAATGTAAAAATATAAACTATTTGGTGATAAATTTCAGAATTATTTCACATTATGTTTATAGGGTGCACCAGGTTTAAAAGGAGAAATGGGCCCACCTGGTCCCCCTGGAATTCGAGGTGATAAAGGGCAACAAGGCGAAAGCGGCTCTGAAGGACCTCAAGGGCTACAAGGCCGAGATGGACCTAGAGGTTCTCCAGGATCAGGGGGACAGAAAGGGGAACCTGGTGACATAGGACCTATAGGTAAAGTGTTTATGTACTTACACATTAAAAACTACATTAACATATATTATTGAAAACTGTATTCCATTAATAAGATATCTTTGATCTGACATCTTATTAGTGAAATTTTATTAATTTAATTATTTTTATAGGATCACTTGGTCGTGACGGACTTCCTGGCCCTAGAGGTTTACCAGGAGTTCCTGGACCGGTTGGTCCACCAGGTGAAGATGGTGATAAAGGAGAAGCAGGTCCTCCTGGTGAAAAAGGTTTCAAAGGTGCTGCTGGTGAACCGGTATGCTTTACAAAATCTGCAAATTATTATTTTCGATTTTTATACTTGTAAAACAATTAAAACTTTATTTTTAACTAGGGACCTCAAGGATCCTCTGGTCCACAAGGCTTAAGAGGAGAACCTGGTGCCGTGGGTCTTCCTGGAGATAAAGGTCCACCTGGTGATCCCGGAACAATTGGTCCTCCAGGAAACGATGGGCCTCGAGGTTTAACTGGTCCAGTAGGACCACCAGGTCCTAGTGGCCAAAAAGGACAACAAGGTTCGAAAGGTGACAATGGAGATCTTGGACCACCAGGTACGAAATTTGAATAATAATAAATTACAACATATCCTAGTCTTTATTAATTATACTAATATTAACTATAAAAGAACTATTTATATGCACAAATAATGTGAATTTAACCACATTAAAAAAATATATGCATAGTGCACAGTGATGCAAACTTTTGCTTCTGCAATGTCTACAATGTCATAAGTCGTCACCAACGTTTAGAATGTAGATAATATCTCAAAATTTTAATATAGCTATGTAATTTATTTAAATCATTTCTATGACAAGTTTTTTATCTCAACCTCGTTTTAAATATAGGGGCAATGGGTCCACCTGGCCCTAGTGGTCCGTCAGGTCGACGCGGACAAAAAGGTTTACCGGGAGAGCCAGGACTGAGAGGACCTGAAGGACAACGTGGAGAAATTGGTAATCCAGGTGCTCCTGGTCCTCCTGGACCTCTGGGTCCGGAAGGCAAACAAGTAAGTAGTTATTCTTTCTAAACGTTAATCTAACAGAGAGATATTTAGTGTACATAATTTTAGAAAGGAACTTAACAATTTATTTATATGATTCTTTCATGAAGAATACAATACTTCAATAACATTTTAGGGCGCAAGGGGACCAGCAGGGCCAAAAGGAGAAGATGGGCCCATGGGTATACAAGGTGAACCTGGAGCTAAAGGCCCAATCGGGCCTGAAGGAGCGAAAGGTGATACAGGCCCAGCAGGTTTTCCAGGTGAAAGAGGAGAACCAGGGCTGCCAGGACTTAAAGGTGAACCAGGTACTGATGGTCCTGAAGGAAGTTCAGGCCCCCCTGGGCCTCCAGGACCTGTTGGACCGATTGGTAAACAAGGTGAAATGGGAATACCTGGAAATCCAGTAAGTCATGCACTATTATGCCATTACAATAAGGTTTTACTTTACGATAATAAATAATATGAATATTTATTTTATAGAAAAACAAATGAACGTACTCCATCTAAAGTTTATATTTAAGGTTTTAGTCACCCCGCTGCTGAGACATACTCCACCGCAATCTTTTTATTTCAGATTGAGAGCCTTGTACCTTAAGCTCGCCACTCGCGCCCAATTCGTGTTGGGAACTTTTAATGACAGTTGTCATCAATGCAGTGACTACATACGGGACCGACAAATTAACGGCGTGGAGGAAATCATTTAATTTTAACTTGAGTTGAAGACTCATTGGACAACTCATGTAGTCAAGATTTAATCTGCTACCTTTTTCTTCGAAGGAGACGTTCTTAACCACTGGACCACCACTGTCCCTAAATTTATCCAATACTGAATTTGTCACGGAAATGTTTAATTACGAAATTACCCTATTAGAGGTTCAAATAATGAGATCAGATGAAATAAACACGTAAAACAGTAGAAGGCTGATATTTATTTATGAAAATTTATTGTGCAAAAAAAAATTTTGAAATATTTAAAAGAAATAGTAATTGACATAAATTCAATACCATAAATAAAAATAAACTGATTTCACATGTTAGTCGACTAAGTAAAGTCACAAATTCGTTTAGAGGACTCTGTGTCCGCATATTCAATAAGGTTCCTATAGATATATAAGATTTACCCCTATATAAATTTAAGAGTGTTATTAAACAATCACTTAGTAAAAAAGGGTGTTATACTATTTCTGAATATTTAGAAGACAAATATCCATGGACATAAGCGGCTCGACTTCTTACCGGGCTGTTTTGTTCCTAATGATTGTGTATTTGTTTTGGCTTGTATGTGCAAATTAGAAAAGAGCTATCCTTAAGTTTCTTGCTCGTTCTTCTTGAGGGAAAACTGCCTTCTGAACGTGCGCTAAAGTGTAAATTCGCAAAAAAAAAATATGACGTATTTCAAATGTTATTTTGTAACCTATAAAATAAAGATATTATGAATTTGAATTTTAATTTAGAAATACAGTCACAGTCAATTGCTTGGAACCAGATGATTGCTTGTAGTTAATCACACTTGACTTGTGAAAGCTCCGATCACAGAAATAAAACTCAAACTCCTGCGCGGTGTACTTCACTATTTATATGTGCCAACTGGTCTTCAGAAACATCTGGAATCATCCGGAAGAACAAGTCGTAAACTTGTTACGTAAAAGATAAACAAACAAGAGTTATTGCCTCTCGAAAATAAATTGTGAATATACAATAAAAGCGCCGACTGAGGCATAAGCCGGCGCGTGGGCTTGTTTATTCAAAGAGTTCTATTCTGGCATATTTCTATATAAGGGAATTATTTTGTAATTTTTTAACTTGGGAGCGCAGTTTGTAATAGTCATTTAGGATGCTACACAATAACTGAATTATATTTCTATCCCGAAATGATATTCCTTTCAAGAATCAGAATCAAAATTGCAATATCACTAAAAGATGACAGATTACAATCTTTATTAATGTGTTTTTATAAGGTTGTACTAGAGCCAATTACCATGAATTTTATTATAAGAAATGACGCAACCTGTCTTATATATGGATATTAATCCAAAATTATTTCACCGTAATTATTTCGTGGCAATCAATTAGTTTGTATTGAAATTTTATAAATCCATTCAATAACTTGCAACGCCTCTCATAACAGGGCTCAGAAGGTGCGGCTGGTTCACAAGGAAGCCCAGGTTCTCCAGGTGAAAAGGGAGATCCTGGCATAATGGGACCTATTGGCGAAACCGGTCCTACTGGCCCGCCAGGTCCTCCAGGAGAACAAGGCCAACGAGGAGTTAGAGGGTTACCTGGTTTGAATGTAAGTCGCAAACTAAGTATTGTTTGTGATTGTTAGTTTAATTGTAAGTCTCATTGTAACAAAAACTGTCACAATATTTTTATACCAACAGGGTGATCCTGGACCTCCAGGGATAGCCGGACTTCAGGGTTTGTCGGGAAAAATTGGGGAACCAGGTCCAGCAGGTCCTAAAGGTGAAAAAGGAAACACGGGACCCAAGGGACACGTTGGAGACGCAGGTTCGATGGGACTAAAAGGAGACCAAGGTGAAATTGGTGAAAGAGGTCTGCCTGGACCTATTGGACCTCCAGGTGCCAAAGGAGATCTGGTAGACATAATTTTATTTTCACACAATTAATAAATACAGTTATTGTGTATTTTATTCAGGGTCTTGTATTATTGTATCCAGGGTCCTATTGGACCACCGGGACAAAAAGGTGACACTGGACTTATAGGACCTCCGGGTCCTGAAGGACCAGTAGGTCCAAAAGGAGTCCCTGGCCCTGAAGGCCGACCGGGAATGTCCGGGCCTCCCGGATCACCAGGACCTCCTGGTGCACCAGCTCCACCGCCTCAACTGCCTCGTGAACTTTTTACTTCATTGAGGAAAAGAAGAAGCGTCGAACGGTATTTATAGCATTTAACATTTATATAGTAAAGAGCTTGTTTTCATAGTCATTAAAATGTTATGTTAATATATTTATTCATTTTAGGGGTGATATAGTTACAGAAGATGACTTAATATCTGAAGAAGAAGGTAATAATATTTTTCAACAATAGGGTTCGAAGTAGTCTCAAACAAAACGATGATTGAACGCTCTCGTTTCAGAGGATGACACAGAAGAAGAAACCGAATGGGCACGTGAAGTAATGTCGGGGGTGTTAACAGCGCGAGCGGCGCTAGACGCGGCACAGAGGCCGCGTGGCACCAAGCAGAACCCAGCACTATCATGCCGCGACTTGCATGCAACACATCCACAACTAACTGATGGTAATGAATAACCGTATAAATCTGAGCAAATGGGCCTCCATTTATATTGTAATGTAAGAAACAGTATTCTGTTTAAATGCACAATTTTTGGCAAAGATTGAAATCGTGTTTTAGGTGACATACACACTCATTATAGTGCAATTTGAAATAAGTTGTATGCCTAATGTAATTTTGTAAAATTGTTTAACCAATTATTTTAGTAACTTATTCGTTTATATTAACCAGGAACAATATTTATTGCACTTGCCTCAATTTCTATGGCGTGCCAGAAAGACAGTTTTCAATGTGCCAAATGCTAATATTATTTAGTTAATGGATTTCCACAACTATACATATTTATAAAATATCAGCTATCTATAATGTTCATATAATATAATATTACCATATTGTACTGTTGTAAAAGTTCCATGGTAATTCAGAAATTTTGATGATAAAATAGTTTTAATCAGTGCACCTATAAACTTAGATTACTCCATTAGATTAAATTTAATTTCACTAAACCAGTTCCAGTAAACTTTACAATGCAAATTAGAAACACAAGGCATGTATGCGTGTAGGTTGGTATTGGGTGGACGCGCGGGGCGGGGGTGCCAAGGGCCGCGCCGTCCGGGTGTACTGCCGGGGATCGGCCACCTGCCTTCAGCCAGACACACCGACATTGCCTACAGTTTACACTGCATCCAAGGAAAGACAAAGATTTTCTCAATTCTCCGATGGTTACAAGGTATTTTTCAAATTTTCATGGATTTAAAAATTAAGAACACCAGTATTTCATTTACCTATGAGATCTATTTATTATCGCAATTTAAAAATAAAATTAATACCTCTCAAAGAATACTGACGTGAAGCAGCAACTTCTGTCATTGTGTTTCAACTAGTGAGTGAGAGTTCTGGCGACCACTCTACTCCCACTTCCATCGGCCCATATTCTCCTCCATCAGATATTAAGATTTCCTACCTAAGAGGCCGACAACATATTGGTGACTCTTCTGGTTTTGCAAGCCTCTATGATTCTCGGCGACCATCTATTTTCTGACTGCTCGCATGCTCATTTACACCTCAAAATGCTATAAAAACTGCACTTCTCTAATAACAGTTATTCACGAAACTCCTAAGGTGTTAAACATAGAAAAATAATAATCTTTCTAAAAACATATTTTTTCTAATATATTCTATAAGCTAACGTAGCACTATCCACCATGGCAGATCACGTACGAAGGCGAAGGTTCAGGATCGGTGCAGCTTCGCTTCTTGCGCATGCTGTCGTCGGGGGCGCGCCAAAATTTCACCTACACTTGCCTGGCAACGCGCTCTACTAATGCGTAAGGATGTCTATTTAAATTTACAATGTACTTTCACTTGTTAAAAATGTAATATTGTCATCTTGTACGTTCTTATTTCAGATTAAGCAAAGAGCACATCAAACTTTACGGACAAAATGGACTCGAATTCAAAGAACCTACAACCCTCATTGACAACTGTGAGGTAAATGATTATTAACTTTATTAAAAACCAAAGGAAGTATACATTCTTGAAATTTCGAAGTTAAACTAGCAATTGAAGCTTGAAATATGAAATGAGTTCACCTACATGTCTATCAGTCTGTCACTATATAATTTTAAGTATCTAATATAGTAATGTATGTCCGTCATTTCCCTTTAAGCATTTATTTTTGTACCAATTCTCTTAAAAGTCAGTTTTATACCATATTGAACCTTTTTTACAAGTATTTAGCTTAAGTACGAATTTCTCAAATGATATAAAATTTTTGTGTCGGCCAAAAAAATTCCCTACAAATATTGTAACGGCGATTTCAGCACCGCCGCGTAAGCCCGCATTTGAATTTTCCTTCAAAATCGCCTCGGAGTACGGATTCTTACGGTGTGTGAGCAAAATGATGGACAGCATTTTGATGTTCAGACTTGTTTATTGCGCCATAAGCTTCACAAGTGGCGGTCGGAGTACAACTGCAACGGATGCACTTTTTTTTTTTAAATTCCGCTGAAATTTATAGAAGGATCTGCCTACACATATAAGCTGCATACATTATAATCGAGAAGGCGTGGTCATGCACTTTGCATATTTCACGCATGAGCGCCACATGCGCTCGGTACACCGATTCGTGGCCGTAACGTATAGACGGCCGCGCTTCTCGGTCTCTTATTGGTCCCCCCGTCAAGAATCAATTTTATATGTAACTCATACGCGCATCACAATAATTTCGTATTCATGATTAAATACGACAAAACACAATAAAAACAAACAAGACAAGAAATATTCTACTAAAAACAATTACAAAATATATAATTCCTTACAACTAATCCCTACCCCCCTACCCGAGTAGGGTAGGGGGGTAGGGATAACATTCGACAAACATTCAAATTATTTGATAAACACCCAAAATACAATAAAACACAAAAGAACTCTTAACCTAAGTCCGTTCATATAAATCAAAATAATACATTTATTTACAAATGTTCATTAAGAGTGCGGCTGTCCGTAACAAATATAAAGAATTTTTTTACGGATTGAATGAAAGCTACAAAAATCTTGTATCACTTTAACTAAGTTCGAACTTAAACTAAATACATTAAAAAGATTCAAGATATATGTAATAGATAAATTTATATATACGTGTACTAGCTGTCCCGCCCGCTTCGCTGGGTAATTTTTATTGATAAATAAAATGGCGAAGGATTTACGGAATTCGAAAAATGAGTAGCCTAGAACCATCTACAAATCATTCCGCATCGAATGGTCCCAGTCCCATGTCTATACGTTTAGTAGTTTTTACGTGATTGGCGAACAAAGACAACCTATTTTCATTATATATGTATAATAGATATTGTACGTGTACAAAGAAACTGTTACTGGTTCCGTTAAAATTTTAAAATGCTTAATCATCAGTCCTTCAACAGCTTTCTCATTTCAAAACTCGGACCTCTAACACTACATTTTGTTGGAACTTTATCAAAAAAAAAACTCTTAAGCGAAACAATTTTCCAGGGTGGTTCCGGTGAAATAATCTTAGAAATAAGAACGTCACGCACAGAGAGGCTACCAATCACGGATTTCCAGCCGCTTGCCTCCAACGACGCGGAACACGAGTTCTCCTTCAACGCGGGGGCCGTTTGCTTCACATGAGCCTCGGTCTGGGCGCTCACAAAGGCACGTTTTATGTTATGACATGTATATAGGGATGTATCTGTATATAGTGCGACACACGTAACCCTTAAGGGCCTTGTACATTATGTAAATAAACATGTTGCGACGATGGTGTATTTCATTTGAACACGCTTTTGCAGGCATTAATAGGTATTTATTTGCCGAATGGACTGTGTAATTGGGCGCTGCAGGAATGAAAGCTCACTCGTGACACGGCATAACAAGTTTATGGCAGAAACGTTAAGTTACGATATGCAGTTGACAGTGAAATGTTCTTAAAACTATAAAACAAGCGTGAGACAATAGACAAATTGATTGATTTAGAACATAAACAATGTGTACTTTACCTTTCCAACAGGCGCATCGAGGGTCTTGCCACTCACCCGTTTTGTTAAATACTTTGATAGGTGAACAAAGACGCATAGGCACTTACTATACCACTTCATCGCACTACGGCATATATAAACCATTATTTATTTTTTTTACATTTAAATATGTTTATTATTTCATTATTAGATAAGAAATGGTCTCGCTTAGGTAGATCTTTAAAACATTCGATTTTATTTGATTTTTTTAATAAAGACATAGCATTTTATTGCCATCTTGCGCGTATTCTAAATGATTCTTCGATAACTTTACTCTCTCGCTTGTTCGTCTTTTATTTTGTAACATATCGTCTTTAATTAATTTATGGATGACAATAAACATTTCCCTTGAGTTTCTAAAACGTCTTCTAACTTTTTTATTACATGGTTTATATAAATTAAAATCGCAGAGTTCTTTTTTAATTTTTATTCGAGTATCATGTAACATGAATTCCAGTTCCATTATCACAACTGAATCGATCATATTGAGTTAAAACCGCTGCCCAGTTGGGAGCTGTCATTAACCATCGTGGCTAATGTGATCACAATGTCCATAAAACTTAAGGTGCTCACTCGAATTATTATTTAGCTCTAAAGTATGTGATTTTAGCGGCAATTTTGTTGATTGAGACATGACTTCTTTGTTATATTTATATATATATTGGATAACGGAAACGAAAACAAAAGATAGAAATGGAAAACTTTGGAAGGCTCGACGAAGGAGACGACATAAATTAATGGTATAACAATAAAAGCATCCTCACTCCCTTTCATATTACGTGAGATGGATAGATAATGCTTAATCGTTCACGCCTCAATGAAAAACAGGCGTGTCCATTTCACTCGCTGTGGACGAGATGGAAACGTCTGAATTAGAGCGAAAGACGATAGCTATTACGCACAAATAGCACACACTCGAGACCCATAGAACGAAAAATGAATAAATAACGTAGGCATAATACCAATACATTTTAACGCTTTTTTTCAACCATTCAAATTCATAAACAATGTAGATGTAATTCAGTATTTCAAATTATACACATCAGAAAAGAAATATTGAGTACAAGTATTTTTTACAGTGCAGCACACGAAACTCTGCCGCTGTGAAGTTAGTCACGAAAGCGTCGCAATGGCGTAAAATAGGAACGCGAGGGAGAAGTAGGAAGTGTCGCATTTCGAATGTCGCATGTCGCAGGGCAGCGTGGAAGCAGCACATTTCATCGTTTGCAGGCAATTCAGAGCGTCAAAGTTTCGTGTTGTACTGTATTTCAATCAGCAAACTGATAATCTAAAAGAAGAGTTTCATTAGTATGTATTTAAAGGTGATTTAATAAATGTCTTCGATACAGAAATGTACAAAGTCAAGATTGAATATCAACTGAAGCACAAAAATAAATGTTAAATCGAACAGCAAATGAAATAGGTACAGAGGCAGATCCAGGGAAGGGGTCATGAGAGCAATGACCCCCTGCGTCGGGTCTGTTTCTTATATTATGATCGAATTAGAACCTGTCTTGCTTGAACCTCGATCTCTGACACCCCCTCACTTGACAGCCAGACTCTTCCTTGAACAGGTATTTTTTTTATTAATAAATTATTATTTATATACTTTGAAAGAACATTAGACAGTCCAGGATGTGTTCGTGTATATGCATAAGCGTGTATATATATACATACACACATACACAGATATATATTGGAGTCAAGTGCTGAACAATTTCATTTCTGCGATCACTGCGCTCAAAAAGTCAGTACGATCGAATAGAAAGAAGTGTTCAAGTGGTTCAGTAGCGATTTATTGTAACTCGGTGTTTTTGAATGTACACCTGTTTTTTTTTGGTTTTACTTTTCATCCCGTGCATATCCTTGAAAACCCGATAGGGTAGGTCATTTCGGAACATTGTATTTCTATAAACTAGAAAATGTTTTAAGTTGTAAATTTCATCTAAATCCTAGAACCGTTTATGGATAATTTAGTTATAACAATCAAATATCGTCACAAAATACCGCAGAATAAATACCCTAACGTTTGCTTTAATTGACTATAACTTTTTTGTTATTAAACCATTATATTTAAACATTGGGTTACAAAATGATTATTGACAGTCTCTTACTCCCACTTTCACTCTACCTACACACCATATCATCCTCTCACCCCCTCCCATTTAATTCTCATCGCCCACCTCCAACAGCGCTCCTTATGTAAGCAAAGCAAACCAATAAGCATGGCCGACAAAATAAATTAAAATTAATGACATTTCAATCGTCTAATTATAAGTCGTTATAAAGATAAACGAACATGTAATTAAATGGTAACTTATGTATAAAATTGTCAATTGTTACGAGGGTGCAATTGCCTCTTTCCCTCTGACGCACCACCGAAGCACTTTTTTATCTATAGCCATTGAAAAATAAATCAGCATACAAAAAATGTCCTCCTTAATAAAATTCTGGATCCACGCCTGTATGAGACGAGTTCTATCGATTAACTAAACTTCATTAAAATTAGTCATCATTTTTGAGTTATAAACAGACAAACATACAGTAGTTTATGTATTACAAAATGACGTGCTCTATTAGTGTATATCAACAAACTCCATTAAAATCAGTTTAAAACACATGTGTCCGTCCCCTGGCGTTAACCTATATCAGCGGCAAATTTCACCAAAATCTGTGCAATGATTTGGATATGAAAACCAACCAAACTTCCATGTTCATATCCAGAGTATAAATTTAAGAAATATACACTCATATGTAAGTTAAGCACATTAGGGTTAGTTTAGATATACTTACCAGACATTCAATACATATTTTTGTGTATGAAAACTCAAATTAAATCATTAATAAAATAGTTATTTAGAATTTCTATTTTGGATATATAAAAGCAATGGAGAGTTTCTATTTTTTTTTATTGCCACCGTCACCCACGGACACCGGTAAATCCAGAGGAGTCACTAGTGAGTTACCAGCCTCTTGGACTGGTGACTGGTGATGGAAGGACTGCGATGATAGAGGGATAGTGGAATAACAGAGGCGCATGGGGGTAAGGTGAAGGAGGGGAATAAGAGTATTTATTTATTTTCTGTTCCAATTTTTGTACAAGTGTAAAGAGTTCTATTCTTTGAAGCCTAAAAATATTTCTTGGGCATTAGCCTATATTATAGTTTTCTCATTTGTTAAAAATTAAAGACAAAATTCTTATTTACATATCTATTTAGAAAGGCTATTGATTACAAAGATCTTAATCACTACTACTTAAAAAATTATTTGGTGAACTTATTCAGTAAGATGTTATCCACCACTACATTCAATTTAATACTTTATAAGAAACAAAACGAAATCATAATAAAATACAAATCTGGCATTTCAGAAGTTGAAATTGACAATTCTAATAATAACACACAAATGATTTCTTAATACATAAGACGATTTCCTAAAGCTAAATTAACTCCTCATTATATTCAAAAATTAAAAAAATATAAGTGACACAACTTATTATAATATTTTAAAACATCAGTACCAAGAATGAAACCAAAAGAATTCAGTATACTGACACGCATTTTCATAAATTTAACAGTAAAATTTACATTACCTTTTTGCATGCTCATAACAAAGAACTAGTTAGTAATATATTTATAGCCTTCAAAGCATCTGAAAAAGTTTGAACTAATAGTGAAGATTCTGTAGATCAAAAATTATATTGAATTTTTAATTGAAAAGGTTTTGGGTTTCAACTTCATAACTAAACCTACTATAATTTTTGAATAGAATATTGGAATCTAAACCAAATCTTTGATAAAAAAATTATAATATTTTTTTATCAAAGATTATCATTGCAATAAATGAATATATAACATGTAATAAATTGCTATGATTATAATAGTATAATCTACAACAAAACCTGGAATAATCTATTTTTACAAAAAAATATATATATGATTAAAGGGATTATTCTTGTTAGTTTTCTTGTCTGAAATATCAAAGACTCGTTTTTTATGTTTATGTACCTTTACATTATGTAGAATATAATGTAAAGATAAATATTGCAACAATTTCCAGAAATGCTTTGCGCCAGCGTGGAAGTACACGGCCCCACCCTTGTTAGAGATCCATAGTAGTACATGAAAAGTTTTGTGCAAGGAACATTTTAGCTGTAGCAAAAGAATCAAGAACTTCTTTACGACATAATCAAATTTCGTCTATGAACCATCGCACATTTGATACACAAGAATTCGCAGTTTATTTTAGGGCTTGATTTCAATAAAATCACTAATATAACGGACACTACCTGGTGCTCAATTAGAGCTCTACTGAGACACCGCGTCACACTCTACGTACTCTTCTAACCTTATTCTGTCCGATTGTTCCCATCGCTCAAGTATCAAATTATGTGCAAAAAACAATTTATATGACTGTTGCAAAACTGATTCAGATAAAATCTTATGGTTGTGAGTGATTACCACAAAAATAGATGAAAGTAGTAGATTCCGAGGTCGGTTTAGATTGATTTATAATATTTAAAATCTAATGAATGAATAAAACATTCAATAGCATTTCAAGATATCTCCATATTTATAAACTATTTTAAGTACCTTTAGGGTGTCTATTAATTTGGTATGATTAAGCGAGTTGTGGACGAAACCCCCGCCAGCCCACGTAAAAATCCGGCCATAATCTTTAGCTAATTCAATTTTTTTATTACCATTTTACATATTTTCACATATTACTTTGGACATGTTCAGTACAGATACAATATGTTACAAAGGTCTATTTTCTGAAATTTAAATTTGACTTGCAATTCTTCATTGACCCAATTTTGAGCACACATTATGTGCTTAAAATTTGGGCATATTATTGGACTTCCCTTTTATAAAAACAATATTATATGTTCCTGAACTGGTGCTTGTTGCAAAATGACATTATTTTTCATTTATACCTATCATTCATGTTAATTTCAACAATAAGTTTTGGTGATAAATTATTATTTAATAAAAAATTATGTGGTAAATTTAATTGATTTATCCATATTACAACCTAAAAATTTTTAGCATTTTCTTTTTGGCAATAATGCTTAGATGTTTATTTTTTAATTGTGTTAAAGGTCTATAGTCCTCCTTAAGAATGCAAGGAGGTATTTTCAATAACTGTTGGTTTGTAGGAAAACACTGTGTGAACATAGAGATATGGAGCATTATCCTTTGATTTTTATAAACTCTCACATAAAAACATTTAACATATAAAAACTCAATGAAACAGGATAATTTGAATAGATTATCATCATCAATCATCACATTCTATATATCTGCCATAGCAATACATTTTCTGAAAGAAATTCAAATCACACTTCAGAAGATACAGCCTTTTTAAAGTAGAATAGACAGACAAACCACATAGACCTAATAGTAAGGCTATGTATAGAACCCTAAAAATAAGGTTAAACAGTGCATGTCACTCCCTAAACATTATAATTTTCAGAGCTATAATTGGATATACTGTCCATATTAAAATTAATACAACAAATTAGTCTCAAGTGGGTTTACAAGATGCATTAATTTTGGATGCGAACAAAGCAAGAGAACTCTTAATAATCAATAATTTATTTTTTATACTTCATATTTAACCCTTTCGATCCCAAGTAAAGAGAAATTACATTACATTACATTAAGCCTTTTGATCCTGAGCTTTCTGTACAGTGTGTGTTTTTTTTTTTCCATGATTTTCAGTACATTTACAGTATGTCTGAGCTCAGTGTGCCTGTTGGCAAAGGCCTCCTCTAACGTAAAGAGAGATACTTATCACTATTTTTATAGGTAAAAACGAACCAAATATACAATCAAAACTTCTATATATATATATAATATAAATAAATAAAACAAATAGTTCCCTAAATAATAATCAGTTATGTTCTGTACAATGTAAGACATATTTTTATAGAGCAATAAACAAGCAATTACCTGAAAATGATAACCAATACCATTAGAAAGCCAGATTTTCCTTGAGATGCAACCATTGTGTTTATTGAGCTTGTATCAAAAAGTCCATATGACCATTTAGAGGGACATCCATAAATTATGTCACAAGCTAAGGGTGAGAGAAGTGGACAACAAAGGGTGTCATTGTGTGACAAGGCGACGAAACCTTTGTGAAGCACTTCTATAAATCTTAAGTGTTAAAAGTCTATACTTCAACCCTAACGAACGTAGGTGTATTGAAAATCTTTTCAATGCACCTATGGTGTCCAGCGTTGGCCACTTTTGACAAACGCGAAAGACAAAAACGACTAATCTTAATGAAAATCTAAGGTGTTTGATTTATTTCTGACTTTATAAAAGTAGATTGGATATAGAAATGTATAAATGATTTTGGAACTGTTTTCTTCATTTGATATTTCGAAATTAAAAACAGCAAAATATGTGATGTCACACCAGGGAACCAACACAAATGTGACTATTTATTACAAAGATGAGGACATCCCCAAAACTCAATAAATTGGTATAACTTACATAGCTCACGACTTAGGTTTAATACATGGATTAAAATTTTCAAATTCGTTGCCTCCCATCAAAAGTACATATGTAACAAAAAAGCTTACCACAATTAAAATTTGACACTTTATGTAACAATTCCTCTCGAATATGGCAAGTTGACCAAGAGTTGCATAGGTGCTGGTATTTGCCAGAAGATAAAATTATAGAGAATTACACAGATCGCAGCAATAAAATGATTAGAAATTCGATCCATGTTGTTGGTCAAACTTTTAAATTCTTGCCAATCTAAGCAAAATTAAGCAATTGAAATGTGGATAAACCCAAGATTTTTACTTGTCAGCCAGATAGGGTTTCGTTACATACTGTCTGTGTACTCATTTAACTTTTGGTTCAACAAAATATACCAATTAAT
This sequence comes from Eumeta japonica, assembly GCA_005406025.1. NCBI lineage: Eukaryota > Metazoa > Arthropoda > Insecta > Lepidoptera > Psychidae > Eumeta > Eumeta japonica. The sequence continues at coordinate 223,801 of BGZK01000405.1, forward strand.
TACTGCCTTTACTTACATAACATGCCACATACATAGTTTAGATGTATATAAACTATTTGAGTAACAAGATGAAGCTTCTTTAAGGCAAGCTATTACTAAATTACATGTCAATTCTATTGTTATTTGTCAAAGTATGTAGTGATTAACTAGTATCCTTTAGCACAGTAGCAGCATCACGAGAGTGCGAGTCTGAACTGAGTAAAGTCACAAGTTTCTGTTCATTATCTTTACAATTAGATATATTTTCTCCTACATCTTTTACAATGTTACCAGTAACTATTTTTTGTTCATTTTTCGCAGTATCTGATGAGACATCTTTTTCTAATTTCATTTCTTCTATAGGCATTACAGCAGATGTGTCATGTGTTTTATGTACATTTTTTGATTGAAATTTGTTCATTTTGTTATTGTAATTGATATTTCTTGGAATATCATTACTTGGAATAGTTATTTCTTCAGAAGATAGACAAACACTATCAACAGAAGACAGGTTTTTTACCTCAATTACTTCTTTGTGATTTCCTTTTTTCTCTTCTGAGCTAGTCATAATATCTTCAGAAATACCAATCTTCTTAGTAATTGTATCATCTGTGGTATCTGTATTGCAAGTGTCTTCTAAAGAAATCACACTTGGACTTGAATTGCTTTCAGTAGGAACTAAATGCACTTTTTCATCAGTATTTTCTGGCTTCATTAACTCATCTGTATTCTCTATGGTACTTTCTTCTATTGTCAATATATCATCTTTCAAATTTATATAATTGTCTTCTTTAGTGGCTAGTATTTCTTTCTCTAGCACAGGATCAGTCTCTAATCTCACGTCTGGAATTGATTCATCATCAGATGCTAAAAGTATATCTTCAATGGCCATTGTGTATTCTTCATTACTTTTCCTACTACCTTTTACTGGTGAAACTGCTGAAGTGACTACTTCTGTTACCCTAACATTACTAGGCTCTAATAAGCTTTTGTCTATTTGATTTTTATCTACTTCTTTTATGAGATCATCTTGCTTACCATCTGAGTCGGAGTTTGTAGTTTGTCCAACACTTACTACATCACTTGAATTGTTACCATTACCAATGGCCTCTAAACTACTACTTGTCTCTACTGTATCAGATATAGCTATTGGGCAATCAACATCTGAAGAATCAACTGTCGAAATGCCTTCGGTTTCAATATACATAACTGTCAAAAGATTATTGTCTTCCACACTTGACTTTCTTTTTCCACCTTCATCGTCACCTGACTTTCCTTTTTCATCTTCATCATCACTTAACAACTCGACACTTTCATCTTTCTTTCCAACTATCTCATTAACTTTTTTATTGGACAATACACTTGACTCTTTAAAATTTCTTTCGTCAATTTCCATTTGTTCAGTATGCTTAGCAATGGAGATATTTTCACTTATGCTAACTTTTTCATTTATGTTTTTACTTTCGAAACTTTTATCCATTTTGTCTAACTGTGAAGTAGAAAGATTTTCGTTTTTGTTATCACTAAGCTGACGATTATCTGTATTATTTTGATCAACGGTACTTGTTCTAAGAGCTTCATTTGACATTGAAACTTTAGTTTCAGTAGCTTGATCAACACTTACATCCAGACTTGAAGTTTTATTTTCCTCAAGTGGGTCTTTACTTTCTTCTACGATTTCGTCATCACTTTCCATTGGTGACTGATCTGCCTCTTTATCTCCAATTTCTTGAGGTTCTAATTTAAGTTTATTCTGTCGATCCACATACCTGCAACAAGTAATTAATATTGTTATGATAATATTAAAATTTTCCAGAATGACATTATATAGCCAAGATTTTTCAATCGCATTTTATGTGAAGTTTCCACAATTACTCATAGTAAATACTGAAAAATTCATGAAGCATTAGTATCACAATAACAAATATTCAAATAAAATGCAGAAACATTAGTATTACATATTAGTATGGATGAGAAATAAAAGAAACAATTTAACTAGATTTCCTGTTTGCTTAGGTTAACTACAATGTACAAAAGAAAATTAACATCAAATGAAACATAAAAAATAACTGGATATGAGACACAAAGCTACGAAATCAAGATTGTGTGTACTGACAAAAAATTAAGTTCATTCCTGGATAAATTTTGGGGCTCTGGTCAACAACAAATCAATAGTCGCAAAGGATCTGTGCTTGAAGGCTCCACCACCACCTTTCCTTTTAGTTTCATTCACGCATATCATATTTAGTATCTAGTCGACTGTCTGTCACCATTTCGCAGACATCATCAATTTCATTATCCATATTTCAACACACATTCAGGGTACCGAAGCGGACTTTAGTCCGCTTTTTGCCCTTCTAAGGAACTAGGTATGACGGGTGGCAAACCTCCTCGCAGCAATCGAGAGTTCCCGATTTTCCAGATACGATAGGACTGCCCGGAACAAACCTGAGGAATGATCAGGTAGAAGGAGACTGCCATCCCTGGAAGGAATAGAGAATGGGACAGACAGCAGCTCAAGGACTCCGGATTCACATGTACAAAGCCAGACAGGCTTCATTCAATTAGACACCCTCTAGAGAAAACAATGATTTACAATGAACACTTAGGTGGAAAGAGTGAAGGATATAAAGGCTACTAAAAATGTTTCAATTGTGATACATATAAAAACAAAATGAAATGCATTATTAAAACAATAAAAGCATTAAAACAGAGAAAACTGCCATATGTGGTACAGTATCAAAGACATTGAGGTTCACTTCTAAGGTATAAATAGCAAACCTATTACAACTAAAATTGCCAGCCAAAAAAATTCACCCTGAATTTCACTTATTGCTTATCTTGTTTAAGGTGATTTTTCAAAAATAATGTAATAGTCTATAATTAATAATCTGAATATTGCTATATTGCTCTTCAAATGTCCAATCACAACATTAATGTAAAAAAAAGGAAGATGTAGTATTGCTAAGGAACAATTTATACCCCCTTCCCAAATAACTTGGTTATTATTTATAAACATATAAATTGTAAACACACATTTAAATAAGTCTACCGTCTGTCATTATATTTTTTAGTGGTTGCCCTTAATCCAACGAAACACATGTCGCCCGCTGCCATGCAATACTTCGGAGTTCGACCGTAGCTTAGCAATGCTCTGTCTGCCTACTTTTGACATCTACATATCTAACTTGCCCTAACTCTGTATATCACAAAAAGGAAAAAATCCAAGAAATAAAGCAAATACATACAATTCAAATACCAAGTGAATTTGTAGTTATATCATAGGAAAATAATGTTTTTATATAATTACAAACTTGCAATTGGAATATGGACAATGATTTAGACCAATACATAGAATAACATTTTTTAACTTCCTACAATGAAAAAATTTATGATTTTCAATAATTCAATTATTCTTGAAAATATCTTGAAAACAAAAGCTTTTAAAAAACTTTAAAAAAAAGCATAAGTTTCACAATTATGAAAACCAATATTTCACTGCATCAGTATCAAAAACAAACAAAAATCATCAAGACTCTTGATGGTTGAATATCTACATAGATAATCAATTTTGTATGAAACCCTCAGGGAGCAAGTCCTATTCACAATTATTGAGTTTGTTTATTACTTAATTACAAAAAAATGCCTTTTCTCAACTTTTCATAAATTAAATATGCATCTATCACATATACCGTAAAGATATACATATCCGTAAATATTCATAATCTTTTTTAGAATAACTTTGCCAAAGAAACCATAGCCATTGAAGTAAAATAACTTAGAACATCTAAAAATTCACGATGTTCCAACCTTGTGACCTTGCTGAAGGTCGCATGTCCAGTCGTGCCCCCAAGCACGCTGCAAGCACGTTGACAAAGTTCACCAAGCCAGTTGCGTCTCCCTGGCTAATTCGCACTACACGTGCGCGGTCATTGACCTTCCAAGGAACTTCAAGTATTTTGTTATAGTGTTATGTTTACGATATTAATGTTTTTGAAACTAAAATTGTGTGTGATAAATATTTCATATTAAGTGTTCAATAAGAATGCCTTTCAGTGCTATCGAATATGCAAACATGATTAATTGTTGGGGAGTTCGCAGACGTAAGATTGCTGCCTGCGAGTCCATAAGTTGCGTGAAGTATCGTTTACGCAATAATTTACCTTAGCTTGCCTTGTTAGTTTAGAGGTGAGTGGAACACATGTGGAAAATCAGAGACTAGTGTAATATACTTTCGGCAACTTTACAGCACTGACAAGATCAAGTTTCATTCGTAGGTAAGTGACTAGATAAATTCTTAAAAATAATACATGCGTAGCCCGAACGCGAGGCAGAATTCAAGTTCATTATGTGTTCGGGCACCGCCTGACCGAGCATTTAGTAGAGTTGTATCTAATTTTTTTTATATTATTTATATGTATATTTCCAATAATATTTTGTTATAATTACTTTGGCAAAGTTGTTCTAAAAAAGGAGATTATGAATATTTGCAAAAAGTGGCATGATCAATTCCATCCTGTATAAACTTTTCAGAATAAATTCTCTAAATGACAATAAATACTATATTAAAACCTGTTGTGTAGTTTATAAAAAGTAAGTGCACGACAGACAGACAGATGCAGATAGAAACTTCATTTTATATTATTTAATTATGATGAAAAATGAGTATTTTTCATGTATCATCCACTATTGTACACAACACAGATAAGGTACTTAGCTTTCATTAAGTCAACAATCCATCTAAATGAATTGACAACAAAAAACTTTATTTATACAGCAAAATAGATAAAGTTTGTACTCACTTGTCAATTATTTGAGATTCTTTGACATTTGCCACTTTTTTATTCTCATCTAATTTCTTCTTCAAATCTGAATCTTTTTCCGCAGGATCAACTTCAACAGATATTCTTGAAGCAGCCACCCGCCACTCGTTTTCTTGTCTTCGCCTTTGAAGTTTCTTACCACATCTCATAAATAAATCTCGAGCTGAAATATTATCCACACCAAGAAGTTTAATGAAATTTAAGACATTGAAAGCAGTGACAAGATGCTTTTACTTCCTTATTTTAGTATCACCTTATAATAAAAAATTCTTATATTTAATCATTGACATTCAATGAACAAAATATCAATGCAATTCAATCAATGAAATTACATGAAATAGCATCAAAGACGAATTTTGAACCTTCCATTAATGCACACATACATTATCATAAACAAATTTTTGTTTTTATTAAATTACTAGTTTTGATTTATATTACATACCATAGAGAACATACCACAGAAACATCTGAACAGCTATTACAAATCTAAGCAAAAATTATACCAACATCCTATTTACAACTGATGAAAAATTGGCAATGACAGATTGATAATATTATTATCATTCTCAACCTTTAGGCCTTTATAATTTGAATCACTAAGGACATAATTTAATCTAATCTTATTTTACAACTGTATTCCAGATATGGGCTCACTTTGCACAATGATTAACATTTTAGAATCCTTATTTTGATTTAAAAAAGGAACTAACAATAACATATGACTAACCTTCTTCCATAATATCCATCTCATTCCAACCGAGTTTATCATCCTCGTTAGCTTCACGAACACAACGGACCACATCGTGAAAATCGGGAAACGGCAGAGGTGTTCCTATCGGGACTTTCTTGTTAATCCATTTTTCTAGCCTCTGCGCTGGCCCCTTGGGCCTGCCAGGGCGTGCTTCAACATGTACGCGCGGTTCAGATGGCATTTTCGTATTTGTTAACTTACACAGCTTCGCATGAACTCTTACTACACGTTCTTTGTACCTGTAAATTTATATAAAGATTATACATACGATTGGCGGTTTTTTTGCAATATTTTAAATAATAAATTGAGTATTTATTTAAAACCCAAATAAATAACTGTTCTTCAATTTTAATATTCTAAAAAGGAAACATTTCCAAGTATTTAATAATAGATTATTAAAAATATATAGAGAAATAAATTTACAACACTGGCATTTACCATAGAGTGACTAAGCGCAAGCCAATATGATAAAATTTGGTAATGGTAACCAAATTTAAAAAACTAACACTTATAAATGAAATATGTTAAACATAAAAGAATATGATTTAATATGTGTCCAATATACCCCAGGTAATATAACTATAAAAAATTGATATCTCACCAACACACCTTTGTAAAAGTGTATTTTTGTCTGTTTCTGATGATATCTCACTATCCTTACTGGAATTCCCTTCCTCGCTGCATTTAAAAACATAAATTCATTACTATTACATCATAAACTACACAAATTAATCAATCATAATTTATTTCTTATTTTCATAAAAAAAATAATGTCACTACATAGATATAAGTTTATTTTCTATTGTTCACTTCATCAAATCATAGAAAACACCAAAAAATAAATATTCCAATGTAATAGAATGTAATAAAAAAGTTATAACATTATTGTATCAAAGTGATACTGTTACGCTAGAAATGAGAACTACTTTTAAATTACCTGATTTTTTTATGAAATATTATCCAATCATAAGCACAATCAATACAAATAAATTAATATCATAATTGTTTAAATTTATTTCATCTGATAAAATCTTTCACCAAAGTGTTACGGGCCTTTCTCATGCAAGGTATTTTTAATTACCAGATCAGCAATTCGATTATAAATTATGCTTATAATTAATAGTAAGTACAAAAACATAAATGACGACATTGCCTTTTGAAAAAAAAATGTAATAAAAAATCTTTTTATCATTTTAATACACTTTAAAATAACAATATCAATATACTCCCCCAACATTATCAATCACAACAAGAATATTAACATTTAAATTAAATTAACCAATAATCATTATTAATTAATTGAGCTTAACCACTCTTGGTATACAACCAATGTCAAACAAAATCATCAAATTCCTATAAAAAGAATCGTAGTTATCTTTCTTATACAGGAGATGTCCCTTTAAATGTTTGAGTACAAAAATTTTCAAAAGGAACTAAATTTATAGAAAATGTCTTGTCTGCAACAAAAGAAAATATTTACATAAAAATGATAAATGTTTAATAGATGAATAGCTACATAAATAAATATAAGCAACAAGAATAAGGCCACATCAAATTCTTATTTAATCAAAAGTCTCTTCATAAATAGAGTAATAAAATTGATTTATTTTTTTTTGCCACTTTCCCATATTATTTACTTATAAACAACTGAGAAATACTTTGGATAAACAAAAAAAAACAAGAATCTGCCCTTTATTTTCCATACAATTCCATTTAAATAAGACATCCTCTAAGGTGATTTATAATATAAATACAACTAAATGAAGAGGAAACCATAAGGTTGTCATTGAAAATTTTAATTTTTTAGCCACTGATGAATAATGGCAATATTCACCTTTCTGTCAAAAGATATACAGAGTCAGCTTCATCATCGAAATCCACTTCCTGCTCCTCAAGTTTTTGTATTGCTCTGTGAAGTTTCTTTAATGCTTTTTCTAATTTCCTAATTTGGATTTTCTTTTTAGGATCCTCAGTTATTTCTAATTCATCATCTGCAAATAAACATGAAAGTGACAGTTAACTATGAAAAAATTATCAATTTAATTAAGGTCAGAAAATAATCATTCACAAAGGGCATACCTAGCTTTTGGCCTAGGGAGAGGGGCAATTGGGCAAATCAAAAACTTAAGTCCAGCCCTTGTCCTCGTTTTGCTCTACACACACACATTTATATATATGTTTACATTATATATGAGGACAAGGACTGTGCTTAAGTCTAGGCTTAATAAACATATGTATATATATATATATATATATATATGTGTGTGTGTGTGTGCGTGCGTGCGTGCGTGCGTGTGTGTGTGTGTGTGTGTGTGTGTGTGTGTGTGTGTGTGTGTGTGTGTGTGTGTGTGTGTACACAAAATATTAAGTGCATGTAGTGTAGATGGGGAGACACCTATGCATACCCACCCTGCCCCCGGATACATCCCAGTCAACCACAAATTACATATGTGAAAATGCATTTACTTTTTACACATATTCCCCTTTTCTTTTTTTCTCAAAGGACAACCAAAATTGTACATAATCTTCTTCTTGGAAATTTTAGAAGTAAAATGTATTAAAAATAGAGATTGCTCAATATATATAATACTTAAAAATGTAATAATTCTCTAACAAAAATATTCGAACCTGCAGGCTTAGTATAACATTCTAGACAAGAGTCTCTCTATAGTACTGTCCCTTTCAATTATTATGTTACTCGAAAAGTATAGTCCTATCGACAAACTCTTGTCTAGGGCGTCATGCTAGGCCCTCTTGTCTTTTCATAGTTTTACATCCAGTAGTTTAAAAAATAAGGCTGCAAGTTATTGCATATTTATGACAATGGGTTTTATAACTATATAGAACATCGGATAGTCTAATTGTCTGACACCATACAATACTGATGAGTAGATAAGAAAGAGTAACAAAATTGAAAACAAAATCAAATTTATCAAAACATTATAAGCCATCAAAAATCATTTTCTACTTTACACTAAAAAAAAACATATACCTATGATGATTTTCATTTACTTTACATGGTAATAATGAATGTATTAATGTCATTTTTCTATTTAACTGACGATTTAACACTTTTATCATTTCTTCAAGCAAAAAAGTATTGTTACCCTGGCATTATGTCAAATAATTGTTCACTTAATTCTTTTTGAGATTAAAATGTTTTACTTAGCAAAAAAACAATAAAATAAAAATAGCAAGAACTCTATTATAATATCAAAGACAAATACTAAAACAAATTGTATAGAAGAAACCTCCATGAATACAAATATGTATGTAAAGTTAGGTATAGTGCTAATGCCTTAATTATAGTACATATTATATGCAAGTATATAATACTAAATCTTCTGTGAGTTTGTGAATTCTATGAACCATCATCACATGATAAGACTAAATGAAACTAATTTATATATGACACAGGTAGTTCGAGCAAATACCATCAAGCATTTGCTAATGATGAAATCCTCATGTCGTACTATATAACCCAAGAGTCCTATGCATATTTAGTCAGGATCATGATGAAATATTAATAATAATTGCAATAAAGCGATGTAAACTGAAATGAAAACTAAGGCATATAAAATATCTATAATAATACAAAAACCTTCTTGTCAAAGGTAAACTGCAATTAATAATTAATTAATTAAAATTAAAAATGTTAATATTAAATATTTACCTATTTCTGCTGATTTTTCTTTCACATTTTTAGACTTCACAAGTTTACGTTGCATATTAAGTTCATCCACAATATCTTTTATGTATAAATACATTCTGTCTGGATCTGCATTAATGGCAAGTATTTTACTTGAGACCATTTCAATAAATTCTTCAGATTCCGTGTATTGTTTTGGTACTTCTTTATAATATGCTTTAATTTTCTTTTCCACAATTTTTTTCATGTCATCGGTATCTTCAATTTTAAAGCATAAATCAATGAAACTTTGATACACAGGATGAATTTCTCTCTCTGTAGAACGCAGTTCTTTTTTTGTTTCTAAACCCGGTACAGATTTTACTTTCTCCACTTTTTTCTTACTTATATCTTCAGGAATATTTTTAGTAGACTGTTTTGCAGGGGAATCATTTACTTCTATTACAGTAAAGTCATTGGACATATCATTACCTTGAGTAATATTTTGTACTGACTGTTTTGCTGGATTATCATTTACATCAAATACTGAAGACTTATTCGAATGATCATTTTTAGAAGTTTCCCCATCTTTTTTATTCATGTTATTTTCAGTAATTGGTTCAGTCTTTAAATTTTCTGTATCTTCCAATGTTTCTAAACTTTCATTTATACGGTCCTTATTAATGGAAGAATCTATTTCTTTTTGCTCAATATTCAGTTCTAAAACATCTTGTTCAAAGGACTGATCTTGGACTTCATTAGGATATTCTAATTTCTTTTTGCTATGTGGCACCTTTTTATTTTTTATCGTTTTATCGTCTGCACTACTATCTGATTGATTATCAACTTTATTCACCTGCGGAAGTTTAACAGGACTATCATCAATGGTAATCTCTAATATCCTTCCAATTTCATTATTATCAAATTTATTTTGCGGTAGTTTGACAGGACTATCTTCTATAACGATTTCTACTGTTTGTGGTTCTGATTCATTGTTGTTTTTGGTTTCCATTTCATTGGTGTTTTCTTCTGGCTTTAAGCACCATACTGGATGTGGTCTTGGTTCAGATATGTCGTCATCATCTAAATCCACAGTTAGAATCTCAGAAACGTTTGGAATTGAGGGTAATATTTTACGTTTTTTAACTACAACTTGTTGAGGGAAAACTGGTTGAATACGTCTTTTTTCGTTTGCTGATGTTTTTGTTACTGTTATGCTGGGTGGAAGTTTATTTAGACATTTCTGACTTTGAGTTTTTAAATTACTTAATGTAGGATTTACTTTAATATTGTGCATCTGTTTTGCAAAAGGATTTATACTTTTGACTTGAGTAATTTTTGGTCCTGCAAAACGCACTACATTGTCATTCATGATTTTAATAGGATTTGTCACTATGTTGGCAGGTGAACTAGTTACTTTTAATGGAATTTTTGGAACTTTAAGATTGGGTAACTTAGGTTTGGGTATAAATTTTACAGTTTTCATCAAATATGGACTATGATTTGAAGTTACATTATGTTTTATATTTTGAGGTATAAAATTATTTCTTCTATTACAAATAACTGCATTTGAATTCTGTTTCAAATGCAATTTTTTAATATTACCACTTGGGATCTGAACCATACTATTGGGCAGTGGTTTAAGTTTTGCCTGAAAGCAAAAACAAAAAAATGTAATTTAATATTTGCAGTTAGTAATAATATTAAATTTGAACATTATGTGGTGTAAGGACAGGGAGAAATTGGAAAGGGAGCTTCATCATAAATAGTCATATATTTATTGGTGGATGAGTATAGATTTTAATTATTTTTCGAAATTTCATCATTCAATCCCATGAGTCACAAAATCTTCCTTCACAAAACCTTCGCCCAAGCCATAAACCCTTCCTATATATAAGCCCTCTACTTATAATCCCCATTCCTTAAACCTTCCCCACAACTTTCTTAAGTAAAAATTTAAATTCAATGACAGCCCATGATTAACCAAGAATAGAATTTAAAATTGGAATGTAAGATTTGAGGGATTTTTTCAAAACAAGCATATTAATTCTAAAAATATGTGAAGGGTGATAAGAAAACTATTTTAACATATACTTAAAATTAGTGACATATGCACTCTGTTCCCCACTAGACAACTCGCACTTATCCACTCAGGCTCAGTGAGCAAAAAAACCTATACAAGTCGTGAGACACCAAGTGTTTGGATGTCATCCTGGCTATCAAATTGCTACAGCCATATTAGCTCATTTCCCATTTAAATGCACAAAATAACTTACAGGTGATTTACTAACTCAGACACTTATTTTTAAGTCAACAAAATAAAAGTAAATAAATGAAATACAATATAATCACAGTTGCATCAACATGCTCTGTGGTGACACATCTTTTATGAATAAATCTATGAACGTATTGATACACGGTGATTTTAGATTGTAGTGAAATACACACAACTAATTTTTATTAGTTTGTTAATAGATGTGACATGAATATTTGTCATATCATATTGGCGACAAAAAGAGAAACAACTGTGACAATTAACCATTCTGAAACAGCAAATAACATTTCATATTAATATTGTGATATGCAATACAATTACAATGCAATCAACTATTAATTAATGTTTTCAGACATTTATGATTTATGTACGATGTGTACTCAAAAATACCATCCAACCACTAAATGTAATGTGAAAATATCCATGACTTTTAATATCAATTTCCCCATACTCATTGTTACAAAACTGTGTATGATATGATTAATTTAAAAAATATTTTCAACCCTTAAAACATTCCATGGAAAATGTATTATAAAAGCATAACACGATCGTTCGATAATGTTGGAACTCAGTTTTGAAATCTACATTTATAAATAAACGAATAATTAGTCTAAAATAATGACTTTTGAAGTATTCTAATGTATTGTGATACAAGCTAAATTTGAGTCCTAGTACCTTTTTTGGTGCCGGTTCCGGTTCATCATCCGAAGATCCTAATTCAATTACATCTTGGCTTGACATTGTTCGCTACTCGGCAAATCTGGTATGCGTGTTATTGAAAACCGTTTTCGAAATGTTACATATTATCATACAATACAAAATCCAAGCAACCTATATTCATTAACTTGACAACCGCGCAGTTTGACGCTTGACGTATTAATTTATTATTTAAAGTTCTCTGGATACGAAACCTAAAAAACCAATAATTGTAGATTTATTTTAGTAATAAAATTTAATATAAATTTAAAATTACAATGGTTATTTAGTGATTAGTATAAATCAGACGAAATTCTGTTAATTTAATCTAAGAAAAATTGTACATTTCAACACGAAACTTTTTGTGTTACATAGTACGTACTAACAAATTCCAATCGCTAATTACTACGAGACTAATAATGCAAAAACAACATTTAGGTCAAAATTGATATAGGCTACCTGAATATATTTATCGTGCGTTGTTTGTTTGCTCATAACGTGCTCGCAATGTGACTGGTACTAGCGACTTCGAGAGATTTTTGTGAATTAGCGTCAAGTTACATTGTAAATTATTTTAGCGTCAAAACGTTTTTATTTAGAGAGTTTATTTATCTAATTGTAAAGAGCTTGAGAAGAACTACTACCATCAAAGAAAAACAATAAAAATATTAGCGAAAATATGTGTAAAAATCAGTATTAAATTGGAAATTGCAAAAAAATATGAGTTGCAAATGTGCGTGGAATTACGAAAACATTTCAGTAGATAACTTAAAAGAAATTTTAAAAACCTAAAAGGTCCAGTGCTGAGTAAAGGCCAGAGCTATTCTTATGATTTTATCCTGATGTTTTCACGGAAAAACCTACGGCAAACCTATTTCAAGACAAATTTGGGAAATCATTTTTTTGTCATACGTCAAAAACATTGGGGTTATAATGAAGCAGTTCCAGCCATTTTCAGAGTGCTATGATGTATATCATATTATCGGAATATAATATATTATACTATTTTCAAAATATCATATACATAATATATCGCCGCCAAACCGTCAGATTTATTTATATTGGCTGTTAAAAAATTAGCTGTGTTTATACGTTTGTCAATCGCATAAGGTCACGAATTCATTTAAGGAGCTATATGTGCGCATGTTCAATATATACATATATAATTTGTGCTTACATGAAGCTTTGCTTTTAAATTTTTCCATAAAATTGACTTCTTTGGAAAAACGAGATAAAAAGTATGAACATTGTTTAATTAGCGCTATTTCACAGATTTTGTTATAACTAGATTGTTGTTATATTATTGGGTCTTAACAACAAATAGCATTATAAGAGTTATCAGTACTTATTATATTATGTTCCTAATTATTTAGTATTAGAAATAAACATAAGCAAATTTTCCCATAGGAAGTTATCATATTTCTAAGGCGAACTCTAAAGACTCAAGTAAAGCTTGATTGCCCAAGCACAAACGAAAGAACCTATTAAAAGCGGATTCCTTAAATTGATTAATTTTATTACGAGATAATGGTCGAAGTTTTTCGTGTTTTCTTTAATTACTTTCAAATTAATTTACTAAGTAATTTTCACAACCTGTGAACTTTTTGAGTTAAGAAAACTACCTCGCATGACGTAGGTCTTATTCAATCGATTGTCAAAACATTTGAAATTTATAAAAACGAACAATGGCAGGGAATTGACCAGAAAAAAAACTTATCTAATACATACAATATTATGAAACTCTGTCTCTTTTCTTTTATAGTTACAGCTTCCATAGTAAGAGATAGAAATCCGTCTATTCGTACAGCGCTGTGAGAAAAGAAATTATATCAAAAATAAAGAAAAATATGCATAAGCAATTTTTATATATTTATTTACTATGTAACTTTATAAATCATTGTAAATTAAATAGAATTTACAATATAATTTTAATTTATAGCCTTGTTTTTTGCAAAGTACAATGACCATTATCGTAGATTGAAAATTGAAAATACGGATTATGTGATTTCATTTTACATTTTTTGTTTCATACGGAAATTGTCTCGTGTGACAATTTCCACATGACGCTAGAATCGCATCCGTAATTTAACGTTTAAAATAGATTCGTATGATATGACATGCCTGTCACATGTAAGCCCTTTGAAAATTGTTACAGCTTAGAAATTGAGATTTCGGAATTTATATTTTCGTTTGACACTTTTCTTTACATACGGAAATTGTTTTAAATGACAATTTCCACATGGTCCGAGAATCGCCTCCTACAGTCTCATTCATGCAAAATTGTCATTTATTTTCCAGCAAAAATTGTAAGATGAATGAAGTACTCGAGTGTTAAAATATCAATCGCTTTATTACTGTAATGAATTTTCTGTTATTAGCATCCTTAATTTTGTAACACAAAAGGTTTTCTTGACTTGGTATTCTGAATTTTTGCACACTATTATTAAATTATGAGATGACTCGTAATGTATTAGATATTAATACCATAATATATTCACATTATTAAACAGTTTTTGATAAAAGTCATTATAAAAAATTTTAATTAAAGAGGGGTGGTCCTCTTCACATATAGGTATCTTTGATATCCTTATCTGCTTGTTTGTTTCAAGGTATTTCTACAGAAGGTGCTCAGGACATATACAATTTAAGAACATAAGTATTATTCCCTTCAAAGAGAACACATAAACTATTATTACTTCACTGATGATGACGATTATTAGCAGCCTCTAACCGAAGTATACAGCTTTTTTTTTTTCTTTTTTTTTTGTTTCCTCTTGCGACGTGGAGGAGGTAAAAATGTCTATCCTGCACACCCTCGCGCCCGTACGCGTGGGTAGTGAGACTGAAACCACTAAAAATTCCTCCTGAAAGTGAAGTAGGGGTCGGCTATGCTATTTAGTCGGTCGAGACGAGTCGAATGACAAGCCAGACGACTTGATAGCTTCACCGAGTGCGGCCGGACGGCACATGCGAGTGCCGACGGCGCGTGACATGCGCGCTATGGACGACGCCTGGAGGAAGTCGTCTCGGCATAGGATGTCGGGAAACCGTCACGGGTCGGTTCCCTTCCTCTGCCCGGCCGGAGGCGGTTAGCAGCGGCCGGGTGGGTAAGGGAGCTTAGGTCGATGACCTGACTGACGGATAGGCCTACTCTAAGTCAGTCATGCGTGTCGTTGACGTCATTAAGGCTTTCAGCTGCCGCTGTAAGAGCGTCAGGTGGATCGGTAAGTACGTTTCGTGGCCTACGGATAAGGTGGGTGGGATGCGGCGGTTGATAGTCAACCGCCGCGCGAAGGAGCGCATTGGGAGTTTAAGATTAGGAGTGTTTTTGTCGACAATGAGTCGACTCCTAATCTTACCATACTTGAATTGTATGGCTGCTGATTTGTCGGGGTTTACTTCTATCCTCTACTTCCGGAACCATTGACCTAGCTCGTCAATGGCCCTCTGGAGGAGGAGGGTGAATCAGGTGCTCTATTCCTACTTCCGTAAAGAGCGCGGTATCGTCCGCGAATAACGCGAGTTGGACGCCAGACGACGACGGTCGCGGTACATCGTTTGTGTACGCGGGTACAGCAGAGGAGAGGGTGGAGCCTTGAGGAACTCCTGCTCTGATAAGACGTCTTGTCGAGTGAGTGCGCTCATGCCTAAATGTGAAATGTCTGTTTGCTAAATAATTTTGAATAGTGATTATGAGGCGATCTGGTACTTGGAGAATATAACTTATAAATCAGACCTGCGTGCCATACCCTATCGAAGGCCTTGGCTACATCAAAGAAGCAGCTACGGTGCTACGTTCGGTTTCAAAGCCCTCCGAGACATACTCTACTAAGCGGAGGACTTGCTGTGGACAAGAATGGGCTGGGCGAAAGCCGAACTGTTCATCTATGATAAGGCCTTTCCCTAGGAGGTGATCGCTAAGGCGAGTTTTGAATTTTTCGAAAGTTTGCCCAGACCGCTCAGGAGGCTGATCGGTCTGTAGCTGGCAGGGGTCGCGTGGTTTCCCTGGCTTGTGGATGCCTATAACCTCCGCCTCCTTCCAGGCGGGAGGAAAATAGCAATTTTTATGCACGCGTTAAAAATCGCGACCAGTAAGCTTAACAACGGTATAGAAAAGCATTTGATTGCTTTATACTAATACCATCGAGGCCCGGTGCCTTTCTGGTATTAAGTGATTTCACTAGCGTTTGGACTTCGCTGAGTGAGACGGGAGCCAGATCGTCTTTAGGTTCGAGGGAGTTTTGGAGAACCTCTTCCTCGATGCGACTGATATGAGCGATGTCGTGCGGAGGAAGCGTGAGAGCATTGAGTCTCTATAGAGTCTGCAAGGCACTCTGCTATCTCCGCGTCGTCTATGGCCACTGAATTATCAGGTTTTGAGTGGGGGTATAGGGGTATATCCCTCGGTTTTGAGCGCTTTGGTAACTGCCCAAAACGCTTTGTGGATGGTTTGATTTCCTCCATGAGGTCGCTCCAACTCTCATTTCGGAATTCCCGAACGCGAGCTTTCACTTCGCGTTGGAGAGCTCGCGCTCTGGATCTGTACTCGGGAGTGGGATATACGCTCGCGCGGCGCAAAGCTGCGTTTTGCTCTTATCAATTCGAGAATATCGGGCGGAAACTTCCGGCGATCCGGGATGCCGGAACCTCCCGCTCGCTCTCCTCGACCACTGTTCTGACGTGGTTGGTAAGAGCACCTATGGCAAAGTCAATCTCGTCTGTAGACGCGATGTCATTGGGAATGCTGTTGAGGTTTGGAGTGTCGATTTTCTCAAGCGCGGTCGACACTCTTTTCCAATTAGTAATTTTACGGATGGGAATAGGCCTCCCGCCGTCGGGAGGTCCCATTTTTAATATAACCGGCCGGTGGTCAGACGTGAGACCGTGTATTGTCTCAATACTATTGAAATTAAGTGCAACTCCTTTAGTGAGTGCGATATCTATCGTCGAGGGTCTATATGTGACGACATGGGAAAACATGTCGACGTAGAGGGCGCGATGATTCCGAAGTCTAGTCTGTCCTCGAGTTCGTCGAGTTTAATTCCGTTATAATTGTTAGATGGGCAGCCCCATCTTATGTTTTAATTGAAATCACCGAAGGGTGACGGCATCCCCTAAGGCAAAGAGGGCTCTTAGGTCGCGCCGGAGCAACCGTTTTGGAGACGGGAGATAGACCGAGACTATGACGAGTGTACTATGGCCCGTCATAGCGAGTCTACAACCCGTGGCTTCCATATTTGTAAGTGGAGGAATATTAATAGGGCCGCAATGTAGGGAGCGTCTGTAGTACAGAGCGGTACCCCCCTTACTACTGTGTGTCCTGTCCGTTCGTAGTTGGACATAGCCTGCGATGCTGCAGGCTTTAGGCCTATTCGGTTTAAGATATGTTTCTTGTACGAGAGCGATATCGATACTGTTCTCCGACATACATTTTTTTAACTCTAAAACGTTCGAAGTTAAACCGCAAGCGTTGAATGATAATAATCTAATATTTTTTGGTTTGAGGCGCCCAACTGAGGGAGGAAAGCTACTACACCCGGGTGCAGACATTTATATGGACTCTAATTTAACCATCAGGTGATGGTATCTGACGAGAACCATGAGTTTCTCTTCGACGTTACTGCACGCTCGGAAATCTCGGGCGAATTCCGAAATCTCTGAGCTCTTAACGGCGCGAAGGATGGACATCACCGTTTGGATGTCGTCTCCAAACGATGAGGTGCCCGCGGTCGCGGAAGCGGGGAGCGACACGGGTGGCTCGCGGCGAACAGTTTCTCCGAACGGTCCCGGAGCGGCCCTCGGTGGCAGCGTGGGCTTTGGTTTACTCCACGGGTTGGAGGCGGGGCGAGAGGCGGCAGCCGGGGGGCGTTGGTTTGTTTCCCGCAAGATCGGGGAAGTTATTTGATCCCGAGGTGGAGCTATGGGCCTACTTTTAGGCCTATTGGGATTAGGCCTATTATAAGAAATAAATTTAGGGGCTTTCGGACATCCCCTATAGTTGGCCGTGTGCTGCTGGAGACAATTCACGCAGGAGGGTTTCTCTCTGACTCACGAGTACGCGGGCACTCTCTGGTCCAATGTGGGACCAAACATTTCACGCAGCGCGGGTCCGCATGACAGTTGGCGGCCGCGTGGCATACTGGCAGCGGTGGCACTGCCCTGGACCTCCTTTCTTGTGCGGGGCCTCTACTCGGATACCCGAGGCCACACACCATGTTCAGATTATTGAATATATTCTTAGCTTCCTCGGTCCTGGGAAGGACGGCGAGAACTAGCCATAATGGTGAGCCGTCTCTGCGGCAAAGTCTGTGCACCGAGTGCACAGGAAGCCAGCCGCAGAGGTCGGCTTGGATTTCGTCTACCGGGAAGTCGGTAGGAATGCCGCGGATAACGGCCTTTAGTTTACGCTCCTCCTCGAGGGCGTACGTGAAAGTGGACTTTGAAGTCCACGAGATATTATTGAGACTGCGGAAAGTCTCAACGTGTGGGCAGTGAATTTTAATGCCGTCGTCGGCGGTGCGGACGGCTTTACTGTAGTTTATCCGCAGACGGGTGCAGTCTGCGGATATTTGGAGGAAGTTAGCGCCTTTGCGCAAGAAAATGGGTGGAGACAGTTTAGGCCTAGGAGGTGCGGTGGGCTTGGCACCCGTCCTAGGAGCGGTTTTGGCGGTCACCGCCTGCGTGGAGGCGGAGACTAGATTTCGGGTTGACTCTACCGGGGTGGTACTCGTATTCTGAGTCTGTTGGACCGCGGCGGGGGAGGGCTTTGCATCGTTTGCACGGGATGTGGGCGCCGATGATGGGTCTATGTCCATCTCCGGCTGGTCGCGAGCCACCTTCGCTTTTTTGAGCGCTTTTCTTGGCGCTCGTTTATTTTTACCCTCTACGAGGGTAAATGGGGTTTTACTGTTTTCGGTCTCGCTGTCCGAACCGACGACTGTGCTGTCGGAGCACGTCGCTCCTTCGTCGGACGATGAGCTCGCCTGGCGTTTATTTTTATTTTTATTCGTCTTCATTGGTGATGTTGCGCGGCTCGAGACGGGGGTCACTCTCGCGATTAGTTTTTTTACTACGTCCTGAGGCGCTTCGTATCCTATTTCGGACAGCGCTTTGGTTAAGACCTGTTGTATGAATTCTAACGTGATGGGAGTTTTGGGGCCCGACCCTCCCGCCCCAGGGGAGCAGGGAATCTTGGTCCATGGTAGGCTAATTTTAAATTAAATTAAATTATTATTTATGTTTATGCGTTGTATAGCGTTAATACAGATGTATTAATGCTAACGGTATATATACTTGAGTGATACCGTGCGCGTTTGATCGTACAGTTGCCGGCTGTCGCGCAGGTGTCTAATTAACCGTCTATTGTTCGTCGGGGCGAACAATAGACGACGCGGGTCGGCCGGCCGAATTCTCGGAGCTCGACGGGCAGGTATGCGAACACACAATGGGATGCTCAGCTATGTTTGCGCGGTATGTCGTCTAGTAAGTCTTTTTTAATATTGAGGTTTTTAAATTCGAAATAAGGGGCGCGCGGGTTTTGGCCTAGCGGCCCTAACAGCTCCGTATCCGAGCTAGGTCTGCTATAGACCTAGCAAACGGGGTACGGAGGATGGAGTGAGGGATGATGGAGGGTGGGCGGGCGACACCTGGTATCGGCAAGGAGCACTCTCCAAGGCCGGTGGTCCCAGGTCCGTCCGGGTTTGCCGTTCCCTGAAGGAGAAAGGCCAGCGCCCGGGGCTCGCTGCAAATCACCTCGTTGACACCGTTAGGTAGCCAGCAATTTGACCTTAAGGGTTTTTCGAAAATGTCGCTTTATTTGTGAAAGTTTAATTAAAAGCTTTCAAAAATTCAGCGTGTTAAAAATCTGAAATAATTAATTATTATTAGTTGTGAAGCGTGGTGGCCGGCGGCGCTGCGGACTCTCGATCGGCAGGGCCGGGAGGGTCGCGGGGCGGCGATCTGCACAAAAAGCGAATAGCTTAGTTTGAGCGCTGGGAGCGGGCGCGCGGTAGCGTCCGTTCGGGGCGGGCGATCGAACTGAACTGTACACCAGCGTGGAGAGCTTAAGGTTCCAAGCTGCATCTGAAGTAAAAAAATGTGGGAGGGTATATGATCATCATTGGAAGGCTGATTTAGACTTGATATAACAAAATATAATAAAAACGATTTTAATCCCAGTTTCCAATTTAAAACCACTGTGGGCCTAGCATAAAGCCCTAGAAAAGATTTTTTATAATACTATCCCTTTCGCGCCAACAAAATAAATAAAAGAACAGTCCTATAGAGAGATTCCTCTCTAGGGCGTCGTACTAGATCCATTGAACGCATCGGTTTAAAACTTTTACCATTTGTCACGGAATCGTTTGAAGATGATTTTCAACTATTTGTTTTTGCCCAGATACTGCAAAGTCATTAAAAGTAAGAAATAGTAAGATTAGTTAACAATAAGAAATAACAATAACTAGTAATAAGTTAAAACAGCGCATAATATATTTAACAAGAAAATCGGAAATGGAAGATATGAAAATTATGAAAGATACGCAACGAATACGTGTATCACAAAGTAACATTAGTATGGTACTATGGTCCCGCGGGACTTTAAGATAGACGTAGAAACGAAATATCGGAAGAGCAGTTACAATTCTTGGAAGTGATGAGAATCAGTCCTTAAGTAGTAATTAATAGAGTTAGCAAATTAGTCGCCGATGTATATGTATTGAGTTTATATAAACAGATCACTTGTTTAGGCTATGCACACAAAAAATAATGCAAAATGCACATATAGCACGTTAGGTACCTATGTCATTGTAACGAAGTTGCTTATCGCGCGTTTGGTAGATGGAAGCTAAACAAAAAAGAAAAAGTGTTCAACCGACACTTTGTAAACAGAGAAAGAAGCACAGAGAGATAGTAAATGTGTACTTGCTGCCAAGAGGCGACTACTCCTTTGAACTCATGTCTATGTATAGGTATATTACTACAATATAGATATGAGGCGCGTGCGTCAGCTGTATACGCATATGCGTGTACATCATAGATATATTCCTGCAATATAGAAATACAGTTTACGCATCAGCTACATATTCATATATATCTTGAATGTTCATAATTAGTTTATATTTTTACAGTAATAATTAATAATAAAATGCATATTTTCATAATTTAAAAAACTAAAATAAAATACATAAGCATTTTTCTACAATTTCTATATTGTGTTTATTATTTTAAAATGCAAAATATATGGCATATGGAACTTTATTCCCACCGTGTGTCACAATAGCTTTCGTTAATTTTTTTTAATTCCATTTATCATTACATTAATCAAATGAACTAACAACAAATTTTATACACATTTTCTCTTCATAACGATTTTCCGTTTTTTTTTATGATATTAACAGACTTATAACTCTTATTTATATTTTTTTTGTAAATTACGAGTGAATTATATATTAAATAATTTTTAAATGAAACTTCTATGAAATCGTTGTTATTTAAAACACGATGTAACTAAAATGTGCATCTATATTGCTCACTGTCTGATATTTTTTCTCGTTCAAGCGTTTTACGTGTGTTGGTACATACATGTAGGCCTGCACATTGCGAAGACTTGGGAAAAAGCATTATACACTGAATATAGTATATTAGTATATAGAATAGTATTTATATGGTATATAGAATTGTAGGTATGTCTATAATTCGCTTAAATATTTTTTAATATTTCTAATTTCGTTTTAGGTACGAAATTGTGCTATAATATTTTCTAATCAATAAATTTTATTCTTATTCCTTACTGCTCGTACATCAAATATCATCCATGAGCAGTATGACCTTATGTGATCATATTGCTTTTTATGTTATGTAAGTTATGTTACCTCATCAAAATATAAAATAACCTTTAAACTTGGTAAAATATTATAAATTTAACCTTACAATTATCCTACTCTTGATATTCTATATTCATGTAATTTTCTTATAGGTTTCTTTTCTGAAATTGCATTTGTACCGTGTGTGAACAGCATCCACATACATTTTTTTAATGGTCAAGTCAGTTGCGGGCTCTAGCTATTTGTTCTCTCTCATGCCTTAACTCAATACATTCGACAATTTTATTACGTCAATGGATCCTATATAAGTAGATGATCAAAAACAAAAGTGTTAGAAATTCTCTATTTATTCTAATAACTTATCTTTCCTAATTCTAGGTCAGTGATCCTAACAAATACGAAATAGCCTAGATTTAGGGTTGCCAACCGTACTCTAAAATAGAGTATTATACTCTATATCATAAAGGTATACTCTATAACATTAATAGAGTACGCTAAAATACTCTTTTTTTTTTGTTTTGTGCTATGTTGTTAAGTGCTGCAAAAAGTAACAAAAAATGCCTTTGTAAAAATTTAAAATAAATGGTAATCTTTTTTATAAGTCCGTACTCTTTATTTACCTCCTTTTGAATCAGATGTACTCTATTTCTTCTTATAAAAATTGGCAACCCTACCTAGATTATATCTCGTGCTCTGTGCTCTAACTTTTCTGTGACACTGACATTTGACAGAACAGAACAATCTCTAATTTTTATTGGTCAGTGACCCTTTGAATTGTTAAAATTAAGTAAAATCGTGATCTCATGTAATTTACATAGTTATTTTCTAATTCTGTTACTTTAAAGCTAATGAAGATTTATGCAACAAACATCTACATTACCGAAACAGCTGTTCATGTTTGGCAATCGTACTAATAATTTAAAAATAATTTGTCAAAATATACTGTGAATTTTAGTTTCAATATATTGTTCTCTATTTTAAGAGAATGATTAAATTATTTTCATTGAAACAGAAAAAAGATGAAGAAGGTTCATCCAGACCAGGCGGTACACAAAAAAAGGCTTCTGCAGCTCAACTTCGTATTACTAAAGGTAGCTATGGCATTAACATCAATAGGCAATAATCGTTACGCTTGCTTAATTAATTATACAAGTCAGATTAGTTTATTACAAATTTTATGGTTCTGTTTTATTTGTAGATATAAATAGTTGAAAATTTATTTTTACTTAATTAAAATTTCTAATTTAGCCTCATGAGTAACATGTTATTTCCAAATCGGAAGGAAAGAAATTGATGCTTATTTTGATTTATAGTGAACACTTGCATGTATTGTTTGATAAACTACAATATGTTACCTACTCACAATTTATACATATCATTATAAATGTGACAATATTGATATTCAGATTTGAATGAACTGAACCTACCCAAAACCTGTGGTACTGAATTTCCAGATCCAGATGATTTACTCAATTTCAAACTAATTATATGCCCTGATGAAGGATTCTATAGAGGAGGGCGTTTTGTATTTAGTTTTAAGGTATGTACAATTAGTGTCCCTTGTTTCTTTTTTTGTTAAAGGCATTCTCATCATTTAAATTGATGTCAAAATATTAAATTAACACTATATGCCTATAGAAATCTTACAAATAGTCAACGCTTGAAATCACTGCTTTAAAATTTTTAAGAGAAAATCCTTTTTTTAAAGATCATTTACATCATATGGTTTCTCATTTGAAAATTCTTTTATGATAATTTTATAATCAAAAGTTATAGTATAATTTTATCGGGACTTTGAATAAGTTCTCCGTTTCTTTTACAAAATAAAAGCTTTATTTAAATTATAAGGAACAAAAACATTTCATTTAAAGCATTGCCCATCACTAGCGACCACTTTCTCCCATCTTTTTGGCAGTATATGAATTTCGCATCAGAAAAATGACATGTCTTTTGAGGCTATTCAAGACTATCCATTTTTTAGCTTCTTTATAACAATGAAAGCACAGGTCAGCTAGGCCATGTGCCATCGAACGGAACAGGTGAAAATCAAAAGGGGCCATGTCAGGTGAATACGGTGGGTGGGGTAAAACTTCCCATTGAAGCGTTGCCACGTAGGTTTTCACTGGTTTTGCAACATGAGGCCGAGTGTTGTCATGTAGCAAAATCACTGTCATGTCTCTGCTTGTATAGCGGCCGTTTTTCCTTTAAGGATCGACTTAAACGCATCAATTGAAGTCGATAGCGATCCCCCATGATAGTTTCATTCAGTTTGAGCATCTCATGATAAATTACACCCTACTGATCCCATCAAATACAGACAAGAAGCTTCGAACCATGGATATTTAGTTTTGTAGACGATGTTGATGCATGGCCGGGCTTACCCGGCCATGCATCAACATCAATCAAACAATCATCAACATTCACTTTAGTGAAAACAAAAATTACTTTGTTTTCACTAAAGTGAACTACCATACACTGAAATTTAAGGTTAGATACACTCCTGCCTTGTATGAAGTTCCACTAACGGGATACTGCTACTGACATCTTTGAAGAAACAAGGTGAATTTATTCAAGATCCCATTAAAAATGTGTATAAGATGCCGGTAAATTTTATTGTCTCACTGGAATTTATGTCAAATCTATATTTAGGTTAATTTTTTTGAGATTGTACATTTCACTGGTCGAGCTGGCCTATTTTTGTGCCACAACCAAGTTAGTTGCTATATGGCTATACCTCTTAGGATGAATTCCTTATTTATACCAATTGGTTATTGGTAATAATAATAGGAGAGTCAATTTCATCATTGGGACTGAAACTGCAAGCAGAACAATCTGGATGAAGGATGTGGACAATAATAAAAAAAAAATAGTGGCAGTACATTTATTTTTAGTTGTTATAAGAGTATTTCATTAGAATGTAATACTATTTAGGATCTAGATCGAAACTAGAATTGGAATTAAGAGTGAGACACGGGTTGGAGTTGAGAGCGGGACCGAGATCGGAAATATGGTTGATAACATTGTCAATTGATATAAAAGATGAAAAAATTCATTAAATTATAGTGGATTACTCTCTCGTTTGTTGAAATCACGCATTGATATACCCATTTTTTATTACGTATCCTTAGACCACCACATTTATAACGTAATGTAATGGAACCAGCCTTCAAGTGAAGTTTCTTAAAAAGTGTCATGGTAACTATAGTTTTAACTGAGCCAGCACTCGGAGAAACAGTATTGATAGCTCATATTTCGATGATACCTGCAGGTTTACCATATGTTTAAAAGGGTGTAATTTTTTTGAAGATAGTATTTGCAGTCATTATAATAAAGCGTTGGACTTTTAAGGATGTTGGAATAGATTTAAGACAATATATTTTTTCCACAAACAATTATATGTTGCCGTATCTATATTAAGTTCAGTAAGAACCAGTATATATTTATGTCATACGAAAATATGACTAAAAATATTGTGTGTGCCCAAGTATTCTAAATTATTTATAAATAATCTGATTTCTTTTAAATAAAATGACGGGTAAAACCACAAGGCAAAGTATAATAATAAAAAAATTACAAATATAATGTGTTTGTAATGCATAAAACTTGTATACAACATTACTCATCAAAAACTTTTGATGCATGCTAAGTATTGGCCCCTAAAAAAATTCTTGTAAGTGCTTATGAACTCGGTTAAATTTGAATTAATAAAGACACCAAAATTAAACAAATGCTTTAAAATATACCACAATTTATATTAACTCGTGTGTTGGAATTCGACCATATTTTATTAAATTTCCAAGTTCAAACGTTATTGTAGATTTTTCTTCTAAAAGGAGATCTGTATACAATCACATTGCATACAATTTTTCTTATATCTTGTCAGCTGAGTGAGCATTGACAAATATGTCATAAGCATATATTGTGTTAGCCTTAATTCCCTGCAATACCTTTGAAATTTAATATTAATACAGTTAAAGAAACAGCACACAATAATGACGTCTCTATGCACTATCACACCTTACATATATAAGGTGATGTGTAAAAATGCACAAGGAATGGTTATGCGACAGATATAATGAATTTTAAATGTTAAAACTGTATTGAATATTGTACAAAGGTTGTAGTTTGAAAGTATATGGTTTTCAGTAAAGTTTTTGGCCTCTGAATAACTGCATAAGGATTCTGAATAAGGAATAACTAAATAAGAACTTTATACATGGACAATACATATATTGCAATAGTTCTATAAAATATTTTGTTTTTGATTTGTTCAAAAGTTTAATTTTTTATAATTTATGGAGTCATAATGTAGTATAAAAGAATTAGATATGTGTTGTAATTAATCAATCTATTCTGTTATTGTTGTGATTGCTTTAATTGTTCACACAGCACTTTATTTTAGTACAATTTTATCTTTGCAAATCTAATTAATATGAATTTCGATGTATTTTTTCAAATTGTTATATATAAGAATATTGATATTAAAAGTTCATATATTTTTACTTCTTACAATTTATTGAAGGATTTCACCGAAAGTAAAAATGAAATTCGTAAAAGTAATCTGTAAGATTTAACAGATAATTTGTGGACAAGCAGTCAAATCATACAAATTACATTTATGAATTATGCTTTTACCTTTGGTGCAATATGCCATATGAGTGATCAATGAAATGTAAGTTGATTGAAATAATTATGGGATAATTAATTACTATCCTTACTGCTTGTACATCCACAATACAGTGATGAAAAATTGAATCAAATTTTGAAGTTTCATATATATTTATTTCCTTATATTTTTAAGAAACATAACAATACCTCCATTACATTTAAGGTATAAGGTTTAATTAATTTGAATTGATCAACTTTAATATTTTCGTATTCGGTTTTATAGAAATTTATGATATATTTTTTTAAATATTTAGTCCTAACATTGGACTTGGTTTATTATTTTCAAATTGAAAACCACTGATTTGTCGAGCTTTTACTCCCATATCATTTTACATAAACACACATCAAAAAATAAACCAGTGTAAGCAATATTATTCTAATATAATTAATTCTATTAGTTGCCTTGTATTTCTAAATCATTACCAAAACATTAAAGCATTCTATTCTACAGGTAGGACCAAATTATCCACACGAACCTCCAAAAGTGAAGTGTGAAACGGCAGTCTACCATCCTAATATTGATCTAGAAGGGAATGTCTGCTTGAACATATTGAGGGAAGACTGGAAGCCAGTCCTAACAGTCAACTCTATAGTTTATGGATTACAGTACTTGTTCTTGGTGAGTATTGTTAAGCTAATACTAATATACAATAATTACTTATATTTTTATCCATAAGTTTAAAACTTACATTGTTTTATCTAGTTAAACTGTTATCTAAACTGATAAATGACAATATATGAACTGGATAAAATGTCATATCCTACCAAACCTTGTAGGATATGATTTTTTTTATCCTAATAATTTCTATTTTTACACAGGTCTGTGATATAAATCTTTATATATATATATACTTTATATTATACATACATATATATATATATATATATATATATATATATACACATTATATGGTATACTTTTAAAAATCTATGGTCACTATTTCAGTAGTGCAATAGAAATGTATATATGCATCCTTCCATATTATATTAATATTATGAATAAGAAAGTCTTTCTTGTTATATGGTCAGCTTTCATAACCAAACTACTACACTGATTTTGATAACATTTGCAATGGAGATAATATGACACTGGAAAATGGACATGGCCTTGCTTTATGTTTGTCTGTCTGCTCTTTTGTATGCCTTTTCATAGCTCAACAATAGTTAAACTTATTTTAATTAAGTTTGGGGTACAGAGTACATTATATTGTAACATATATAGCATATGTCCATCTGTATGTTTACTTATTACTCAACAAGGACTTAACCTATTTTGATGAAATTTAGTAAACTGATAGATGATAAACTCATTATCATATAAAATACAGGTTATTATATTTTTATAACTAGATGATTTAAAAGTCATTAATTTTTAATGTTTGCTAAGCTTATTGGTTTGCTTAACAGAAAGATAAGATGTAGGAGAAGATGAATCATATAGCATAAAAAGAATCAATATTCTAAAAATTCATAGAATATAAATTAAAACAAATGATAGGGTTTTTACTCTGTGTCTTCTGTTAGTACTGTATCCTATAATATAACATTATAGATGTAATACTTTGTGATGATGTTTGGTTGTTTATAACTCAATTGTGCATAGATCATTTGATGGAATAAGACTAAATTTAGCATACAGAATGTTTTCTGGAATATGTGCATGATTACATTATAATCTCCAATTAATGTATTCCTGTGCAATCATTTACAAATCGTATCAGAATCAAGAGCGATTGCATTATTCGAAAAGGGAAATAGAGGATTGGAATTGAAAACAAGATCGAATGGGAAACAATGGTGAAATCAGAACTTAAATCGAAAACAGGACAGAATCGGGATTGGCATTAATGATAGCAAGAGTGTCCAGTGGGCCAAATCATGGATAAAAGCTAGTTATTACATTATAATTTTTACTTACCACCCTTATTGATATTTTGAGAAAGACAGAAAATAAGTTGATTACTACAAACTCTTCTACTAGATTAAAAAAAATTATGTGTATTTTTATTGTGTAATAAATATTTTTATTTTGTAATACACAATAAAAATATATGTAATTCTATAGAATTTTATCCTAATTAATTCTCTTTTCTTTAAATTCTGGATGTTATGTGTATATCATTAGTTAAGATCTTTTGTTATCAATTTAGTAAACTTATCATTAAATTTGTCATCAAATTTTAAAGATACACCAGTATTTGTTGTTGGATGAACTACAATTTTTATTTGTAACTCTCATTGAATGCATTGTTTGTGGTAACCCATGAATAGAAAATGGGAATTAGTAATTTGTCAAGCTAGAAGAATGACAAAATAATTATGTTCTATTGGCCAAACAAAAGATTATTTATTGCACATCTATTTAAGTATGTAGTATCTAAAGATACATTTTATTTGAACAAAAATTAATATATGGATTATATCATTGTGAAAACGAAATGAAAACTATATGTTAATAAAGATGTAATTTTAGTAAATATTGACTTTACAAATTTTTGTGACTTGATTTTTACTGAATTGTGACATGACAAGAGAAAAATTAATTCTTTTATTTATAAGGTCAGGGAAATTTTTTTTCACATTTTATATACAAATTCAAAATAATTATTGATCATTTTATTCATATTCAACTTGTTGCCATTTTGTAGTTAGTGACATAATCTCATTGCTCTAAAAATTTTGAAATTTCTGGTCAAAAAACTGCAACAAGTGATTTTGACAGTTCTCTCTTGCTGTTAAACCTAACACTGAATAAAAATTCTAAAGAAACCGAAACAGGTAAAAATCTGAGGGTACAAGGTCAGGGCTATATGGAAGATGTATTAACACTTCCTAACCAAGCACTCTCAATATTTATTGAATGGCCAAAAATGTTTGTAGTCTGTAGTTATCATGGTGGGAAAACCACACCTTTTGTGTTGATCGATTCTGGGCATTATTCTATACTGCTTGTTTGAATCTCATCAGCTGTTGGCAATAGAGATCCGAATAAATGATTTAGCCTGGCGGTAAAAGTTCATAATGAATAATGGATGCCCTTCCAATCTCACCATATACACATAGCATCAACTTATTTCTAGTTAAATCAGGTTTTGCTATAGTCTGTGGAGCTTGCTTGACTTTTTACCATGATTTGTTTTGCACATTCTTGTCATAGGTAATCCATTTTTTATCGCCAGTATTCAATCTTTACAAAAATGATTCGGTTTCATTACATTTCACTAGAGAGTAGCAAATGAGTAAACAATTCATTAGATTTTTTTTCATTGAGCTCATGTGGGACCCAAGTATCGCGCCTTTTTGTATATACAGCTTTTTTCAAGTGGGTCTAAATTGTTTTGTGGTCATTCCCCAGCTCTTCAGCTATATCATAAGAACTAATTTGCTGATCTATACTCTCTGATCTATACTGATCTAGACTCTATTTTTTCTAAAATGACATTGATTTTATCTCACCAGATTAGAGCAAGGTTCATCTTTGACATAAAAATTACCAAACTGAATCAATCAATAATTTTTATTGAATCAGTTTTGTGCTACTCTTAATGATTGCATTAAGTCCATAAACATCACAATTTTTTTCGTGGCTTTTGTCGCATTTTTTTTTTTTTGAAAGAAAACTTCAAAATATATCAAATTTTTATGTTAGATTCACTCATTTTAGTGGACAGGAAAACAATATAAAATTTGTGAGACACCGCTTTTCATTTTTATTTTCCTTTTTTTTAAATGTACTCTATTTAATGGTATCAAAACTAACCACATACAAACAGCTCAAGCAAAGAGATTTTACTGCAACTTTTTACTTATATAATACAAAAAAAATCTCTGACTTAATATTTATTCACTATGTAATTTTACATTATGGAGTTGTTTAAAAAATGTTTAAGTGGCAGACCTGTATAATTATTAAAATTGATTTATTACTTAAAATTTCAATAAAAAGATATATTAATATACAATGTAGTAATAAAAGTGAAGTGCCCTTTGTTAACTTTTTCTGAATAATGTTTATTTATTTAGTTATAAGTTGATTTTACATTCAAGTATGAAAAGTAAAGTAATGAATTAATGATGTATATGTATATTATTTTTGTGTACAGGGCTATTTTTAAGCTTTAATTGTGATTGAAATTTGATCTTTGATTTAGTAATAATGCAACATAAAACAGTAAATATATGTCTGCGCAATATTAATTCAGTCCCGGCATTTATTGATTTCAAATGATTTTGTTGTATATTGACAGTTGGTAATTAATGAATATAATAATAATCAGGAACCAAACCCAGAGGACCCACTGAACAAGGAGGCGGCGGACGAGCTTCAAAGCAACCGGCGGCTGTTCGAGCAGCACGTGCAGCGAGCCATGCGCGGTGGCTACGTCGGCTCCTCGTACTTCGAACGGTGCCTCAAGTGAACTGGAGCGCTTGCCCTACTACACGATCTGTTACTGATGTGTACAATGTCCTATAAATTTTTATAAATAAATTATACTTAAGCTCTCCACAAATGTAATTTCATGTAAATTTCACGTGTTTGGATGAATCAACCCTTTTTAAATATTCATATATAAGCAGAACAAATTTTATTTTTCACCGATGCCAATCAATACATGCCTCAAAAGTATGCAGCTTGTACTCTGGAGATGCCGCACTAGGTTGTTATCGAGTGGTTCTCGTCATTCATTCAACTGAAAACAGTTTTATCTGAAAAAAGACAATGATGAGGTAAATGGTATTTGTAATCTAGAATTATCATATAAATAAAACAATATCTTTATATTACATTTTTTTTTATTATATCGGCATGTTGTAAAAAAAAATAACTTTGTCGCGGATTACTAGATGGCGTTAATAGTATTCATATAGCCGCTAAATCGTCGGCGAACGCTGACGCCCTTGATCGCATATCGCGGTTGCGCGACCGTGGCGGTTACTGCCAAACGGGCGAAGGCGGCGTTTCAGCCGCGTGAAGCTAGCCGAAGTCGGCGGCGTCCGAGCCGAGTCACCGCATCCGCAGCGAGCCGGTCGCACAATAGCGCTTGTGCCAGCGCCGGAGTGTCGTGTTCGCGGACGATCCAGTGCGACCCGGGTGACCGCCGCGTTACCGCGTGTTCGAACGGCCGCTCTCTCTCTGACGCGCTCGAGGCGGAGTCTTTCGTAACGGAGCCGATTGTGAAAGCGTGCGCGATGATATACAAGTGAGGGACGTCAGCCGACGCCAGGGTAAGGACGCTCATCGCACACGGTGAGCGCGTCGCACGACACGGACTTTTTGTATTCGGCACGAGAACGCGGGCGCGACGCCGCCGCACGCGGGCTGTTCGCACACGCCACTTCTGACTCTTGGTTACCACCGTCGGGATACACAAACCAATTTTTAATGTGTAAGGTCAGCATAGCTCACTGTTGCTACGTTAGATCGCTGAGCGCCTACAGTAGGAACTATAAGGTTATGCAAATGAATTCTGAACGTTTCTACACGCGAGGTAATCAAAAGACCATTCATAACTTCAATAAACTTTAACGTTGGGTGACAACGCGCGGTGTTCCTCACTCATCACCCCCGATCGTATCGCGTCGCGATCGCTAATTGCTAATTACCGGCTGACGACTGATAACGAGTGTGTCGGAGCATTATCTTCGGACCGGAAGGAGAGTGGTGCGCGCTACCGAGGAGTGCGGAGGCCTGCATTCGTAGCGACCGGCGCCGTCCCCGCGCCATGGCCACGTCCCAGCCCGAGGAGACGCTGTTGGCGCGATGCGAGATCCCCATCATCGATCTCGCGCACATCGGTAAGCAATGATTTTTTTTTTCCACACTCTTATAGCGCTTCGCCATACCTCGTCACATAAATGTCGGCTGGAAGGAGCGGGAACGAAAAAGGCCGCCGACTACATAGAGACGGTCCGATGCTCCGAGTAATAACAGGAGAGAACAAAGGGTCGCGGCGGGCCGTGTACCTGGCGCGGCCGCGGCGTCGGCCGGCAGATGCGCGGCGATGCTTTATTTGCCGTCGTTAACGGGCCCCGAGTGCATCCCGCTCTCTCCCGCGCGGCCGGGTTCAAAGACCGTTCGCTGCACCAGTTTCTTCCGTCCGTCTCGTTCTCTAAAATAAACCCGCAGCACTTCCGAGTGGGCACGGCCCGTTCTCGTATTCCGTTAGCGTTACGAACGCGACGTCTCGACTGGAGATACCGTGTAAACCTTGACGATAATTACGCGTACTGCTGCACACACAGATCGCCGCACATACGACCGTGTGCGGCGACCCGAGCCCACCGGACGAGTGTCGACGCAGCGAGCTCGGATCGTATTTGAAAACGCTAATTGCCTGTTCATTAATGTATCGCATACACAAGCGTGAGTATTGACGGCGTTCCGTCGACAAAGGACGCGGTCGGCCTCCGTGCTCCGCCGGGGCGTTGGCCGGCCGGCGGCTGCACGCAGGGGCGGTCCCGGCGCGCAGAGGGAGCGCCTCGTTCTCGCTCTGGAAAACTTCGAAGCGAGTACTTTCGTCGCGAGTCGTCGTAATGATACAAAAATCGCGTAATGGGCTACGGCAAAAAATGATTAAAATAAGCGGAATCGACACGAGAAATCACAAATGAAATGACTCACCGACCACTAGCGCAGTTAAATTGTTACGTATTTCGTTATTTCCATTGAACAGTTAGTAAACAATAGTACACGTTGGTACTGCAAAGAATCGCCTTGTACGTGAATATATTTAATTTCATAAACAGTTTTACGTAGGTAGGTATATCCATTATCGGTCTATAGTCGATGCTACTGTTGCCGAATATATCAATTAAACGTTTCACAAACGTCATTGAATTGGAACTTGTAGTATTAAAACAAAAGGTGATTGAATCGGGCGGTAGGTAAATCATAACAATAATTAAACATCTTTATTTGAATCGGAATGTATTAAATTTATGTACTATTTCCGTAGTGTAGATTGCCACAATCGCGTATAATGGAAATTTAGAAACGTTCATATTACATTCATAGGTGTTGTTAATATAATAATTATATAAAATTCATGTCGAGCAAACATTTCATCAAGCCTGAATAAAGTTACGTGCGGGTATCTATTTTACAGTTATTGATATCAAATGGCAATTTCACCTTATATTCTGTAAACATTTTAATAATATCCCTATAGCGCGACATACCTAACACTGAATCACGCCGCAGGATAATGATGATTTTATGTTTAGTGTACCATAATTAATTTATAATGTCTAGCGACACAGTGAAAATTACTTATTGTACAATAAAAACTTTGGCGAAATTGTGACTTAGTTGATGTATAAACATCGAGAGTCGGACGATCGATATGATTAGAGTCCAGATAAGATAAACGCATTAAATAAAAGAAAAACAAATTAAAAAATGATAAGTGGACATGGGTATTGCAATACCGATATCGCACACGTGTATATGATACCTAATATACATGAGACAATACAAGTAGGTATCTCTAATAACTTCGTTATATACTAGTATATAACGAAGTACGCCTGGTGTGTACCAAGACCTAGGTCTTAGTACACACCAGGCGTTCGAATGCGCGTTCAACAGAAACGTGGGTACGTTTCATATATCTGGTATTCCTTACACGTTTACGTACCGAGCGCGCGTCTCGGTATGGACTCTCGTGCGAACATGCATTCCTCGATTTCTGTTCGAAGCAGCTGGCTTTGCGTTGATTGTGAAATGGTGTTCAGCATCACTTGTGCTGCACACAAGAAAAAACGTTAGTACTGCGACTGAGGTCTCGAAATCGCTTGGGACATGCTAACACAAATATTATCGCTTCGAATTGGCATTATATGAAATTGAAAAACATTAAATATTTTATCTCGCCTCAAATGTACTGCATAATAGCCTAAATGCGTTAAAGCAGATTCGACTTTGAAGCAGATATGAAATGGAGTCAGCATCACTGAATATTGCAACACAAGAGAGATCTTAATACAGCTATTTAAGTCTCGAACTCGCTCGGGGCATGCTAACAGGCAGACTATCAGTGATTATAATAAGTATTATATAATGTCGAAAGACATGATGTAGTTTACACTTCGCCTTAACTGTACCGCATGACACGAAAAATGCGTTTGAGACAGATTTCATTTTGCTTTGACGTATGAGAGTCATTCAGCATCACTGATGCTGTACAAAAGGAAGACCTTAGTACAGCGATTGAGGTCTCAAATGCTATTTCGCGCAAGAACATACCACGCTATCGGATCACAAGTTCGAACGTGCGGTTTCGTTTAGATTGGACGTGAAAATTGGGGTTTTATTATTTCAAGTAGATAATAATCGAAGCATTTCGTGGACAACCAACGGGCCTAGCATGACGGCCTAGACAAGAGTCTCTATGGGACTATCACATTAGCGCGATATGGACAGCCCTATAGAAAGACTCTTGTCTAGGTCGTCATGCTAGGCCCGTTGAAGTAATTAAAAAAGTCCGCACAAAATTTTCTTAAATTTGGATATAACGTCTCAAACATCCCGTGAGTTAGTCCGTCTAGTAAAATAGGGTGAATCTAAAACTCACTTTGTCTGTGATGAGACGCGAGCTAATCCTTCGGCGCGGCCATTTCTCTGCTGGCGCCTCTAGACGCGCGTTCCTTGATGTACTACGCGCTAACATTGTTCATGTAAATTGAACGCGCGTTAAACGCAAGTTCGAACGTTTAGTCTGTACTAATCCTAACAATTTCAACGTGAAATTTTAAAAGCGAATTAATCACGACTATATTTATATATATTTCTGAATTCCAATGGAACATAAAAAATAGTTTTGTTAAGTGCATGTCGTCTGAAAACAATATGCAATTGAATCATAAAATTAATTGCAATTTTCTTGGCTGTATATTATCATAGCAGTGTTTAAATGAGTACTGTACTGTAGACAAGGAATTTAGTATAATTATATAAATTTTAATTATTTTTCAGAGTTCCCAATTCCAAATGAAAATATGGAACCTTTATAAGATCATTCGTGTGTTTGTCTGTATTTCACAATCGATTTACTCTGAATGCACTAGACCGATTAAGTTGACATTTTGTATACATATCGTATGCTGTCACCCAAACACTGACGTGTAACGTAAGTGAATAAATTTTAAATATGAGGGTCACTTTTGGGAGTAAGTTGAAAATAAAAAAAATAGTCTGGAAATTGTATCATTTGACATATCAAATAAAAACACTTATTGCGGTGGTATCAAATATATACAAATGTAAAAAATCTTAGCTCGTTTTCTTTGATTTGTTTCAATATCTAATATGTATAAATTGACACTCGTTAAGTACGCGAGAGCATACTTAGAGCGTATCGGTTTATTTATTTATTTTCATTTTTTTTCCATAAAAGCATAGAAACGTCAAACTCGGCATAATCACAACACAAACTTAAGGAAAATGATAAATAAAAAAGGTGCCAAGTGCGAGTGGGGCTCGTGCCAATAATCCACAAATGAATGAATGAATGAATGAAAATAATTTTTAAAGTATTCAACACAAGTATATTGTGTCGTAGGACGGAACCGTCGGTGCACGAGTCAGGCTCGCATTTGACCTTAGTTTGCTTGCTTTTTTTTCGAAAAAACCACAGTTTTTTACATTACATCTTGATGTAATACCGTAATTTGTTCTTCATATATCTGATATTATTTTCTTCATACCGTGTAAGATCCCATTACTGACCGATATCTTGTTTTATTTCTCGTGTTCCTATTGATTTTTGATATTTATCACGTAATTATCTTAAACAATTTTTACTTTTAAAGCATTTGGAAGCATCCTGGATTTACTATATTATGTTTTCGATTTAAGATGTAATTATACGATTGCTCAAAATTGTTATTTTTGGACAGCCGTAAAACCAAAAACGATCACATCAGGATTTATAATATTTCTAATACTGTTTTTCTTAATATTTAATTTCATTACGATGAAAAAATCCTTCCTGAATGTCCGACCAAAAACAGTCGTATCAAATATTAGACAGTGCCTGTGCTGCGCGGTCGTTTCTTTTTTTGCAGACTTAGCTCGGCGCACTTTTTATACTCGTGTACGACAATGTAATAAAAACCATGCACTCTGCCTCGGATATATTAAGGAAAATCACGACAGGCAAACTGAGCTGGCAAACGTGTTAGGTACCTAGTTAGTCTAAGAAGGGGATTTCCCACTTAAAGTACTTAGTCAAAAGATGTAAAAAAAAAGATTTTAAAAACACATTGAAACCATCATGGACACCGCGAACAGCGAATACCGCTCGCGGGTACAAATCTACGTTGACCGATAATTGAGTAACTTTTTTAAAAAATTCAAAAAAAAGTCTACATGTGCACACGCATAAAAAGTAAACCAGATTAGGTTATATACTAGGTGTCGCCCTCGGCTCCGCTCGTGTGGGCCTATAATTATTTCTTCATTTTCTATATCGAGTAATCTTCTCATTGTCCAGTGCTGTTTTCGATTTAAACTCCAATTCCACTATTCAGTTGCCATTCGTCCTGTCCTCTGTTCTAATCGCGCGTCCCTCTCTTTTGCGATCGCTCTCGATTCCGATATCGATTCCGGTTACTAGTAAATGATTGCACAATAACGCTTTAGTGGAAGGTATAAAATGTCGAGCTCCCCCACACCCTCTCACATCGTATCGTCCTCACCTTCCCTCCCAATCCTCATCGAACACTAACACCGCTCCTTCTCTAAACAAAGCCAGCAATAAGCGTGACCAACAAAGTAAAATTAAAATAAGAAGTAATACTTACAACGTGTAAAAAAAAATAAACAGTAACCTATACTTATGTTACGTGACAATGAGTTCTATCAGTTTTCTAAATTTCATCAAAATTAATTGCTATTGTCGAATCGTAAATGATAAACAAACAGTAGTTTATGTATTATAAAATAATGTGTTTTATTAGTTCACTAAAGGTCATTTAAATTAGTTTAAACTTTTATTGAACAATGAAAAACCATACAAACAAACGCAAAAAGAAAAAGCAGTGCGTGTGCGCGTCCCTATGTCAAACGATCTTCGTGACAAACTTATTCAAAATCAGTACGACGGCTTAAGTATGAAAACGTAATAAACAGCCATATAGACAGAGACACTTTTGCTTTTATAATACTATTATCATTTTTATTTTATTTGAACTTTAAAATAATTAATTTATTATCATTGGAATTATAATTATTATTCAACTTCGTTCATTATGCACTAGCTGTCCCGCCCGCTTCGCTGGATAATTTTTGTTTTATAAATAAATTGGCGAAGGATTTACGGAATTCGAAAAATGAGTAGCCTAGAACCATCTACAAATCATTCCGCTTCGAATGGTCCCAGTCCCATGTCTATACGTTTAGTAGTTTTTACGTGATTGGCGAACAAAGACAACCTATTTTCATTATATATGTATACATTACACATTTTTTGCAATCAAACATTAAGGGTAGCTAAAATAAATACATATTTTACGTTCAACATAACATAGGATAGTAGTGACGGTCGAGCGTGAAGTTTTTAAGTTTTTTTCCAACCGTTCTCAATTCTGTCTTCACGAGCCCCAAAAAGTTTCACTTCTATAGATATAGCAGTACCGAACGACTACATGAAATTCATTTGAAACGTGTGAAATACATTTGATAAATTGGAAAATGTTTTTGAAATCATTGGTGACGTGGGAACGGCCGCGTTAAAATCACGCGCATCACGAGCATGTGACCGAACGGCGCGAACACTGCAAATGTCGTGATCTGAATTACTGTCGTGCGCGTCACTGCAACATGTAATTATTAATGAATCATTCGAATAGTTTCTGTTTTCTAATGACGATCGAGGAAGACGAAGGTGCTCGCTGACTTAAATATTAACAATATCTATTTCGACGAGTTGAAATATTAATAAACCGTTTTCGTTCATTATCGATAACCACAATAAAAATATATTATTAATAAACCGCACTAGTTTAGTCGGGTTTGTGCAATTGTTGCTTCGTATCAAAATCTCTTAAGTCAGATAGATATTTAGTTTTGACGCGTGGCAACACTACTACTGTTCGCCAGGAAAATGTCCTCAGAAACTTAATGTACCTACGGATCAATTTCTACTGCTTTTTATGTATTTTGGAAAATGTGTATATATTCTGGATATGTAGGCCAGAGACATTTTATGCGAGTCTATTTCTTGGATACAAGTTATCAGTTCAAAATAAAAACAGCTTACCCAACTGTAAAATACCCTAAAACTATAAATACCATAAACAATTTTTTTTTACCGAAAAGTGCTTTTGTACCGATAACTGCAGTTAAACGTCATTAAGGCATTCCCGTTTTAAAAGACTCATAATATCTACTATTTCTGCTTCATTTCCTTTGCACATACGTAGGGTTTGTTATCTTTGGCGCCCAAAGAGTGATTCAGTAGAGCTATGGTAGGTATATAGTGCTGTTTAATCTTCGTGAATCTGCTCTAGTTTATTCACATGTATGACCACTTAGTCATAGGCCAATGACTTAATAAAGCTATTTCCATAAGATCGTACTCGAAATTACTAGTTCGTGTGGAAATTGACTCGCTGCTTGTTTTGATGAATAAAAAACCATCAAAAAATCGCTGCATGATCATCGAGTAGTGTTTATTGCAAATGGCCGCAAAATAACGAAATACATAAATTATTCAAATGCCGAGCTGGTGCTTTTGTATTAAAAAAAAAAATGGCGTCATTTCTAAATTGTACGCGATGGTTTCTGTGCCCACTAATTATTGTCAATCGACTTTCATATCGTATTACTGTTTACAACATATTGATTTTTTTTTTGTTATTTAAACTTATTAAAATAAATAAAGTATTAAGATGAAATACAAATGTCAAAAGAAGACCCACAGTGCATTCATATGTCCATGATAACGGAGGTACGGCCGGAAGCTAGTTTCAATTATACAGCCACATTACTAGTGGGAATATTTTATTGCAAGCAAAATATTCTAAGCTTTATTTCAAGCTTTAATCACTACAATCAATCGATGTACCCAGCTAAATCTACGAAATAAACGAGTCTGCCGAACATCGCAACGAAACTTACGAATTACGGAAGAATTGTATTCAAGTCATCAAAGGAATATTTGCAGAATGAACAGTGTGCATAGTGGCAATTAGTCAACAAAATTATAAATTATGGCGGGCCGGGACACGCTAATTGGGGCGGCGCGCGCTCTCGCCGGGCCGCCGACCCACTTCCACCGCCGTCGGTCGCGGCGACAGCGCCGTCTGGCGGCGGGACGCCGGCGGGCAGTTTTGTACCCACGTCAAATACGTACAAAAAAATATGTTACGTAGACAAGTGTGAGTAATACGATCTTTCGTATTTTGCAGGGATTTAGTTTCGTTTTCCGATCGCTTGGGGCGACATATGATGTATTTTTTTTTTTTGCTTCACACCGACGAATATTGTATGGCGCACTGTCGTAAAAAAGTTTCTCTAAAAGCGTAGCGTCGATATTTATTCCGGGCTCGTGCATTTATACCGTGGACGTAAAAACGTGGCATCGAAATATTGTAAGACGATGAAACACAAACGGTTACCGCTTCCCGTGTTATCGGTTTACAATTTCGGCGTATGCGCAGAATAATATTTTTATATCACGTCAATAGGATGTTATTAGTCATCTCCGAATCGTGCGGCTTTCCAGTGATCAGTTACCACGCATTATATGCGGCACGGATCGATGAACTGATTTGAATGGATGTTGGCAATGTAATTAACTGTACACTCATGTAAAGTTTAAACAATTTCGTCAAGGAATGACTAATGATGGCGACATAATTGTGTAACAGATACGTTTAGCTGTGTATAAAAAGGCTATGGTTTCCACAATTTTCCTGTTAATGAAAGTTTGATGGCTCAAAAAAAATATGGACACAATGCAGCGTAATATGTGTCGAGTGTCCTTAATAGATGTATAATGAAATAGTGATGCGAGAGAACGCTGTGGTTTTAAAAAGGCAATGACTATATACCAGAAAAAGGATATGTTGAAGTAACAAAAATAAAAATCACCGTGTCTTGATTTCTATGATTGAGGTGGTTTAGCCGTAGTTATACTATAAATGATGATTGAAATAGAGTGAAGAAAGAAATCTATAGAGGAATGTGTAGTAGAAGATTCATCAATAGGTGTCCTTCTAATACATATAAACAAAATTGATAAGTAACATTAAAAAAGATATGTTTCTTAAAGCACCATTGTGTTTACCTTACCGATGTCACAATCAAGCTTTAACACCAAATGGTAGATTTGAAATAATTTACCTCAAATTTTTGGTCATTACCACAATTCAAAATGAATTTAAATCTTGATCATTAGTATCACATTACATATTTTTGTTTATCAATTTAATGATAAAGTAAAGACAATGGGAATAATGGTGAATGGAATAATAGGTAACAAAGAAAACCAGCCAAGTACGAGTTAAACTCTCGCAACGAAATTTCGACCATATTCTGTGAAAATTTCAACTAGTTGACTATTACCGTTCAAAAAATACAACGTTTTGAATGTTGGACCGACAGACGGCTAGACTCAGATTGATAGGCTACCGCATGAAACCCCAATGTAGTACACAGCGAAAACTTATCAAAGCGATGATAACATTGCTCTAAATACAATATTGGGGATTTATTAATAACGATTTGAAACTAAAATTTGTAAGCGTATTATTTGACAGATTTAAGAACTTATGATATGATACGGTTATGGAGTATGGACCATAAATATTAATAATAAAATATATATATATATATTTCATAAAACTCCACCTGTTTGCCGATCGAGAATCGGAATATAAAACTTTTTTTTTCTATAAATGATTCTACATATTCGATTGGTTTCCGCTATATAAAAAAATGTTTATGTTTACGCTAAAATCTGATGAAACAAAACATCATCACTGATGTAAACGTATCACGCTACGGCGTACTGGTTGTGTAGTCGTTGACGTCATAATAGATTCCATTGCATCGTAATTATTGTATTTATTTATAATCTATGGGTTTTTTTGCCTGCAATTGTATATAAATGATAACTTTGAAGTTGCATTTTCGAATATGATATCGTTGTTATTTTTTTTTTCAATGTAATATTAACAATAAAAATATGGGTTTCTACGGACTTCCGCGGTTTTCAACGGTCTAAAGATCGAGCCTTGTGAATAAGAAATACTTAGGCACTTGCTTTTATTATTAATATGATATTCGTCAATTTCCAAAAAAAAAAGTAGTTAATGATGGGTGGTCTTCCCTGCTTATGATATTAGTAAAGGATGGAATATGATTAGAAATAAAAAAAAGTTTTTATTTTAGCCGGCTTTTTCCGTCACACCGGCCATACCGCAACAAGTTCCGTTATTTCCGCGAACATTTTCGCAAATGCCGTCGCCGGCGCACGCCGCCGGGCAAATCTCGGCCATACAGACTTTATGCATATTTATAACTAAACTTCTCCGAAGTGGAGGAGGACACCGATCAGGTTTCGGGGAATGGCCAAAAAAAGAAATACTTAATAAGTTATACGAGATAAAATATATTTTATTCGATGAATACACGAAGAGTGTATAAGTGATAACGAGTTATTTCTCACATTACTAAGACGTTTTATGCGATTATATAAGAATTTTATCACAGCTTTATCATAAGTTTTAAAATTAAAATGATTATGGTTGCTAACTATAAGCCGTTATGGATACTAAATAGTAATTGAAAATGATTAATAGAATAGAAAAGAATTAATAGATGATTTTCAAAAACCCATTCAATGATACCCTACTTGAAATACTTTGTCGAGTTTCATTTTTTATTTTTCACAATATGGCGTCTGGTTGACGGCATCTTGAATTT
This sequence comes from Eumeta japonica, assembly GCA_005406025.1. Classification (NCBI taxonomy): domain Eukaryota; kingdom Metazoa; phylum Arthropoda; class Insecta; order Lepidoptera; family Psychidae; genus Eumeta; species Eumeta japonica. The sequence continues at coordinate 266,376 of BGZK01000405.1, forward strand.
TGATTACTGTCATGTCTTTAGTGACACTCACAAAATTAAGACAATTTGTTTGACGTAGAAACCATCGAAATCTGCGCACGCATTTGGTTTCTAAAACACCATGAAGGAACAAACTTACATATATGTATAGGCCGATAAACACATTACCCCCTTCTCACGTGAACTTTTCTTCATTTATGCAATCGATTAAAAAGTATGGAGAAAATTTCACATGATGGTGGTGTTTTATCTTCATCTTATCAAATCTCACCAAGAAGTGGAGGTCCCAATTAAAAAAAATACCTCCCATATTCTATGGACGTTTAAGAAAAAAAGTACAAATGTGTAATATAAACATACGTACACATTCACGACGGGTTGCAGCAAAAGTAAAATCGTAATCCGTAACATTTGACAGATCGTCCATACATTATATCTGTCAAATGCTACGGATTAATTTAACGAATAAGTGTTTGCTTTTGACGCGACCCACCGGTAAACTATTTAACGTACGTACAACTTTTGTTGTATTTTTATCTAGTAGACAATAAAATAAAAAATAAATGGATACGCTTATACTCCACGAAAGGGGAGCATAATAACTTATATAGTTCATATTGGCCACCAGGCTGAACAGAGGCGTAAAAATTTAAAAAATAATGAATTTATTCGAAGCAAAAGCAAGATAAAAAACTTCCTTATTTTGTGTTTACAGTCTTATAGTTTTTCTTGTTTATGTTAAATTGCGTTTAATCTTGTTTATGTTCAATGTTATCATGTTTTAAAAAATTGTTTGTAAAAAAATTAATCTATGGTACATGGAAACATCTTTTGTAGCAATTTTCGTTTCTTTCATATGTGGTTGACTGACGACGCGAAAGTTTTTGTATAATACTAGAGAATTTAACATAAAGTGGTTCATTTATTTCCCTTTATTACTTCGGTTCTTAGAACTGTTGTTTTTGTCGTACTAATCTAATCTATAAACCTCATTCTTGGATTAAGGCGTAAAAACTTAACGGAGTTTTTATTATTTTATCAATGTTTACAATTTATTTGATCATAAACATTTAGCGCTATATTCAGGGCCAATGTGTTTTTGACATAATTCGAAGTAAACCATTCGCTCCTTGCATCGGAGGACGTGTTAAGTTGTCGGTTCAGGTCCCTCGGTCTGAAACAAATAGACGGTGGGAGTGTGTACCTCAGAAGTAAGGAAATTTAAACCTGACAAGAATCTGAAGTGACAGGCGTAAAACATGAAATAAATGTCTATTTGTGAGCAACCTTGTTTTCGCGCCACTTTTTTTTTTATCTAAGAAGGAACTTTCAGAACGATATAAAAAATTCCAGGTCAGCGGAATATTACATCCGAAAGGAATGATTATTCTGAAAGATAAGTACGCTAGATAAACTAGAATCTCCGAATCGTTATTCGTTATCGTTGCGTGAGTATTGAATGGCACAAGTTGCCTCGGCAACATTTGGCTTTACAGCATTAACATAATAGTTTTAAAAGATATCTGTTGAATTTCTGTCAATATTGAAATCCCACTTACGATCAAATCCGTGTCTTATCTGAATACGTGTAGTATCGACATCTATGTATTTATGAAGAGTTGCGATAATACCATGTCATTTTCGGTATTTGCAATGAATAGCCCACGTATATTATATAGGTATTTGTTATGTAAACATATTGACATATGGACGCATTCGATTCTGTGACCTTAAATCCTTAGATGTTTTAACTTACGTTAAATAGTTTGTTATTTTCACAAATTACGTCCAGTTTGCCTTGTCGACTTTTACTTACTTCAACAATCTAAAGATTTTATATATATTTTTTTAAAGAAACATTAGAAAATTTTATAAAGGATGTCATAACATCGTAAGCTGATAACTTTGGGTTTATACTTCAGATAGGAAAGCCAGCATATATATAGCAACATACTGTATGGCACACATCTATGAGGTACATGCCAAAAAGATAAAACAGAAAATATAGGCCTTCACTCATATGATGATTGCAGATATTTCGTTTCGCTGCCTTTCTGAATCGGTTCATATACAGAAACTCGTCGTTTCGGGTTTTTAAAATTTCATCTTTCTATAATATGTTATCAAATTAGTCTGCATAAATGTCTCCAAATACGTCCCTGTCTTTATTTCAGAGTTAACTTAATTCACAAATTATGAATGAAGTACAGAATGCAAACCCTCATTGAAAATTTACAGACAAAGCCAAACGAACTGCTAACTCCATAAATTGCTACGCCAGTCACAAAATAGACGTGAAACAAAAACTGTATAAAACGTGTTGATTAGTTTCACCGAGGACTTGTAATGATGATTTACCTCACATACGGAACCATACCCGTGCGAGTCCGACTCGCACTCGGCCGATTTTTAAGAGATATTCTTTCGTTTCAATTCGTCGCATCACAAATCAAGTTCGCGTATTCACCTTCATGCAGGTGTCGCTAGCATCCCCGGCGTGCGTCAACACGAGGTGTTGTTCATGAGACGAGATTACGAAGAAGGCTGATCAAACAACTCCACGTGGCGCGCACCGCGTCCATATGGCCGCTAAGCCCGCCTCTCCATCCGAGTGGTGGTCTATTCTGTAATACCTTTTCTCGATTATGTGAATACTTTAATCGATAGATCGACGCATTATCTAATATCGATTAGGCACTCGGGACGCGCAGTGGAGTGCCGATGCAATACTTATATCACGCGGATAAAAATACTGATTGTGAAGTCGGCTAGAAAGCCATTGACAATTCAGCGGAAGTCGATTTCCTTTTCAATACGAGTTTTGCGTTTACTTTTTGTGCTCTATTTGCTTTTATGATAGTTTTTTGTATTATCCGATATTACTATTTAGAAAAATTAGCTTCTTCACATTTGATTTTAACGTATTTAAGTTTATTTATGTAATGTAAAGCCTTACTAAACTTAAATTCATTACTATGCACGCTGTTGTTCCACCAAAATATATATACATCAGTATCAGAACAATTGTGATAACGAATGGCAAATTTTCAATATTAATCAGTTATGATTGCAGGGCAAGAAAGGCGATTGTGAAACCGCACCTTCTCATCGATTACTAATACAATTTCCAAAGAGATATGCACTGAAAGCCGCGTTACCCGCCATTTGTCATTTGTATTAATACGTTTTATAAAATGGCGCCCCGGCATTGACGTGCGTGCCCATTGTGCGACGCGCCAAACTCTCGCCATCTGTGTACTTCAAACAGTATTATTTGCGCACCCATAATTTAACCGTACGTGGGTTAACTTCACGCGTGACACGTTTTGCGAAACACATCGTTCGTGCCGCGGGCGTCGCATTGTCGAGGGTGGCCGTGCAGCCAATGGCGCGTCTTCAAAAGGCGTCGCAAATTGGTAAATCAATATGAGGAATGACAGAATGAAGAAACAAATATGATCGCCGCCCGAACACACCATTATAAGAATGTACAAATATTGAAGATGATGGTTGCAGTTTAAGTGTTTCATCCAATATTTTATCCTCAAGTTGTCAACGTGTTAAAAGAAACATTCCATTTTGAGATAACAAAATAAACATTCAGTTCCGGGTACCAGGTCCGACAATTTCTAAGGTCACCTTTATTAGAATTGCCGTTGCGCATTAGATCAGAATGGCTGTGAAAGAAGAGGTTATGGATCATAGAACGTTGAAGTCTCAGAAACTGTCGATCTTAAAACATCAAAACGATCTAAGTTCTGAACGAAATCCTTCCGCGTTTAATTTTAATTGTATACAACAAATGTTCTTCGGTCATTAACATATAGGTATATGAAGGGTTATGAGGTACCAAAATGTCGCTTAAAATGTGGTGTCAAAACTAGAAATTGACACCACAGTGCATGTAGAGAGCTAGCTGTCAGATTGACAAAATGAAACTACTGAATTGTACCGTAAAAGTGTACGAATTAAATTATTCGAAAATAAGAAAAGACTTTTTTATCATCGGTTAGTTATGATTTTTTCATAATTTTGTTTATATTAAACTCTAATAAAATTTTAATTTCCGCGCGGCTGTAGTTATCGCTGGCACGCGGTAAATTTAAATTGGTATTAATATTGACCAAAAAAAAAAAAATATGAAATTACTTTCTCATTCGATTTAATAATTCAATATATCCTATGAGCATATCCCTATACTATATATTAATGTTTGTATATTACTTTCTTGTCTGCTTTTAAACCAGCAGTGCAGTTACAATATTATTAAAGTTTGATGTAGGAAAACTTCCACCTAATACGTCACGTTTGTTGTATTTTCCAGACTGTTCGTTCTAAGGAATGTAGGTTTATTTTGATTTTGTTATCGATAATATTGAGATTTAGCAGCAAACAAACCGCCTATTTCGCTTTGTTTTGGGTAAAACCTTACACTTTTAATCAATATTTCAGAAAGCCATGACGTTACTGTAAATTTTCAGAGGCAATACGATTTTCTCCTGTATATGAAGGAGTAATACCATTACTATGTATGTACAAGTAAATTAGTAATTTATCCCTTGACATTCATTTTAGTTAAAAACACTTATTTAGTTGTTATAGGCCTTCGTTTTCAGATTGCCAGTATATCTAGTTCCAGTTCATAAAGTAGTTAACGCAGCTAATTTCCGGTATCCAAAGTATCCCCTACAGAACCAAAATACCCATATTTAATCATTTTTCAACGCCAATCCACCCTGTTCTTAACGAAAAATACCTCCTGTATACTTACTTAACCTTATGTATCAAAAACGCGGCAAGTGCACGATGATCATTAAATTCGTTCTATTAGTAGACGCATGTATTGGAACGTCAATAGACTCGAGAAACATCCGGTAGTTGTTTGTCACTTAACGGTAATTTATTGTTTACCGTTTTTAACATCGAAAAACAATACTACTAACCACTGGCTTAAGAACTTGATAACTCTATATTTTCACTTTATTATCGCACTTATGATACAATAACTTTATGATGGTTATCTTGACGAACACCCTCCTCGTACATATCTAATCCACTTCTTGTATTTGAAACATTTAATCTAAACCCACCATGCGGTGAATCAGCGTAAAGTTTCAACATCTTACAAAATTGATATTACTATGAAAAGAGAACATATTGTTTATATGAGTAATATGGCTAGTACACTACAAGCTAAGTGATATATTTTCCCATTACAGTGTATAATAGCCCTTGATACTATTTTATTTCCAAGTATATATTTATGATCATGAAAAATATTTTAAATCCTAACAAACACACCTCTTAAAACAAAACTCTTACATATAGTTGTCTAACATCATAAGAAGCTGATATATATGGTCAGTAAGATCCTGGCATCAAGCAAATCCGTCGCTTGTGAAAATTCTAAAATTATCACGATATTATCCTTTTTTTTTTTGTCAAACCTTAGATTCACTGATTACGAAATTAACCTATAAATAAACAAAAAATCAAAACAAGGAAATTCGATCGTTCTTCAAGCACCAGTGCATTAATATTAATTTGAATTATTATCGTCGGCGCGGTGCAAGCGATCGGACGCATTCACGAATGCATTCGGTGGTGCAACATGTTGCCTCTTTCAGTGGCGCGTCGCCTCATTCCGATTTCATATCTATACGATACGTTTATTGTACACGTGCAAGCAATGCATGTATGATGTGTAATGCCGTTTCACGGAATGGATCATTGTTATCGCTACACACGGGAAGTATGTTGTATGTGTGTGAAAGTAAGAATTAAAAACTAAACTACTAAGCCAAGTACATACCTACTAACTCCTGCCCGCTTCTCTACACGAGTGGCAGAACGAATTCCTTTATCTTTTACATCGAGCAAATCCCTTTTCTAGTGGATTTTGAGGACAAAACCGGAGAGTGGGCGCACCATATTCTATCGTGTTCTCGATTTCTGTCAAACTCAGTCTCGGTTCAATTGTAATAATTACAGGTTTCATTCAATTGTGTATCTAGTTAGGTATACGGTATATACGCATGCTATGTCTATGCCCTCGTTTGTAACTCCAAAGGCCAAAATAACTTTTCACATCACATGGATGTTATAAAGACAAAAGTCTGGACACAAAGACGTATATATTTGTTGTCACGGAAAGCTGGAGCTACTCCAAGAACCGTGATTTTACAGACAAACAAAATAAATATCAAAATTAAATGTATCCAATGTAATGCGTGATATTAATCAGTGAAGGAATTATTAAAGTCAGTTAGATCAGTAGATCTGAAAATTGTCTCCAACACAAATGTATTTTAATCACTGTATACCGTCCAGATGGCAGGTACGACTATTTTCTTACTGATCGAAGATTACTTACCAAATTTCTAACCGTAAATTCTACCCTTTATTTCGAATCCTTCACAGTCAAAAAGGAACACCTTTCTTTATTGCTTCGAGAAAAAAAATGGTTAAGAAAACATAAAAGTCGTTTTATGATAGTAATTTTTAAGATAAAATACTAGTGGAAACTCCAGTCTCTCAAAACTACAAATGGTTGTTAATTACGTCGTAGGGTACGCACAAACGACATTGATTTTACGAGTCTATGGAACAAAAGACAAGAATTTCTAAAACCATTATTTTGCACTCCCTGTCCGAACGACAAACACAAAATAAGTATACTTATTCTTTGCGATATAAACGACCTGGATCTTGCATTTAAACGAAAAATGAAATTGGTCTACGAATATTGGTCTAGAAAATAAAACTAACCATAGTGACAAAGCATACTTTAAAACTGCTATTAATGTTATTGAAATGTTCAACTTTTAGCGGATTGAGCAAAAAAGCTATAAGCCGGAAAACTTCATTTATTAAATCTAACATTCATAGTATACCTAGATTCTGTAAACCTTAAATCACTAAATCAATATCGTTATGATCTCAAAATTACGTAAACGTGAAGGGCGCAGCGGGCAAATCTCGTCCATAATTTTAACGTCTAACGATATGCACTCAGAGGTTTTAAATATACAGAATTGAACTGCAGTTAAGGTACTTAAACACTTTATTTCGACCTAAATTTATTAAATTAAATAATATATAAGTATATATATATATATATATATATATATATATATATATATATATATACGTGTGTGTGTGTGCGTGTGTGTGCGTGTGTGTGTGTATGATATTTACTCTTTGGTATGTCATTTCTTAGTCATAATGAACATATTATTAACTCAATTCTCTTGAAAATATGGCATAGTCAGAAAGAGGTGTGTCAGATCTGACTGCGACATTCGCTGTTCTTTCATGATTAAGTTTACTAATATAGTTGTCCACGCACGACTCCCGCCTCACGCCGTGCCATCGACTAATCCTTTAAGAGATTACAGCATATAATAAAATTATATTGGTAGAATTATATTGAATTAAACACTGATAAAAAAAATACTCAAGAGCATAGTACGCATCTAAAATATGTAGAAATAGGATTCGTCATTTACAATGAAAAAAACACGAAAATATTAATAAATTTGCTGATTTTATAAAAATTACATGATAATAAATTAGTTCATAGTTGAAACTATTTATAATACGAATGAATTGTTTTGTATATTTTATAACATAGGATTCTTGCAAATATTTAAACAGCAATGAAAAGTTTTATGACAACCTACAACGTCCAACTGTGACGACCGACAGAAACGCGGTACGCAATGCTAACAAAACCAATTTTCATATATATATATTTTGCATTCATTTACTAGAAATAGTAAAAATTAATTAAAAGTCAGCAAAATCCAAGCCTTACTATAAAAATTGAATATTATAGGATTATTCGGTGTACATCATTTATGAACGCGTGACATGTAGCCATATGATTATTGATTCATTAAAATGCTGAAATCGTGCTAGAGTTATTTGTTTATACAAAACATTTCTCTCAGTTTTCATGCAGAATTCACTGAATACGGTTTGTAAAAAATCCGTTAATTAAAAAATTAAAAAAAAAATAACGGAATAAATTTTATTCCGTTGATAAATGCTCAACTAGGTTTTTTCACGGACGACGAAAAACAAAACCAAGAACCTCTCTATTTAAGTGTTTTTCTAACGGTAGGTTGCACCGAAAGAAAAAAAAAACGAAATTCGTAAACGTTAATTATAAGATTTGACAGATGTTTAAATATTATCTGTCAAATGTTATATTTAACTTAGCAATTATCGTTTTTATCTTCCAATGCAACTCGTCGTAAGTGTGTCATCGTTTAATTTCAACTCTCAGAAATATATCAATTTCTGTCATATATCAATTATTATGGACATCAAATATTTATTGAAAAGGTTATATAATACGAATTTGGGAATATGTAATTATGTTTACTCTCTGCACTTAGTTGAAAATCAATGGCTCGAATGACAAAATCACATTATTTGATGTTATAAATAATAAAGATAACTGTATCCTGCAGTTAATCTCTCCTGTACTCCAATATATTCAGAATTTCAACGTGACCAATACTACAACGCTTTGCGAACCAAGTTATGTTTAACAGCCTTTCACTTATGTCACTGCGTCGACTTTAGGTAATATCTTAACCTTTATAAACAAATGCAGTTGCTTAAAATAGACACAATAAATCACATGATCAAAGATATTATATTATCGTATATTTGATATATAATCAGTAGATTCGCACAGTGGCAATTAATTAGATATTTACTTAATGCGATATTGAAGGATTGTTTCGTTCTTTATATAATCAAAACTCTAGTAAATAATTAAACATTCAAAATGAAATATAACGAGGGAAAAGGTTATAAACTGAAAAGTTGCTCTTAGTATTAAAAGCACATAAGACTTACTAACTAAACTCTCTTGAACTATAAGACTTATTGACCTTTGCGCCATCTCGCAATAGATAGCAGAACTATGCAATCCTCGTACTCGAGTCAATAATATTTTTTCGGATTTAATCACAGCAATTAAATACTATAATCTCCGTACGTTTACCTCGACGAGTATATTTTTAGACCGGTATATTGCAACGGAAAAATTAAACTACCTTAAAGATACCTTATGCTACTAGAGTAATTATTTTGCTACTAATATTGTCCATATCATAAGCTACTAAGTATTTAAATATGAATATGATCCTGCACGTAAAGGATTCTTATATTGTGAATAACGGATCTGAGGGTAGTGTTTCGCAACAAATTCTGTTCCATGTCCAATTAGTATGTTTTGTAGTAAGAGACCAGCAACCAAATTAGATATAGCCATATAGCGTGTAACTTGATACATTTCTATTTCAACACTATCAGCTAATTTCGCGATACATCAGTGAAGAATTATTTAATTTGAACTTTAATTAAAAATAAATAATACCATTAGTAAATTTTGCCGAACTACAGTCTATAATACCTTGTCTTGAAAAATATCGAATTATAGTACATTATTCAAATTAATATAAAACAATGCCTACTTTATATTTAGATAGTACAGAGTGATGACGGTAAGGAGTGGAGATGCGATTCTGTTTCTCTGTAAATCTTCACTCGATACAACAACAAGCGAATTATATAATCGAATATATATATATATATATATTAATTAATATTAAATATATGATTTGTTATTATGAAAAAACGGGTGAATAAGTGTTCTTTGAAATTTCAATGTGACAGACGGCGCAAATAAAATGATAAACATTTATAACAATAATAATTATCAAATATTCGTATGTTGTTTTCCTCGAGTTCGCGTTTTTCCTCTACGGCCGAAACGTGCTCACATATCGTGAACGATTTCCAACCGCCGACTCTAAACTTGCACTTTGCTCAACGCCTCAAGTCTTCGAAAGATTTAGAACTTATCGGCATCGGGCCGTCCGCTTCGCTCGCTTCCATGCCATTGTTCGGCCGTCACTTAGGAAATTTAGAAAGCCGACAGCCGTCTGCCGGCGTGTAAACGCCACGTCAAAGCGTTTTACGAGCATCGGTGTTTGTTTTCACCGGATTTACCGCCGTCCGCGGCGGGAGCCGGACTCGACGGCGGTTTATGGCCACTCGTTACGTGTTTACGGTGTCGGCGACGAGATGGCTTTACGGTGATGGAGCGGCGCGGCGCACTGATATGATGTAGTCTAGGACTCGATACGGGAAGCATTATAAAAATCTAAACGAGGAAAACTGGTCACTTCGCGAAAAGACCATTACGAAAGGAGACGCTATGCGGTAAACGGTCCGTTAGAGAAACCGTTAGAGCTGACTGTAGTTACTTTGTTTTTATCGCAGACAATGTTTGTGTGAATTGCTTAAGCTTAAAATTGTAATTATTTTCCTACAAATATGAATAAAGCTAATTAAAACTTAGTGAACTTCAAGGGAAAGGGACAAGTTTTTCTTTTCTTTATAAAAGCTGCACAAAACATTTTAAAATCTAACGTATTGAAAAACTCGTATTCAAGATATTTAAATAAAATGTTCGATCCATAGTAACAGGCTTAATTAATTACCTGTTTCAATCCACGCTCAACTTCTTGATCTCGTAACAAAAAAAGGACCTTGACGTTCATTTTCAGACGTAAATTTCCGAGTTGCTAATACGAATTAACAATTCAATTGTCGAGTCTCGATTTAGAGTTTCAAATTTAACTTGACGATTATTTTTTATAGTTCACAAATAGATATATTTTAAATCGATTTTAAAATAGATTGCAGTGAACGCAGCCGAGCCTATAACTAGATTTCACTTTCTATCCTTGTTCGACGGGTGGCGCACGCGCAGCGAGGCGGCGTCACCTTGGCGGCGACACATCGACAAAAAGACCTAAACGAACCGAGTCCGAAACCGTTGCCGGCGTCTAATATTAGTAGACAGTTGGTAAAACCAGTTGTCACTGCGAGATTATTGACGCAAAAAACTCCACATTTACTATTAACAATTGAAAATATTATAATCACAATAAAGCGACTACACGAGAAATACCTCGGAATAATCTTTGTTTGATTTGCAATTGATGATTTCAGTGATGATTTACTATTTCCTCAGAAAAGTCGTAAGTGTGCTGTTTCAATGCAAACTGTGTTCTTTATGCCTTTATCAAATTGTAAACGACGACACGTTTTAAGATAAAATACGGATACGACTCTTAACAGTTCAATGATTGCATAAATATTGTGTAATTATTCTTAAACAAATTTCGTTGAATTAAAAATACCGTAAATAACGTGAAAATGGATAACTAGATTTTGTAAAAATCTAGATATCCATCGAATCTTGTAAGACATATCGACATAGTCGAAAATGTAACGAGGCAACAATACAGACGAGCAAACCTGCGGCGACGTATCGTTGTGCGTGTCAGCTTTATATATTCTGTCTTCTACAATATAATCTGCGATGAATGTTGCCACAACTAGTCCGATAACCGCTCAATTGAACGGTAGCATCGATTGATCAGACCGTACATACCAATAATCGTCGATGCACTCTCCCTCTATTGATAACTATTGAACTATGCTTATGCACGTAGTGATTTCAAACTGGTTGAGTGCAAGCCTTTCAAAACCTTTGTGGTGTCCATTAAAATTTCATTTGAAACGCAACTCTCTGGCCCTTCGGTGGTTGCGTGAGTCACGAAACATGTAGCTTAATAGGCAGGGAAACGGGCTGATAGCAAAATAACACAAAAGAATCGATACTCGGGCCCTATTTGTGGGCGTTTTAAAATAAATGATCGGGCGAAGGGTTGTTGAACCTAAAATGTTTTGAAAGCGACGGATTGAAGTGCGAACGGTTGTGTTGATATTTGCTCTGATTAATGGATGTCTTTTTTTTTTGTCTGCTACTAGCTGTCCCGCCCGCTTCGCTGGGTAATTTTTATTTATAAATAAAATGGCGAAGGATTTACGGAATTCGAAAAATGAGTAGCCTAGAACCATCTACAAATCATTCCAGATCGAATGGTCCCAGTCCCATGTCTATACGTTTTGTAGTTTTTACGTGATTGACGAACAAAGACAACCTATCATTCATTTCATTATATATGTATAGGTAAGTCAGGTCGCGTTCGGAAAACGGACTACACTGTGGGGTAGTCAGAGATCTAACCTGTAACATTGAAATCGTTTTGCATATAGATGAATATAATAATTGTTTGAAGTTTATATTACCATCTCTATATTTTGACAATAAATAAGGAAACTGTTATATCTCAAAATGACGATAGCTCAAATTCAATATCGTAGACATATTATAGACCATAAATATCATAGAAATGAGTTCAGGTTTTCAAGATAATACTTGAGATCCATGTCTAACAGCGGAACAATCGTATAGATGCACGTCCGTGTAGTTGCTTATTATTTTAAATAAGTAATTTATTTACATAATAATTTTGGTGGTTCGCTCACTTGAAACGAAAAAAAAAAATACGAGTCACATGAGATCACATTCTATTCTTATGTAGAAGGAACCAAGCGAGTTCTAGAAGTGTTAATGTATATATATATAAAATAAAATAAAACATTCCGCACTACGATACAATGCCATTGGCTCTTTCATTAATGTCATACGCGAAATATTAATAACGTTCTTTGTCGTGTAAAACAATATTTGTCTCGTCGCTACGTGTGAGCGAGATGAGACAATAAGGAACCACCGTCGCTGTCGTCTCATCCGCGAGAATGTTCCCGCTAGTCTCATTGTTCTCCTATAGTTCGCAACACTGTTAGCTCGCATTGACGACTAAGTATAAACATAGAATGAAAACAATGTATTATTTGCGTTTTCTGTTATAAAACCTGTCCGGCAAATCGGTCGATTTTCGAGGTGTTGCAGATGAAAACTAATTTATACTCAAATGTTATTACGTGCTAATTTGATATGTGCTTTGGAGTTAATATTACGCACGTTTCCCTGTATTCGTTTTACGTATTCTAAGAACCGTTAGTACGCTGAGCAATTTTTTCCTATTACGTCTTAGATAGCTTTTTGACCGACGAATTTTCTATAATTATGAACTTACTGTAATGTATAGTAAATCTTTTATCAATTTGTATTTTTTTCATGTTGCATACTTTGCAAGTTATACTTATTTTGGTGCCTTAGGAAAAGAATGATGAGAATGAATTTTACGATGGAATTTTCACGACATGTAAATTGACACCACGAAGTTCGCACGCATACCGAAATCTAAATTGACACCACAAAGTTAGTTAGTAAATGTCTCTCAACTTAAGCGGAAAAGACTACCAACAAAGTAAAAGCAAGGACATCTACCACGTATGTTTACGTGTGCGTAAGAACGGATAGCTGTTTTCAAGATATATTGATCTATAGAAAAGAGAAAATGCACAGTCTCGCGCTCAAAAACGGCTGCAGTAAATGAGTGCTAAAACAGACAGTTTAGCACTCATTGCATTTAGTGTAGTTTCGTTGCACCTTGCGTTACAACGTCGGGGTGTTGTGTTAAAAATGCAAAAATAACATGTAAAAAGCTATGAAAAATGATGGCATTTCTTATTTTCGATAAGCAAAATTTAGTTTGTTTATAATAGGTGCTCAATCACGTATTTTAATGAGTATTCAATGAGTATTTTGTATGTCTTCATTTAAAGTAGCATCAAAAGCCAAGATATAAGCCGTCTTAAAAGAAATAGACCTAAGCAACACCGGTCTTGTATTTCTTGCATTATCACATTATTTGGTCGCTCTGTTCTTATACTATTGAAGTCTCTTTTTTATTTTTGTTATTTGTTTTATATTTATACAAATCTTAAAATTACTTCTAAAAAGAAATCATACAATAGATTAAACCTATTCCAAAAGTAATTATGATTATTATATTTGAATTTGTTTATTTATGAAGTACTATATTTATTAATAATATGTTAATATTTAATTAACCGTCATCTTATTTTATTATATAAATAATAAGAAAGTTTTATGTTACTATAATCTATATACAAATTATTGAGTTTTTTCATGTATATTTTCACTGATATTATGAAATTAAAGATTCATATTAATTTTAATCTTAGGTGATTACTACATTAAGATTTAAGATAAGAATATGCTATGATTCTTTTCATAAATTCAACAAAAAAAAAAATCAAAATAATATTAAACCACTCCACTGATGTCTTGTTTTAGAACAGCACGTGTACACTGTAAAAAAATATGACTTATTGTCTTTCAATAACAAAATAATCGTTACTCGCTCGCATTTAAAAATGAACCTTATGTTATGATATTTCGGTTGAAACATCAGATGATAAATAGTGCTCATTCCCTTCTTTTTCTTTGTTACTGCAAAATAGTATCATAAAATGTGATACAGAAACAAAATATTTTGAGCCATTTTTCGCCATCCAAATAGTGTGCAACTCTGCATCTTTTCTTTTTTTATACATCTATCTCAAGATAGCTATTAAAACAGTTTCAGTGCGTGTTTCACAATCTATGCAAATGAAATATATTGAAATATGTACACACACAACACGCGCAAACACTCGCGTACACACGCACGCACACATGCATATATACATATATATATATATATGAATGCGTGCGTGAGTGTGAGTGTGTGCCTATGAGCACGTCATGCGCACGTACGAGCGCCTGCACGCGCGCGTCTGTGGGTGTTTTTAAATTATAACAGTCTTGAATGATATTTATTGATAATTCATTGTAAATACTAGCAATAGAAGTCATCTTTTATAGCATAAACTTTTTAATATGTTTATAGATCGAGGTTAATTGTCGGTATGTATTATTTTCATTTACTTACATTATAAATTATTACTATTACATTATTATTTAATTAATAGTTTATTCTAATTATTTGTGGTACCTTTATTGATTCTATCTAGAGACATATAGCAAATTAATTAATTTTATACATTTAGTGAATATTGGCACGCGGAATGAAATTTTGGGAGTTGTTTTTGTTTTGTTGCACCAAAGAATTATAAATTCTTACGTGCATGCATAATTACACAAACACACACACACACACACACACACACGCGCGCGCGCGGTTTTTTATATTCAAATTCATATATTTGTCTCGAATTATTTTTCTAACTTCATTTTTTAAGTTATAACTGCACAGTTACTGGACAATTAGGTCCGCTCCGTATACCATTTCCTCGATACGGGCGGCGACTAAATTTCTATAATAAGTTTACGATTTTCTTGCGTAAAAGATGCCGTATTCCCGCGATAAAGACCCAACGGTAGTCACCACCATAAACTTCAAAATGGAGAACACTTGTCGGCACTGCAAATGTGCAATATTTAAATAAGACACAGTAGTTAAGATAATGACGTATTTACAAGCTCGCATATATTATCTTAAATTGCGTCATTCTATTCTAAACAACCTTTGTACAGACATAACGTAATATTTATGAACTGTCAGACCTAGCTGGAGCAGATTCATTATAACGGTTACGTGAGGCCGCACGGCGCGGCTGTGAACGATGTCGTCCGTGAGTGGTGATGCTAAGATTTCTCCAGCAGGCCTAGCACGACGCTGTAGACAAGGATCTGTCTGTTGGACTGTCCTTCTCGCGCAACGTAATGAAATGGACAGTCCTATAAAGATACTCTTGTCTAGGGCGTCATGCTAGGCCCGCAGGCACCCGAAACTGCGCTCGGCAAGTCTACAAATATTGAGATGTCACGAGTTCTCGACGAGCGTTTCCCAGCCTCTATATAGGGATCTTGAAAAATTGCCCGCGATTTAGTAATGCCTTCGTTTTAACATTCAAGAGTCTAGACGACGACTTTGATTATAGTCCAGCCATATGCTGAGTTTAGTGTGAAGCGTGCAATAATGATGTGATAACTTAAACTGAACCATAGCCTCGCGTATTTAGATTCGAAGCTTTAAATAGGAAATCATGAGTTATTATAATCGATTATTCTAATCGCTACACTGTAGCCATATCTATTTGGCGACGTTCAAAATTTTATAATAATGCGTATGTAGTCATAATGTTCATAGCTTAAAATCATTATTATCGCTTCGCTGATACACACGCGGCACTCATCTTCGTCGCTACTGATATCGATCACGATAGCTGGTTGTTGGCTAAAGTTATGTTGTAATGTTATTCTGACAGTATCGGTCCAACTGCCATCATACTAATATTATAATGTGAATGTAAGTTTGTTTGTTACGCTTTCACGCCAAAACTACTCAACCGGTTATCATGAAACTTTGTACATATACTCTTGAAGGTATTAGAAGTAACATAGGATACTTTTTATTAAAAAAATATCATATACTTTCGTACCTATCTATCCTTACAAACTATAGCGTTTATAATACCTATAATACGTAGTAGTAAGATCATCATAAAAAATACTTAGTTCCAATTTACATACATTACACAATATAATTGTTCGAACATTTATAACTGGAGAATAGCTGGACCAATTTTCATTTTTAATTTGTTGGATTTGTCTCCGTCCCAAATAGCAAAATAATATAAAAACATTGAAAAGTTCACAAAAAAATAAAACGCTTTCTATCATCATTATCACAATTTTCTATCACCACGCGGGAGAAACCGCGGGGCGGAGCTAGTAAAATATATTTTACTTGCCGTCCCGGCAGACTTTTCTACGCTAGATGACCCGTTCGTAAAGTACATGCCCACTGCCCTGCCTACATGAAAATAGAAGGAATACCTTATTTAAAAATGAATAACACACTAATATTCTCCGTACTTAAATAATCTATATGTATTAATTTTCATGACCGTGTAAATTTGATGCGCTACAGTGCCATCTAGTGACAAGTTACACACTTAAATGTGCCCTCTTACGGTTATGGGTCAAATGGTGACAATGGTCTTACATATAAATATAGAGATCAGCAACACCAAATCTTTTCTTTTTTTAATTTCTCTTTATGTTTCTTTTTTTCTTTCTATTTTTTTATGGGATAGACAGGGAATGAAACCGATTTTTTTTTAAATCCAACCTCCAAAGTATGGAGTAAAAGTTTGTGACGAAGCTCAAGTTTTTAATATTCTACCTCCAAGGTTATAAAAGAAGGGATGAAAATTTGTAGTTATTAGAGAATATTCATATAGCACGTGTTTATATTAACGCAAAGGCGAAACTAACGAAATTGGAAAAATATTTTGGAATGAAGTATCAAAGATTAAGGAAGTGCTTTATGTCATTAAACATTGGAAGTATTCTTTCATTTGATCCACGACCCTAACGGTGACTAATTAATACCGCATAGATATATTCTGAGCGTACGCCTACGGTGATCTACGTTTATCGCACAAATATTTGGATAGACATTTGAAGTTTATGGCGACGAAGTGCTGTATTTTGCTTTCGGTAAAGAAGGAAATCCTGTTTTGATTATCTCATTTCCTATGCTTATGGGGGCTCGGAGGACAAATGTCGTTGTCAATGTCTCCGATTCGAAACTCGATCTCTCCACGAAGCGAATTCGTGGTTACAGCGCTGGGCTATCTCTACCTCGTATCACAGTCGAGATATTAGCACCGGCAGGTTAAAAGATTTTATGCAGCGGGTGGCGGATATATAATGTTTTTGTATGTACACACATAATATGTTACGTATTATGTGTGTGTATGTATATATATCATGTAACATGGCGACTAATCTCATTCTGTTTGTGAACTAAACCGAGTAAATTGAACCAAGGGTGAATCAGATTTCGCAAGCGGCGGGCGTCGGGCGGCGCCGTCGTCGGGTGCCCGCTACGTTAGTCTTCAATGACGAGTTCACATTACGAAAATAACCTCTCGGGGAACTACACTGGCTCTTCTTCTACCTAACGTATTGTTGTTATCTACTAAAATTGAATTAGTATAAGAATATTAGTACATTTGAGTAGTAAATGCACGATATGAAAAATAGCTTTTGGCAGTGGTATGAAGTAATATTAAAATTTTAATAGTACTTCATTGTATTGTAGTTACTATATGGAATGTATTATATAAAATTACTTGACAATAAGTACTATAATTAAATTACGTGAAATTCCTTCCTAGTACATACTTACCTGATTAGGAAATTTTAGAAATATACAGACATAAGCCTGGGTTTAAACTACATACAAGTCGACGTGTTTCTTTCCAAATTAGGTAGATACAACTTATTACAAATTAAGCCCGATTTTACAAATACTCATTATTAGCATAAAGTGCATATATCGTCATAATAAAATACCGTCTAAATAAATAAGACCGTTTCATAAACTTGATTTATGACTATACCTACTGAAATGTGAATTTTTTATTTGTATTTTAAAGATTGTCGACCATAAATATTAAAAAAGCCAGGCGACTACGCGTTTTTGTTATTAACTAAAAAAAATTATTATATTTTTGGCACTGTGCCCATTTATGACGTGTTGACTCCGAGATGTACACGTAACCATGTTGGGCGCCAACTAATAAGTGGGTCGTCCATTTTTTTCTTTTTTATGAAAATTTTATTTGTAATTATACACACCATTAGGTCTTCCGTCGATCTTAATCGATGTTGTGTATCTTATAAACAATCTAATACGATCTAAAAATTGCTATTTTAAGAAAATTGAATGACTTGTCAATAACCAAGGCCGAGGTTAACTTTTAAAGTTCACTCTTTGACATTGGCATTTATAATAATATTGATATCATTTTTCGGCTAACGAAGTTTATCTTTGTGATACATTATTTAAAATTTCCTTCTATTTTTCACGACAGTAGATATTGTAGCCATAAGACTATCTATATAGTTTTATTTTCTTTTTCACTGATATCTAAATTATTATACATATCTACAATAAATCATTTAATCAATTAACACACTAGCAAGAAAGATCTTAATTATTATTTTATACTTGTGACTAATTTTGTGATAACCTTCCCATTTTATTAATATAATAATATTCGTTAATCAGGTGCATTTAAAGCAGATTTGAATTGAAATAAGTATAATTCCGACGTTGGGTTGCAACTAAAGTAAAAATGTACTTCATTAAAATCATCCGTTAGATTTGTCAGATAATGTGTGTGTGAGCTGTCAAATCATAGGGAATACATTCACAAATTACGATTTTGCTTGGGTGCTGCAAAAGATACAAAAATTGTCATATCCATTATTTCTATTATTGGCTTCGAAAATATTCAAAGATAACAGGAACAATTGATCGGAAAGTTATTTAAAGCACTTCATAATAATAGTCATTTAAAAATTCAAAATCAAAGATTTCCTTATTGCATAGGTTACACATAACTCTTGCGTTGCAAAATGCGTTGTAATATGAACTTACCACTGGGAAGCAGTAATACTATTTTTAATACTATTATCCTAATACTACTACATTAATACTAAAAAGCATTATTTGTTAGTACATTAGTAGATTAGCGAATAAAAAAAATATATACAACGTCACGTCGCCGTGATCTACATCGAGCAATAACTGTCATCGCGTTATAAATTTTTGTACATTTTTTTGCTATCGGCCGTCTCGATCTATGCCAAACCTATTGGCGGGAAACGTGCGACAGAAAAACCGTTCGTTTTCTATGTCGCTTAAAGAAAAAAAAAAAAAACTAGACAATATCACGAAAATAACATATTTCGTTCGTTGCTCGCTTTTTGCAAGTGCCCAAAATAAAACGTTTGTAACTACTATATTTAAAGCCACTATCGTGTCATAGTAAAAAGTGCGCTGGCGCTCGTAAATCTTGCATTTCGTCATAGAGTCAACACTAGGCCGACTGTAGCGCGGCACGAGATCGCGACGAGATTACTGCTGGCGGACGAGATGCATCACATGGATCTTCTTAAATCCAGGGCTTAGATTTTAAGTCAGATATGCGGCTGAAGTTCCGCTATCGTCGGGTTACTCTCGTTGAAAATATGCTCTGGGTAAAGGCGATCTCTCAAAAGACACATTTCACGAAGGCCACTATGGTATACAGTGAAGGCCATTACACAATCAAGAAAATTAACAATTTCCACTATATATTTCCATTATCTGGTTTTGTTTGAAGATGTACAATATTTGTATTGTGTTTAACAAATGCAACACTATAATGTTAATATTGTGAATACGAGAAGTTAACATTCAAATTATTACATTATGAAAACTTGCGAGCGGTCAGACGGATGAAGGATTCCTCAACTGTCAATGTATTTCAAAGTCGTCTTTCTTTATAAATTGTAATTTTTGTTAAATTGCATTTCGAAATATTTTTGCATTAAAGAAATAACCAAACAAATATTTTAAAAAAATCATTATTTTGAATACACAAAATTTAAGAGCTTTTTTTCGCTTTTCTTTTCGATAAGAATCTAAGCAAATAGTTGCATTTTCAAACCATTTCTTTAAGTGTATTAGGTAAATATTTATGAACATTTTTCACCTCAATGAAGCAGATTACTAGATTTTTTGGTAGATGCACTTCTTGTTTGTTATTTGCCAAGAATTGAGGCAAATCGCTGCCAATTTAATTTTATTTTCTAATTTTGTTTTAATATCTTTTTTTCTCTGAGTTTGCTGCAACTTAAACTACTAAACAGTTATACGTTTATTTGAACAACCTTTGTAAAAATTTTTTTTTCACTGTTTGTTTTAACATTATATAGAACTAGCTGTCCCGCCCGCTTCGCTGGGTAATTTTTATTATAAATAAAATAGCGCAGGATTTACGGAATTCGGAAAATGAGTAGCCTAGAACCATCTACAAATCATTCCGCATCGAATGGTCCCAGTCCCATGTCTATACGTGTAGTAGTTTTTACGTGATTGGCGAACAAAGACAACCTATTTTCATTATATATGTATAGAATCTCAGTTGATTTAAAGTTTACTCTTCGTAAAGCATTTTCCCACTTCGTCTCGTACGAGAATTTTTGGAAAATTTGTAATCATCTATTTAATTACCCTTTAAAGCAACACAACGGCTTATTATTCGATTATTTTTATGAAAACAAGGAAACAATTAAAGTACCCATACAATCTGATAGTAGTTTAATTAATTTGACAGTTGCCATTTAACATTTTGACACGGCATATATCGTTTTCAGACTTTAAATTATTATTTTCCCCAATAAAAATATGAATTCCTAGTGATTTTACCTGTTAATTAAGAATTACATGTATTTTTTTCTAATACATAGGGCTAAAACTATAAAATTTGATTTTTGAATCAACTAAAAAAAAATCTTATGGATACTCTTTCTAGCTAAAATATTTTTACATGAAAAATCGCCACGCCGCTAATCACATGGCGTAACATTTAAGGCGGGTTGCCCCAAAAACTAAAACGAAATTCTTAAGGTTTGACAGGTAATGTATGGACAGTCTGTCAAATTTTACTTATTACGTTTAAGAATTACGTTTTTACTTTTGGTACAAGGCGCCGTTGGCTAACTGACCGCAAAATATTAAATATTCCGCGGTTCTTCAAAATGTGGGTCGACTGAGGGAACATCAGTACAACCTTCGCGCTTGCGCGGTTTGTACGTACACGCAATATGTCAACTTTTTCAAGTACGCATCTGTTACAAAATAATTGAACAGATGCGGGCTGTCCTCCATATAAAAATTTACATTGTTTTGGGCGTGAATATTTTTATTAATTTAGCACTATGTTTTAATCGTACAATGGAAAAGGACGTATTTAAAATATTTTTTCCATATAAATTAATTCTATATATAATTTGTTACATATTGTTTTCATATTGATAATCTATTAAAATAATAGTTTTTAGATTAATTCGCAAAATACATTAGACGAATATTTTATTTTATTTTGTACACAATATGTTATTTCAAAACATCCCTAAATCCATACCTTTTCTTGTATTCGTCCTGTCCAGTCCTACTCTATTCTTTTGTAATATTTCTATAAGAAAATAAACGACTGTTGGTATTCTGCCAGCCTCTCATTTCATAAATCGTAAGCATTAAATACAAATAAGATTTAAGAAGAAATAAGAATCGGTTTTTTTATTCAAATAGAAATTCCGTTTTAGTTAAACTATGTAAATGATAATAGATATACAAATAAAAAAATAATAAATTTTGTTAACCGCTTAGACGCGAGTACACGTGGTAAAATGTTTTTCAAGTTTAACAACCTTTTTTTATTTTATTTTTTCTATTAACTAAATCTAAGTCTTTCTCTACAAACGGAGATTAATATCCCGAAAATTGCACTGATGACCCTGAATTCCCTAAGAAGACTAAACTAAATATGTAAAAATCCAGCGGACCGTTATGGTCTCGACGATTTGTGATTGTGATTGTGATGTGATTCGCATCGTCATTCAACTTTGCGAAACTCGAATGGAGTTGCCAGTTACGACATCGGTATACCTACTCGCAGTAGACCCGGGCCGATTTTTCCTGTTGGCGGGTAAACACGCTGTGTAGATCGGTCAATAAATGAACTCGGTGGTGGTATTATAAAGTACCTTTTACCTTTCATTGTACCTCATAGATGATTCTTACAGTTTATCCAAATGCTTTACGTACATTTAAGTATGGAGAATCCTAGGATTTATATCAGTGCTCATACGTATAAAAAAAATTTAAATCATAAATAAATTTTAATCGTCACCTGTTTAATTTCTCTATTGCTAGAAATCTACTTTATATTAGCGTAAATAATAATATTACTGATAATAATAATACTGATAAAAAAATGCCTTTGCAAAAGCAATTTTTTTATTTATGTGAATGTGTAGGTATTTCGTTAAAATCTGAAGCTTTACTTGATTTTTAATAGTAATGTTGCTGTTAAACATATATTTAATTAACATAAACATAACAAATAATAATATGAATCAATAAAAATTAATTATAATTAATTTACAAATAAATGATATCTAGATAATTTCTGGCTATGTAGCCTTGTAGTTATCTTCGACCGCCAACAGAATCCCTCATGCAAGCGTAGTACATTTTATTTTCTAATCAATAATATATAGTATATTTGTCAAATGAAACAAATCGTAATGTGAGTTATTCACTAATTTTTGAACAAGGTACAGTCATATCAAATAGATTCAAGATGGCGATCAGTAGAAAGAGATTTACAAAGAAAATATAATTGAATTTCAATAAACGATTTAGTTAGTGTTTCTGAATAATGTTTTTTTTGACATAACGTTAGCTACATGAATTAACTGAAATGAGTAACAAAACACATCTGCAACTAATTATCATGAGTTGCGTCAAACGAGTAAAAAAATTTGTCTACAATTAATCCATCTCGTAAATTACAATACTGACGCTGTCATCGAAGTTACTTAATAAGCATGCAACCTGCAAAACCAATTAGGTTGTATGTTTTAGTACCAAGCATAGACAAGCAATAATGGCGGGTATTAACAATACACAACCTTCGAACGATTCGCGTGCTCTAACATCCGCCTCGCGCGACTACACTGTGTGCATATGTATTCACTTCAAAGACGAGACCCTGACGAGCCTTCGCCGGTGGTGTGCGGACGTCTTTGTGCCGTGACGCGGCCACCGTCGTGACGGATTTTAAATGACGGCCATTTCAGGATAAATGCTGTCCGGCACTTACGGTTTCAATTAGATGTAGCTTTCACAAAACTATCAGATAGGTCCTAGTTACCTATTCCCTTTCATTAAAAAAAACTAGGTTCACTTGCAAATAACTCGAATGGACCTTCATTGCGAAAACATTGAATGTAATTTTTATTGTTATTGCAATAGCGATTACTTCATCATCGCGTAAAATAACGTCGTGGCAATATCATTTTAAACGATTTATTCTCGTAACCACCTTCCGTCATATAGCTCTTATCGGACTGCGCACTCAGCCTGTTACGGAAAAGCTAAAATGACGTTAATTTAAAGTGGAACTAATAAATTTATTCAGGATTGTGTTTCGTAATCGGTAATAAAATCACAGTTCATATCAAAATCGAGATTAAGACCGATGCTAAGTCTTCAAATATTTTTTTATCATTCAGTTATTTAATAAGCTTGCATATGTTTCCCAAAAGCGTAGGCAGCAATCGCACATTCCCATACAATACTATCTTTACATACATCTTTTGCTTCACTGACGTCTGTATGTCCCTTCATAGAAGCTCGTCGATTTCTGCTACTTAAAATTTGGTCCTTACTTAATATACTACTAATTTGGTCTGCACAAGGCTTCATAGACCCTTGCCGACTCTTCTCTTGTACACATTCCTTCCATAGATTTGTTTGGTCAGTGTACTTTGATCCATCCTTTCCAGATGATCAGTCCACCGCAAATATCTTTTTTAGTCTAACATCTTCTTGCAAACTACACCGTTTTCGTACTGTATTTATCTCGCGGTTTTTACCGTCGTTCATATATATACCAGTGTCATAAATTACTTTGTGCCAGTATCGTGTTCGATATCTGAAAGAATCCTACACCCAATTCGGGGTGTCTGTGGCATAAATGTCTGCGAACTAGGCATTGCTTGCAACAAAGGAATATATAGAAAGTTCGTTCTCGCTTGTTACGACTCTTTCTACCCGCACATAATACTTAAAGAGATATTTTATGTATCGTCATTTGGAGGAGTTGTAATTTTCTTCAGTTTCAATAACCGGATAGGAATACATTTATTTTTTTCCCATATAAAATGCATGTATTTTTTTTTATCAAATTTCTTATTCGCTTTTCTTGATATCGAAGTACTGCTTTTAGGATCCTATAGGAGATTCCATGCTTTATAAAATCACCCTTTGATTTTTTGATGTGGCTTGCGCTGGTTTATCAATATGAGCTGTCAAAGTACGTTTCTCAAAAAAAGTTATGATTTCTTAATTTTTTGGTACATATCACTAAGCATACAAAAACCAAAATGAAATATATATTATGTGTTTATAGGAAATTTAACTCTCTTCAAAAAATGTCTGAAGGCCAAGTTGCTCCAGTCCATATCTTTTAAGATACAGCATTTTTTAAACTCAAAACGTAAAATAAAATTACATAATATACATTATTTTTTTATTTTTATATATCAGATAAGAGCTATACATCTAAATCTTTTAATTTGAGTTCGTTTCGTTCGCTTTGATTATGATCTGGATTTTGGTTAAGTGGGTGACCCAACGTCAAGGTGAACACATACCGAGGGTTGTACGATATGAGGGTGTATAAACGCATCGTATCAGGACGAACCCTTTTGTATTTTAGCCCTTTTCTTCTACAACGGACCTTTGGGGTGATGGATAGTTTTTGTCCTATAGTGGTGGGAACAACATGAATAATCTTAAAAAATTAAAAACAAGTACTTTTTTTACATTTGGCAGCAGAAGAGAAAAATAGAAAGTGTAATACGATTTTATTCTGGTAATATAAATTTGACATAAAGCAAAGAACTTTAATTTCGATCAAAGGTTAAACTATAGAAAATGGCTTGTGTCTAATCGAGATGTGTATTTTTATGTTCCTAGGTTTTTTTTAAACATATAAAAACTTGGTTATATATTTTTTTACATTTATTTATGTACTCTAATACTTTCGGCTGTGATATTTCATTGGTACCACAAAAATATTTCTCTCGAAGCGAATATATTTCGAATAGGATCCTTAAGCTACTATTTCGACAGAATTTTATTGATATTTTTATTATAGGGTCAGTTAGCTTTTTTTTTTACTAACAATTATGGTGATCCTTGCTTCTTTATTTCTCTAATCCTCGAATTTCTTTTGAAACCCTATGACAAGGGTATTAAGAATAGTGACGGATAGGTAAACGAAACTCAGTTTTGTTTTATTATTTATCATTTCAATGAAAGATTAGATTTAAAACCTAAAATGTTGTGTTAAATCCAGAATGACCATTTGTTTTTTTTTTAGTTTGATAAAAGATCTGACCAGTTGGTTACGGATCTAGACGTTTTTAAAATTTTTTTTAAGATATCAGTCTCGATCTAGACTGTGCTGATATCTATGTGCCCGATGCGTCGATAAAATAGCACGAAGACGCTATGCATAACAAAGCGCTGGCATAGCCACCTAGTGATGATTTGGTATAACTAAAATGAATGAACATCAAACAACAAAGTGTAAAAAATAATATCGTGTTTAAAATCAGTTGTATTGAATTCCTTATATATAATTATAAATAAATATGCAAAATTATATAAGCTATCAAATACAAAATAAAAATAGTTATTTATTTACCGTGACACTGAGTTTTGTAAGCGTAACTGAAATTTGTTTTTCCTTGTATAAAATGTAAGGCCAACAATTTAATTTTGTAAAATAGAATAATCAATTTTTTTATAATAATATTCCTAAATTTCTTCTTTTCAAACATTTCTAAGGTATGATTATTAAAAATATATATGTACTTGATATAAATAATACATAGGATAGGTATCTGCTAATAAGTACTACCACTATTCTAACTCGACACTTGACGTAGTTATCTACGCAAGACGAGATATTGTGACGTTTAATAGAATATGTATTAATAGAATAATTGTTAGAATAATATTAAAAATAACAATGGCTCTTTGTGAATCTTTTTACATTCTGTATCGTTTTTGAATTCTTAAAGTTGTTATTGAATAAGCTAGGAAAAATAAATTAAAACACTTCAGAATTATAAAATGTTTAAGTTTAATAGTAAAGAATATTCGATTTTCATATCGAAAATTCTATTACTAACTTTAACTTAACCATTAGGTTAGGTTAGTAGGTGAAAAATACTTAATAGATTTTATGTTACTAATGGCACTTCTCTGCGTATTATATATTGACACATGTGATTAATATCATATCTCTATGTACTTATTTTAATATTTACCGCATGGCAGTTCATTATTATAAATATCATAGCGAGTCGAATGATGTAACAGACAGATAATTATACACGATAATAGGTAGGTTATATTACAGGCGCGTCACCCGCGGGTGGCCACCCCACGCACTGTTCACGTGGCGTTTGACGCAACTGGCTCACATTCGATGGTTAATTTTGATTACTTGCTCCACGACACGTATATACATAGACATACATCTACATAAAGGATAGCATTTCAAGTGCTTTATTCGCCAGGCGATGGCTAACCGGTTTTCGTAGACCTGTTAACGAGCTATAGAGCTTCGAAATGTATGTCTTTATCGTATTTTGTATTAGGATGCTGTATAATTTAATAAATTATATGTCAGATGACAACACAAAGGTATATTTTGAATTCTTTATGTAAATGAATGCAAAATTTTTATTTTCTTATTCCTCTGAATCGTTCACATCCATCGGAATCACATTTTGCCCTATCTGAAGCGATTGTACGGATGTACAATGTTTTGGTCAAGCTTTGAGCTGCTCCAAATTTTTTGGGCTTCTTTCTACCTTAAACGATAGACTCAATTCTTTTCTCCTTTCCTAAAGTAATTTTTGTCGATCGGTCGGTTGCTAACGGGATTTAATTTTTTTACTTGCTTTGCCATTGTGGTTTTCTAGGGACGCCAGAAATTTATTAATATTGCGAACTGATTATTTTTCAACGCCGAACCATATAGTAACCAATAGGTAGTATTATTTGAAATGCGTTTTGACTTGATAACGTCTTATAAATCGATGAACGCTGACTGCACGCACGAAAAAGCATGACTCATTGTTGCGTTCCGCCTGAGCCGAGCGTGCGAGCGAAAGCGCGGAACAATAGAGAGGCACGATCGGCCTAAGCGTTTGGCTTATGACGCATCTATCTCTTTACTGTATAATTTAAGTAGAAACATATTTGAATTAACGAGTGCAAATAAATGTTAATTTATCGAAAACATTATCATTTTCAATTAACTCTTTTGTATTATACAAAATAATGATAAATCAGTGATAATAATTCAATTCAATTTATAAAATAATGCAATTTTTCATCAATGTTTTCTTATGACATTATCACGTAAAACTATCGTCCGTAAACCGACTTTACAGACAACCAATTTTTTCTTTAATCGAAATCCGTCGAGTAGTTTCGATGCTAGAGCTCACTTTAAACCGGGCAGTACCAACGCAATAATTCATTTTCCGTGCTCACTTGGACGGCATGTGACGTCATTGGAAAGGGTCAATGTAGGAAACATCAATATTTTTTATGTAGTCTCAGAATCAATTTATATAATGGGTAACACTATTTTATTTAAATTTTTTTGGTCACACGAAAGATGAAAGCGCACAGTTCTCGTGATGCAACATTTCTTGGATAATATGCTTAACGTTACGATTAACTTTACGTTAATTTTTAAAGATCGGTGAAATTATCACGTGAATTAAACGTCGATTAAAGCAATCGACTTGTTAACATTTCAATACGCTGTCCTAAACATTATTTTATAGTTAAGTTATTAAGCATCCCAATCTTCTGATCCATAATAAAGACATTAGTTGCTGCGATATATACTCGTTCAGTAATTGCATACGTAATATAAAATGCATTTGCAGTTGATGCATATAAAACTACATTAAATAATGCTATTAATGGGGATACGGCGTATTATTTATAACTAAAAATAGTGAATTAAACAGTGCTTACAACGAGATAGTAACGCATAGCATACACATACAAACATACAATTAAAAATATCTAGTTTCGTAGTAAATACATGTAGTTCGTCTTACGTCTTTGAAACGTATCAAATTTTTAAAGTACAACAATAAGAATAAAGCGATTATGAAAAATATATATTCGTATTCGTACCTATGATGAAGCAACAGTTCGAAACTGGATCAGACAACTCTTCGTAACAGTTTGTGTGTAATAGTTGACCGATAAATTGTTGTTACGTAAAATATGCAACAAATGTCTTATCTAAGCGCATCACGGACTGCATCACGTTTGATTAGTTTCTAAATAGTGTCGATTTAAAAATGATGTAATTGCATCGATATAATATCATCATCGTTAAGATAGGAATTTAAAATAGTGACACCATTTTTTTTTCGCAACCAATATTGGGAAAATATTGTTGGAAATCTTTAAAATAAATCGTCTACAAACCTAATTTTTCGAGTTTACTGCTTTGTTTACCGCTACAGCGGTACAAAAATTAGATAGAGGGCGAAATCGAGTGTTGACAAAAAGTGAAGTGCGTAGAATATATTTTTGAGGAGTAAAACTTCAGTCGCGCGTTGGAGCTGAAACGCATCATTTTTTTTCTTAATTTTACATATGTTTTTATTCAATTTTATATATAATTGTATATAAAATTTTACACACATGCACATAACATTAATCTACTTGTATAAATTGAAAACTAAATCGAAAACTATCATAGATTTTATTACTTACAAATTTTAAACCCGTGAGTATTTAATTGTTCTAAAATATTTATATCGCTTATTTGATAAATAAAGCAAAGTATCTAATCATTTTAAACACCACCAAATATTTAGATATCAGTTCAATTCGTTTAATTTAACTTCACAATTCGCGATCGAGAATGAGATCAGGCTTAGGGCTCCGGTCCTATTTATTGCTTTTCGGGAAGTACTTAACATATTTTTATTACAACATAACAACCAAAATTTTGGTTTAAAATTCTACAATACCTTACACACTTAAAGGCATTACAAAGTTATCACGGTTATTTCATTGGAACAAAAAAGTAAGTATCAAGGACGAATTGGAACTCTTCGACCAAGCTGCAAGCTACTTGTCAGTGACGGATCCAGATTTACTTTTTTTGAAACTGAAGAATAGGTTTGATGTTAATAACTTTAATAAAGTAGGGAATAAAGTACGAATTAAAAAACTATGAAAAAAAATGCCAGTTGCTTAACTTTTGAATTGGGTAGCCTTTGCGGCCCAGACTTCGCTATTCTCTTCGCGTCATGCTAGGTTTATCGCACTTTGTGTAATTAAACTATTTATAATTAATATGTGCATTAAACTAGTGCCAAATACATACACGGACACATCTTCTGGGCATAGACAAAAGAAAACCGAACGCGGCGTGGAAGCAATTGTGTCACGGCCGAAGTGGCAGCTAACGCGGAATGGAAGTATATTTTATTCATGTCAAACTCAAAGGCAAAATGGCGGGAAGGTTGCTTGCTCCCACTTGATATGTTTTACACGTTTGCCTTGAAATTCACTACATACAGTGACATGCAACCATTAATAGGTATATATAGATAGGGTCTGTTTTTCTTATCACCATAAATACTCTGTATAACATGTACATGAACAAATTAATATTTAAATTGCATAAATATGAGAAACTTCTTGTGGTGTCAAATCCGTTTCATATTTTAGTTAATGTTACGTTTTATTGCAATCCATTGACCACAAACCGGTCTATTCGCGTTATCTACTACAATACCGACAATCACTTTTAACGTAAAAATGTATCGCGTTTTTTACAGTCATTAATAATGCAACAGAAAGTTGAATAAATATACAACTCATTACATTGCACTCGTATAACGTATTATTGGACAACGCCGGCCCGCTGCTAGGTAAGAATCATCCCTATAAAAAGCTTATTCAAACACACTCTCATACGCTAGCCCGATTCGTGAGAAATTTCGCATATCTTTTAAGGATTACCATAAACATTCTCCGCTATGCAAGCTTCATCTTGGTTCTTTCCCGTTTAAAGGTGAATGATGATTGACATTATTTTTGTTTTGTTTTTATGTATATACTTCCGCCTATTCCCAGAAGGGTGGACAAAGGCCACAGATCCCCATATGGTATAGTCTTTAAATAACTCTCTTGCTTCACTAACATCCATCAATTGTTTCACGCGACCTCGTATGTTCCGGGTGTTTGACCTTTGCTTAAGATTTAGTTCGGTTAAGCATCAAAACCATGCTTGGCCTTTGGCGTTCCTAGCCGACTTTTCCCGTTGACCCGGATATTCTCAATCTAGACATTCGTACTAGCATCTTCTGAGAAGTAGCCAAGCGTGCTAAGCACTAAACTATCCACGTTTTAAATTATACTTATTTCGATATCGTCATAATATTAATGTTATGGACTTTCGGTCGTAAATGAGTAAATATTAAACTTTTTAATCCATACCATTTGATTGATTGGTTAAGGTACACGTAAAATATGAAAGAATAACATCCTCAATAAAGCTAATCGAAAAGCTGATGACATAATCGTAAGAGGAGTTGTAGATTATACGTAGAAATTCATTAATTAGACATTGTGCAGGTACAGATGTGTGGCCCATGAAATGGATGCTGCGACGCATCGGACAGCAGCTGGTGACGGCGCTCAGCACCAAAGGGCTGGCTATGCTTGTCAACCACGGCATAGCTGAGGAAAAGGTAATACGCCTTAATTTTCAGTATTTAGGTAGACCTTCAGGTCTCAGCTGAGGTTGACCACAATGCTTCTAAATATATCTGTCTTTACGTAGCGTTAGAAACCATTGCCTAAACCTTAACTGTTGCGCGCGACCAAGGACAGTAATACAATGAGTATATAATATAATATAAAATAAAAATTTAAGCACGATAATTTGTCTGTCGAAAAAATCCTTACTGACGTCGACTGAAGATTTTTCCCAAATTTATACGGAAGTGTATGGAAAATTAAATGAAAATGTTCCTTTGCGCTGTTGATCACTTAGAAGATGTAAGTGTTAGTAATAAAAAGTAGCATCCTGTTTCAAATATCTGTTGTATTCTGTGCTCTAAATTATTCTTGAAAAAACTCTTGATTGTACCGTGCTAAATAATATGACGATACGGTAATTTTTTATTTTTAGTTTAAATCATTTTCTTTTACGTTTCGATTTTACTGGGATCTCACGAAAATGAAATTGAAGACGAGCGACATATCTATCTTAAAAGTATTTTTCTTAATAGCTCACATTTTTACGATGAGTCCATAAATTAAGAGGGTCAACGATGATTTCAGCTGAAAGCCGTGTATGCGGACCTCGAAAACTTCTGTGCACTGCCCGAAGGCTGCCAGCGGCAGTACCTGCACAACCCCGACAACGGCCACGGCTACGCGCGCCCCGGCATGGACCAGCACGACGACACCAAGAAGGTAATCCAGACTGATTTATCCTATGCCTTTTATCTCCTCACCTTTACACTTTCGAATGACGAGGATATCGACTACGCGCATTCGTGACGGTCAATTCAACAGGACTGAATCATTTTAGTCCTGTAGTAGTTTTGCTTAGCGTCACACTTTATCGCATGGAAGCTGTCATTCGCTCTATAATCCCCGCTATAGGTAAGGAATACCGTGGGAATCAGATAGTGTGAGCATCGATTATTTTCCCTGTGGGTGGGAGTGGTAACCGATAAACATTGATGATCGCAGGAACTGCGGCATTCGTTCAACATCACGCAGCTGTCCGCGGGCGCGCTGCCCGGCGCCGACGAGGTGCCCGAGTTCGAGCAGCACGCGGTGCCGCTAGCGCACGACCTCACCAACCTGTCGCGCGTTCTGCTGCAAGCCCTCGCTTTTGCTCTAGGTAACCTATACACTGATTGATAGTCCTTAAAAAGATAAAAATCATTTTTATTCCACGTATTGTGATGTTTCGCAACCTCTCACTGCGAGTTATAGCAAATTCATCGCCGGTTCGGTAATACAAGAAGAAGAATGGAAAGAAACCGAAAGACCATCGATACCTAAGTATTTGTTATTCAAATATTTGGAGACGCAATAATGGGTTTTTTCTGGACTTTTATGCATTTTCTTTTTTCAAATGGTGATTATTTGCTGTTTTATTTCTTTAGAAATTCTATTATAAAAAGAAATACAGGCGCCATTTTTTTTCTTTGTGTGTTTTAATTTTGGAATTTAGTGCAAAATGTCAAATAAATGCTCTGATTTGAGCTAGACAAGAAGCCATTCCGACTCAAAGAAGACTTTAAGTTTTAAGGTCTAATTTAACTAATTGCTGTCTTAAATTGCCTGCATTGCACAGACCAAATTGATACAACGACTTTTTACCTGAGTTGGGAATGTCCCGAACGAGAACCACACAACCATCAATTTGACTCACCATCATTCTGACCTGAAGCTCCTTTTAAACTATCCAATCAGCAGATTCATAAAATCGTATCGCTTTGTAAAAAAAAATGTTTGCAAACCGTTTTCACATTTTATTCTCGCTCTACGCTAATCTCAGGCGATCAACTTAATACTGAATTACTTGCGACTAAAAACTAATTACGCGATAATCAAGAATTTTTGTGTAGAAATGCAAAAAAATCCACTCAGACACACACGTTGTATGTG
Organism: Eumeta japonica; assembly: GCA_005406025.1. Classification (NCBI taxonomy): domain Eukaryota; kingdom Metazoa; phylum Arthropoda; class Insecta; order Lepidoptera; family Psychidae; genus Eumeta; species Eumeta japonica. The sequence continues at coordinate 299,618 of BGZK01000405.1, forward strand.
GCATGCGACATTAGTAGTAGCAAATTAGAAATTTATTGAATTATAGATATGTGATTTTGGATTATCACTAAGATTTGAAACGCTACGACTCAATCAAAAATGTAAAACCGAATATACATTATATTATCCTTTGTTTTTTGTTGTATAAAAATTTCGCAACCTCTAACACGTTCTCGGTTCGATTTATTTATGGTCACATTCATCCGTCACCCTGACATCTCACGAAGGCTTCGACTGTCGATGACGTTAATGCATTTTTTTTTATCCAACTCCCTACAAAGTCATGAACTAATGCAGCTGTGATGAAAATTAGCAGAGTATCACCGTAAGCAATCGTCAAATTCACGTTGTCGATGTTCTTTTGGTGGATTTTTGGACCACACAAGAATTTTAGGTTGGAATCGCAAATCGTTAGAGAAATGTTTATTCGTGAAAAAAAAATTAATGTTTTTGCAAGTATCAGGACAAGCTTTATTATCAAAATGATGTCTTTATAAGTTGTTGCATATTTCATGCTTTTGCTTTAAACTTTCTGGAAATTGTGTTTAATAATAATATTTTAACCGAGAAATAACTTCATTTTGTGTAGTTTTTGGTTTTAATTATATGATTTTGTGTAGAAAAAAATAATAATAGAAATTTTAAAATGTTCAACAAAGGAATTTCACCTAAGGATTCGCTTAGCTTCCCCCGGCTCGTGACCGTCCGTGCGGTGTACTAATAAAAAACATAAAATCGGCTATGTTCCACTTTCACTTGTTACGTTCACTTCACTTTCGAAGGCGGGCCTACGACGCCGCCGGTCCAATTCGCGAGTACTGCGAGACGTCAATGAATATATACAAAGAAGTCCATCAAATACGAGCTCTTTGGACCGGTCTGGTCACACTGTTCCTTCGTTTAGAACAAGCATCCGAATCGGCTCGTGAAAATTTTCAACGGCACGATTCGCAACGAGACCGACGGCGGGTCGTGTTGCGAAGTGTCGTGTCGTGTGTCCGTCTGTCGGTGAATAAGGACCGAATGCCGCACCGCACTTTAGCAATGACCCCGATTTCTGTCGTCACGACTCGTTATCGTCCACCGGTAAATCTACTGTTATTATTCGCGTTGTGAAAAATGTGTTTCTACTCGGTCACCTTCGCGGGACACAATACGGGCGTTTCGTTGGAGACTTTTTATCGAAAGTGAAAGGAAGATAGAAAAATACGGATGGCTATGCTCGTAAACGTTACGACCTGGATTCTATGCCAGCGTCGATCAATGTTATGAGTGGTTAATTGATTATAGTAAAAAACCAATGTTTTTGCGATTGTTTTGTGTAAAGTTGTAATCTTTTTATTATGATCATATTTAAGTTTTTTCCTTATACTTCGGAAAGCTTTTATGAATTTATAAAATACATTTCACACATTACGTTTAAAGTCAAAATTGTCAAATATAAAATCTACCAATTGTCGAATTCGGTTTGCAAACATTTAATCAATTAATGTTTAACAACTTGTATTATAAAATAATTGTTTACATCTTTTTTTTTTTCATAAAATTGGCCTTTTGCATTCCTATTTGAAATTGTACATTCGGAAATATACATTATGCACTCATATTTGAAAATGGGCTGAAGGTGGATGAATAAATGAAATTCATAAAAAGGTCAATTATTTTCTTATCGGACTGTTGGTCCATTGAAAATGTTAAGTTTAGGAGTGCCAAATAACTGTAATAATAATTATTTATGCAATACAATTATTTATACAATATATATTAGAATTGTATTGTTGAATATGACTCAAAAACTGCTTCGACGTTTGAGATGTCCCAAAACTAAATGAATACCATGGTTCGGGTGGAGTTTCTAATGTTGGCAATCTCACTTCATCATTAGCACAACACATGCCGGGCGTTTCACCTGGAAAGTTAGCCGCATCACAATGTGGACATATTGCGTCCATCATTCCAATGTATCCGTACATACTATAATCAATCTAACTGTTGTAATTAAAAGCAGCAAATACAAATACAATACAACAAATATAATAATATATTTATGTAATAAAAATTATTTATGCAATAATGCGTAATAAGCTCGTTACGTTACCCCTAACAGGGGGGTTGCCAGAGATGGCGTACTCTGTACGCACCCACATTTCGCAGTTTGAACCAAATATGACAGATTGCAAGCCCATCGTTACTTTCAAATTTCATACAGCACCGCTGTAAATTTCAATCTAACCTCGAAGTGTGCGTTTCCACAATGTTTTTTTTTCTCTATTAGCGAGTAGTTTTCTTGAATAAATAATGTCTTTCAAGTTTAGAAAATTCATTTTTACATGAATGCTGAGTTTTCTATCACGGAGCTACCGCGCAAAACTATTACTTTTATGATATTCAACAATTAAACTTCATATTATTGACACAAATTTTATCTCAGTGGTATTTGAAAAGGTTAAATATAATAATATTTAATAATAACTTAATATTTGATTTAGAAGTAATTTGACACTTTATATTTTGTCCATTTTAAGGTAGAAGCCAATATAGACCGTTGTATATGTTTACATTGTTTTATAATCCCAAAACTTAACTCACCGGTTTTTTAACATCATCTGTGTATATTAAAAATTGAAAATAAATAAAAATTTGGACAAATGTACAAACGGCATGAAAAAAGAATGCTATACTATAGGACACGTCATTACTCATGAATTGCGATATTCCAGGACTCCCGCCGGCTACACTGATAGCGTGCCACTCGGGGATGCTGCGTTCGGAGGGCCGCAACGCGTCCAGCATGCGGCTGCTGTACTACCCGCCGGTGCCGCCCGAGGACGAGGACCCGGCCAGCCGCGACAAGCCCTACACGCGCTGCGGGGCGCACGCGGACTACGGCACCTTCACGCTGCTGGCGCAGGACTCCGAGGGCGGCCTGGAGGTTGGCCTTTCGATCGCGCTATTGATCTTTCTCTACATAGATCCTTCAAAACCTGTATATCTTTCTGAATACCAGACGTTTCGCGTTGTACCTGTATTGTGCTATTGTGACGAGAATTGGCTCGTGTTTACAGCTGTTTCGTTTCATCCAGTGATTGACCTGTGGTTCATTCCCTTCCATCACCCAAATCCATCACCATCAAACCCTCTCCGTCAGATATCCTATTTTTGCGCAAGAGGCCAGTAACGCACTGGTGACTCCTCTGGGATTGCGAGTGTCCATGGGTGACGTCGACTATTTCTCTGATGACTGGTAGAGCTACGCTGTGCCCGACTTTACTGCAGCAACAAAATAGGCAGGCTCAATCGGTGAGATATCATACTCTACAGAATAGACGCGAAGTAACAGCTTAACAACTTCTATTGTTACATTTCGTCGAGCAAGTGAGAGTTCCGGTGGTCAGCTTCCCCCCTTCATAGTCTCACTCTCCCTACGTCACTTCACTCTCCTTCCATCACCGCTTCTTCCCTTTATCATATCTCCTCTAGGATAAGAATTAACAACTTACTGGTGACCCCTCCTGAGTAGCGACTGTGACCACCTGCTCTCTGGTGGCTCACATGCTCGTTTGTTTCGCGAAAATACTGTAGAGAAAATGTTTTAGAGAAATTGCAATTTTGTGCGTTTACGCGTCCAGCGGTATACTTACCCCATAAAAATGTAAAGCGATATAAATTACTAAAGATTGAATGAAAAAAAAGGCACTTTAAAGAAGAATTCTTATTTAATTAACATTGAAAAGCGTATTAGAGATGTTTTGAACAGTCAAGTTCAAAAAGAGCTTACAGATCTACCGAGAATTATATTACATGAACAAGCAGTACGCAAATCACATCACATTTTTCATTTTATCATCTTTAAGTTGTGCAATCACTAGATAAATTATGAAGAAAAAGAAACATTAATTATTTACCCTTTCGTTTAATAATTGTTTATTCGATAATTAATCAAGTTATTATTGGGTAATTTTCAGGTGAAGCTAAACGGTAGCGACAAATGGGAGGCCCTGGGGCATCTGCCCGGCGCCATCCTCGTGCAGAGCGGCGAGCTCCTGGCCACCTGGACCACCAACCAGCTGCCGGCACTGGTCAGTCGAAATGCATTTATTTCATCATATTCGTAAATACGATGCTAAGTCAGAAAATCAAATTTTCAATATTTCCTCAGTTTCGATTATTTCGTATAAAATGAGAGAATTTTATCACTTTTTAAAAACTCATTGTGCGGAAACGACGCTCAAATGATTTCTCAAAAGCATTCCCTTTACTATTGAAAAATTTTTCAGCTCTCGTCGGCATTATTTGTATCGCTGTACTTTCGTTAATACGCGAAAGAAGGTAAATGCGTACATGTCCAGATAATTTAATGAACATTGATTATGACAGCTTTAATAATGATTTAATGTAATAGAAACGAACAAAAACCATCGTAATAGCTTACAATACCAACCCCGACAAGCACTTCTGCAGAACTTAGACATATAGTCACTTACGGAAACAAATCATTAATTTAGTTTTTTTTAATTAGCTTTAGAATTACAGCAAGTAGTTTCCTATTGAGAAGCACTGCCAAATTCGGTGTCGTTAAATTATAATTATTAAAAAATATAATTGAATTATAGGCCTAAGAGACTTCCAAATAGTGGCGACCACTAGTACTAAGTACATATATCACTCATTGTCATCTGTTTCGAAGAGATCGGGTTGTAATAGTTGCAATAATATATTTTATATAGCGCTTATCTGCAAATGTTTTCTTGTTTCTTATCGAAATAAATGGATACTTTATGAGGCATGCACTTTTTAATACTTTTATCATTTACACTGAACAAAATGTTCGCTCTCGGTCTATACCAAGCGTCACTCCTATGAGTGACAGTGTAATAATATTTATTACTATAACATTTTTTTTTCTTATTGAACAGATAAATAGAATTAGTGTATCGGTTGAGTGTAAACTTTTGTTTTGTTTCTTTACAGCCACCTATTATGATTAAATTGTTTAATAACTCCCTTGAAAGACGTTTGTCATTTAAAAAATTAATTTTTATTTGAAATTAATTTTTTAAACAAACACTATAACTATAGCACAACACTAGTTACTTTTTAGTTTTACTTTGCGGTGATAAGTGATGAAACCATGGCGTCTTATAATTTCGTTTTTATTTATAGATGCACCGCGTAGTGGTGCCGAGCGGCGCGTACGCGCGCGCTCGCGGCCGTCACTGCGTGGCATTCTTCTGTCACCCCGACAAGGACTGCGTGATGCCGACGCTGCCGCCGCGCATCGCGCCGCCGCCGCCGCCCGCCTACGCGCCGCACGCGCACGTCCACCTCACCCTGCACCACCGCCTCCTCAACGTGGCTCACCATCTGCATAAACGTTTTCGCGAGACCTACGCCTGACTAGCACGCCCCCACGCGGACAAGACACACTGAACACTGCCCTTTTTTTTGCCAACTCTAGATAAATAAGTATACCTAAATATATACATATAGACTGCTAAGCTATTCGTATTTTACAGACGTCACTCGGAACAAACTCGGAAACAAGGTGGTTTACATATAGAAAAACAAGAAATTCAATTTTCATTTCGATTCGTATGTCCTTTAAAGCTGTATCAGACTGAGTATTAAAGACATATCTCTACATACACAAATTTTAATCCAATGTGCAATATGTTTTGTTCCTACAATTAACGGCTACTAATACTTAGACATGTAATACCGTCCACAGTATAATGTATATATATTTTATTCTTATACCCTTTCGTTATGAATGTGAATAACGGATAGAAATCGGCACCCTACATAAATATAAAAATAAAAAATTATACATTTTTCCTTTGCAGTGATTAGAACGAGGCAAATAAAAAAATCTACCACGTAGAGTGAAACCACCTTTTACATTCCATAACCGTTTCCATGATACTTTTTCATTGGGCATCATACGAAATTATAAGTTTAAAAATACTCAATAAATGTCTTTAAACTTGTAGTTTCATAAGTCACGCACTACACGAATAAAACACTATATAAGCAATGTAATAAATGGAAAAATAACACCTCAACGTCAATTTTGTATGGAGCGAGTCGGTTTTTCTGGAGTTGGTGGAAAAAGACCTTCAAATTTCATTTATGATTAAAAATCGTATCCAAGGACAATATAGAAATATTAAATTAATACCATTACCATTCTAAATAAATACTATACTGTTAAGTCAACTCACTCCCGAGTTTTTTCGGTTTTGTATCTGAAGCAAGGGAAATCTACAGGTTCGTTTGCAAGTTTCATTACGAATGTATATAGTTTGCTCTTCAATTAATCAATCATTATGCACAATAACTATTATTTTGTCTATGGATACGGTTAAATTTAAACAAGTATCAGTCATGTCATAGAAGCAAGACCTCACATTCCTTTATACTTTAACGAAAGAAAAATCTCAGATTAAAAATATATTAATATTTTCCCTACGCACGCACACACACAGCATTAGATCTTAAATAAAATTAAAAAAAATTAGTTGGTTTTGATAAATATGCAGTTCTGTAATCCAACTCATCAATATCAAATACATAGACAAGAATAAAAACTATTTGTGTCGTCACAAAAAGTCTGAACAGTAATATTCCCATTAACATTATATTTTATTCTTATGTAATACTCCTTCAAAATAAATCATAGTGTTTATACACCACGTTGATAGAGTATGTACCTCGTCAGCTCTCCATAGTTGGACCAATCTGTGGGTTATGGTTCCGGAGGTAGATTTACACGTCCCGTTTGACATGTGCTACGGTATATTTAATTAGCAATTAGCGACGCGGTCAATACCACGATAGTTTTCCTCTAATATATATTCTTGCTTCAGCATTTTATTAATCTTAAGATAACTTTGTCTTATTTCTATTCCTATGTTTATCCTATTTCCTATGATTATGTAGTTATTATTTGTGATAATATAGCTCAATTTACAAGTGTTAAGTAATATTTCAAAACTGTACTGAGGCAATAAACATTATAAAGTACCTACTTAATATTACCTTTTTTTTTATCTTTCAAATTGATGTACTTAAAATGCCCCAGTACTTCGATATTACTTAAAAAAAAATCTTAACTTATAAGATTGAATTATGGAACTGGATAGCAAATACGTGACAAAGAAAAAATCTATTTCTATCTCCTTTATTTATTATTATGAAATTTTTAACGATAACATGTTTGAACATCGCGCGTTCCACGTTATTTAATGCATTTAATGGCTTCTTAGTATTAGTTTAATGGAAACTAGCAAAAGGATGTTGCGGTATATACTTTGTGTGTTCAGTACTTAATATCTTTTATACACGTAATTCGTTGTAATGTACGTTTGATTTAAATGAAATATTAAATACTTGCCAATGTAATCAATTTTCTCGATGGAAAATAAAATCTGCTATTACGCGTATGCCTTGAGAAATTTATTTTCCTTGCCGGTCGGCTATGGCTACTAATTAATGTGATGAAATTATTCAAATACCGAAATCATTTATTATAATTTCTTAGTGATGTGCGAAATAAATATGCTGATATGTATCTAGTGCATTTTATTTTCAACATTTGATATATCGAATATCACATCATTCACACATTTTAACTAATACACAATGAGAAACATCCAAATATATTTACACAATATGCAAATCGAATTTGAGAAAACTTTCGATTTTGTTTAAAATATTTTTAAAAAAAAGTTATGATATCACCAGTGTTCTTAGTCTACAAATCTTCAATGTATAGTCGATGACAGCGTTTTTTTTTCATTTCACCATCTTTGTTAAAGACATTTATGTATTCGACACGCATTTTTACCAACGTAAACATTTAAATTTAACTTCGATTTGACACAAATTTCCACAAAAAATTATCTACGGTTTTAAAATACCGCTAATACTTAACTATACAGGCCGTCGTAAATTCCAAATGAAGTTATAGATTAAGACCGTAACTTTACATGTTGGATATTGGTTCTTTTAATAAAATAAAATATTCAAATGTAATTGAATTAATCATTTTCTTGTTTTTAAAGTCTTTAAAACGTTTTAAGTTATTGTATTTGGATTTAATTTGAAGTGTTTAATAAAGTACAAAAACAAAAAGAATACGCGTGCAGCATAGTACACGTGATAGAAGAAAATTGTTTTAAACTTAGAAATATCATTCTTGATAAGATCTTATTAGTTTGAAATATTTGCACAATAACTCTTCTCGGATATAATCACAGGAGACAAACATAAAAAAATAATCACAAGTTTACATTAATAAGACGTGTGCTACTCAACTACCCATATATAGCGTCTGATAGGCGCATCTACAACGCGCACATGCGCAACACTAAGTTATTCTATCGCTTCATCTCTTTTGCTCTACTCCCGTGGCGTCGGAATGTATGGCTCTTTTTCGCCTCCCATGTACGTTATATCTTTTTCTTCTCTCACGTGTATCGATACGTACCTAAAAGTAACGTGTCCTTAACATTTCAGTCTCGAACATTGATTATCGAATCGCTGCTTAAAAATAAGTGAAATTTCAGTCTGTTTAGTTTATTATTATGTTATTATTACAAAAATTGTATTTATGCTCGCGGACAACTATAACTTGTTAGTTGTTTCGAGCTGTGGACACGGGGCTCGTAAAAATAAAGAGATGGCGCCATACAGACGAAGCTTGCACCCATTAATAATTAAAGTATGCTACAGTATTAAAAAAAGTTGCTGATAAGCTATTTTCTTTTGCAATCCCCCTATGCGACGACATTTGGATCAAAATATTACCTACTACTTATAACTAAATTTATAAAGCCAATACATTATATATATATAATTTTTTTTAACTTTTTAGACATTTATTTGTGTCAAGGGCTTACGAATTTTAAATTAAATTTATTGGCTACAATTGTTCATAAATTTCAAGGGACCACTATAAAAATAATTACGATTAATTTAGGCGAAAGTACTTCAGCAAAAAGCCAAACACACGTGATCCTTAAGTCGAAAAGCTTGCAGAATGTTACTAGTTGTTAATCGAAATGTTGCACTTTATTATTTAAATTACTTTAATATTCAAAATACTTTGCTATTCTGGCTTAAAGTACTATCGGAATTAAAACGCATTAAACACCATCATCGTATTTCAGCATTGTTTTGTTTTGTAGTCTGTAGCATATTACACCATTCATTCTGCACCCTACTGATCCTTACCAAATCGTAATCATTCATTCACTTGATTCCTTTTAATCATAACTCACATGCGTAGCCCGTACTGAAGCGTGCTTTATCATATTCAGCACCGTACTGATTTAAAGTAAATTGAGGGAACGAATATACGCAATTTGATATAAGCAAATCGTATTTATGCGTTCTTTCACGTTTATTCGTATCCGCCTATTTGGTTATTCTCAGCCACAACGAAAAAATTCATTATTTTATATAAAAAACTAAAACTTGAACGTGAAAAAAAAGGTCAAAAAAACATGAGGTTAGTAACTGTTTTTATGTGAAATTATGCAACAGAATACTTCCCATATATAAAAAAAAACTCTCATTAGAATATAAGAAACTTGACTGAGTCAATGGAGTGAACTGATTGTCAAATAAGCTAATAATCTTAACGATTATTATTAATATTATTGTTGTTAAGATTGTTATGCAGTACACGTGTACCATTCAGAATTTTATCTATAAATTCGACTCGATATTCGAATGGTTTTCTGTGCCCTCGCCGCTAGTACTCCTAATGCATGTTCAACTACTTAAAGGACTCTCGATGATCGGTAATTATAAATCCTTCGACTGTCTATTAATTTAGATTCTAGGTAAGTACACATCACCTGTGAGCACACAGGCTAGTTCTGGTCCTCCTGAGTACAGTGGATCATCGAGCGGTAAATTCAAATTATTTGTTTTTAATTTGTGCCCAAATGCACTGTCGTTTACCACCATCATTGTAGCTCCAACATCAATGTATGTAAATATTCTATTATCATCGACGACTGAAAGTAAAACACTTGAAAATATAACAGAGGTTGGTGGAGCTTTTACGATAGCACCAACCCAATAATCAAATGGCAACTTTTTTAAAAAACTTTCGCAATTTCCTTCCATTCAGTCACTGCTGTAGACTCCTTCCCTTCCTGAAGATTGAAGATGGTTCTATAATGAATCACAAACATTTTTAATAATATTTAAAATTATATACAAACCTATTCTGTGACTTCAAGCCATTGATACAAATGAATCATTTGTTGCTTAATAAATAAATATAATCATACTAATATTCAAATAGCGAAAGTTTGGATGTTTTTTATTTGTTCGTTAACTCACCGAATCAACGCGTTCGAATGAAATTTAATACATGGGTATTCTACCCATGTATTAAATTTCATTTCATTTTCATCCTAAGAAATTCTATAGATCAATACAAATCCAATTAAATCTGAATCATTATAATCATTAGGCAGTATAGATTGTCGGAAGTAATGAACATTTAATAACGTAGTCAGTGAGATTCATAATACTTCCTTTTTTAATCGGCTAAAAACTGTTCACTACACCAACTAGAAATCGATGTGATAACATAAATCTGCTAATTCGCATGTATTGTGGTGGTTCAAATTTTATTTCGTTTTATATTCATATGATCAATTAAATTGCTAAAGCTTTTTTGCTTTTATATTTCTAACAAACATTTTTCAAAAGAAATTTAGGCTTACAGACTTTTTTCCCCAATTTTAAAGAGCATTGAAGAAACGTAAAAATATACTATTGTTCCTACTAATAATTACACATCTAATGACGCAATCATAAAACTTGCTACTGTTCGGCTCAGTGCCATCGTATTCTTGTTATATATTTAGATATAAATGTATAATATATTATGTACAACGATACTGTGACTGTAATCTGTAACCTAGATCAAATAAATGCAATTTTATTATGATGTATTTATTATACGTAATAAATACATCACAATAAAAAAATTATGTATTAATATATTTATATATACTAGCTGGCCCGGCAGACCTTGTGCTGCACTTTGTTGTAGGTAACTTGGTCGTATAGTTAATGTTGGCGCAGCTGCACCGACATGGACGTAGAATGAATTTTTCTTCTTTTTTTGTCGATCAATGTCAATTTCGATCCCAGTTACACTTAATTCTGTGTGTTCTTCGTTCCATTCTTAATTTTTTAATTCTGTTCTCAATTTTGGTTCCGGTCTCGCTTTTGATTTTGATCCTGGCCCCATTCCCGATTCTGTTCTCTGTTTCCGCTTTCAAACACAGTTCCAATTTCAACAAAGCCGCTAATATTATTTGATGATAATGTAGATTTTTATGAGTAAATGAACTTTTAGAATCGATGTAGATGTTTGGTTCAATAATACAAATACACGGTCGAAGCTGAAGGCAAACATTAGTAAGTATAACAAACAAAACATAAAACATCCCACTCACATTTAAATTTTGGTCCGGTCTTTACATTCATTTTCGACCCCTCTTTTGGAAATGATGACGCTGTGTCCATCGCGATACCGATTCCGTTCCTCGTCCTAGATTTCGTTCCGATCTAAACCCGATCGCGGTTTTGTCCCGTTCTCGATTGAGGTTCCATTTTTGATTCAATGCCAATAAATTATCCAACTTTTAAGCGTTTCTTTTTACGTAGAAATTTTAAAAATATCGCGATAAAAAGTATCTAAATGTAGCCTAGTAAGCTCTTCTATCACCCAGTGAAAGTTGCATCGTGATCTGTTCAGTCAATCCGAAGATACTCCGGACAAATGGACAGACAGACGGATACAAAGAGTCGTCGCGATTTAATCCTGATTCCGCTTTTGCTTCTGATCTCGATTGCGGTTCCACTTTTGCTTCAATTCTAACAGACTATTCCAATTTTAAGGGTTCTTTTTTCAAAACGGAACCCTAATAAATATCGCGATTAACAGTACCTAAATGTAGCGCAGTAAGCTCTTTTATCTCCCAGTGAAACTCGCATCGTGATCTGTTCAGCCATTCCGAAGATACTCCAGACAAACTGATAGACAGATAGAAAGGGTTATTTTGTTTTAGACAAACCTTGTCCTTATAATAACGAACACAACAAAAAAGTTTTATCCAATTTAGTGCAGTCGTTCGGAGGTGATGCGCGTACATACATTTTGGCGATCCATTTATACATATATATATACATGTATATAGAATATATTTTCTCGAACCCTATACATATTTCTATATATAACAAGAAATTGTTGTATTGAGTTCTGGAACCATCTAGTACTTTCGTCCAGTAATTATGGAATATAATTTCATTCAATAATAGAATTTTATTACGAGTCTACTAGATCATAAAGGTATGTACGAACACATATATTTTATAAATCTACGGTATCTACAAATAATTTCACCGAAACTCCTATACAATAGTTCGTTGGCAAAAAAAAAACCTATGACGGCTACCTACGCTTTTCCGCAATGCCCGGTTTAGATCGGCGACACGGCACGGGCGGCGCGGGCGGTGGGGGGCGGCGCACGGTGGGTATTTGTAACAAAAAGCTGGCCAAAACTATTTCTTATGGTCTAACTACCTAAACTGATAAATTGGTCATATTTTATCTATTTTTGCTCAGTGGCGATTACTATACTGCCCTCAGGTACGTTAAAATTGATAATTTTAGCGTACCTTTAATATTATCTAAGAATAAATTATAAAGTAAAATGTTACTGGGTAGAGGGTATTAAAACAATAGATTTTATATATCAAAATACTATATTAGTCAAATTCATTATCATCAGATATATCACATTCATCTATCGTTGTCGTATATTGTGCTCCTGTATCTTCAGAATCATCACTTTCTGGTATAAGAAATTCCAATGCTTCTTTGTGAATGGCTTCTTATTCTTCATAAATCTTGATCGCGTATTACGATAACAATGGGTCTGAACTCAATAAAAGCCTATTTAGTACATCCACATTGCAAGATATTTTTGAAAACTTTCTAGCAAAATCAGTACGGTATTGCCGAAAGTGTTTGTTTCGCTTCTGCCGCTTCTTCAGAGAGCTGGCCTATAGGGATTATGGCATGTTTTATTATTGTAGGTCCATGAACCAACAATTTGTGGAGTGTAGGCGTCATGGGATACCATCCGTAAAGTCTCACATAAATTTCTGAAGTTTCCTTACAAAATGTTGATAATTTGTCGGTATCTATTCTGTGACCGCTTGAAATGACCTCTAACAAAGTTCTAAGCCTTTTATCAAATCTAAATCTACCCGGTAATTCTAGATGCTGTCTCAGGATCACAGAAAATCGTCTTGATACATTGCCTGTGTTAGTATTTCCAAAACCAGCTTTTGGTACATCTACTAGTAGTGACATTTCTTCTTTAAATTGTTGCTGTATACGTATTTTATTCTCATTTACAATTTTTTGTCAGCAGAAGACCTTGATTGCCATTTTTGTGTAGGTAATTTGTACGCCAAATGTAGAATCGATTCAAATAATCTTATTCTCGCATGTAATATTGAAAGACCAAACTTCAAAGTCGCAGGGTCTTCTCTCTTGTTTCTAATTTATTGAAATCTTTTGATGTTGCTTTGCAAATATAGCAACGCATTGTTGATAGGGTATTAGTTGCCGCATTGCAGACTTTTCCATCCACCATAGTAAATAAAAACAGATGCTTTACTTTTATCACTTCACTATTCAAAAATATTTCAGATAGGTTTAATTTTTCAATTTGACTTTCTATATAACTAATTTCATTTCTTGTGATGTCGTTAGTTTCATGCACAAATCTGATTCGAATAGGTCTACAAAATCTTGGACTCGACGGGACGGGTTTTGCCAAATGACTTTACTTTGGCTGTTATGACTAACAAGTAATCTCAAAGGCAAAACGAGCTTTGGAATATATTTGCATCGTCATAGCTTTCGTTCGTATTTTGTAAGGATTGCATATACCGTGTCTGTTGAGATCCGTCACATCCCCATTTTGATATAAGTTTTAAATTTTCCTTCTCTTCACTTGAAAGTCCTTTCAAAACTTCTTCAAGGTATGTACATAACCGTGAAGCAGTGTGATCTACCAAATCTTGCAGTTTAATCTCAGCACATGTGTCAGTGACATGAAATGACTCAGGCTTAGGGTAACAATCAGCTTTCGCTTTTTGTAACAAAGAATAACACGGATAGAGCTGTTTTCTAGCACTGCGTATCACATTGTACTGACTTCGAGACAAACCTGCTTCTACGAACATTGATAAGGCTTCCATTGTTGATAACCGCTGTATATTTTTCTTTGTTTTGTGTGATTACTTTACGTATTTTGTATGCTCTAGTCGGGGACTTGGTAATTTCTTTTATGATAGCCGAAGCATCGCTTTTCCTGCGGCTCTTAGACTCATTTGAGCAGCATATGTTAACGTTGCATCGGGTACCTGCGCCCGGAGTTCTTTTGTTTTGCGCCGTTTACTGCGATCACTTAACTCCCAAACTCTTTGAGGGCCGCGGCCGACCAGTCTTTGTTTTACCCAGGCCGATAACTTTATAGTACCTGTAAGCCACTTAGCATTGTTCTGAGGAATCTTTCTTCTTTGTACGATGCCGCCGTCCATTTTGTCTGAACTGCCATTTGAACAGTTTCAATTCCTTTTTGAGACTACTTATTTTTTCAGTTGGACAATTAGTTTCCTAATGACACAATCCTCCATGTATGCGAACTTGTCATCAAGTAATCGTCCAGAACTTTGCTTTATATAGTTGTAGAGATCTGTCCTACTTTTCTCCCGGACAGTTTCTTCAAATCCTATGAGGACAAAATATTTTAAATTTAGTACCTAAATTACTGTTTCATATAAAGAACTATATTTCGAAAAGGCGGATGTTGGCGGATTATGTTTTGGTTTAAATGATAGTACACAAGATAGGCTAATATTTGTGCTATCATTTTGACCGAACCTATCCGAACTTTATAACTAAAACACTAAAAAGGAAAAATAAAACTATAATTTATGCTAAGTTTAATGTTTGCTAATAAAATTAAAAAATATTTATATGAATGATATACAAATGAATATAAGTTTTAAAATACAGTACATACCTCGATCTTCAAGATCCATTATAAAAACTTCACTTCACTTCTCAGAAATCTTACAATAGCGGTTAATAAAACTGTTTTACAAGCGACGACGAGAACAAAGACGTGCGATAGGAACAACGACTAAATTCCGACTGTCGGAGGGGCAAACAAAATTGAATGACACTTGTAAGGTGATCGGGGCGTGACGTCATAACTATTCAACAATGAGAAATGAAGGTTCATTTACTAATTGGGTACAAATTTTGATTTCGACTTTTGACCGGTTTTTTGCTTCTAATACCCCACAGTGCGGCGGCCGAATGGATCGGACAATGCACTATTTTGATTTCGCCGCGGCATTATCACGCCGGCGGCTATTTTGGAGTTTTTATTTTAACGCAGTTCGCGTGTGGTCGCCGCCGGCCGTTTTGGCGGGAAACCGGGAACGGTCTCGGCAAAAGAGCGCGCGCCGGCGACGCGGGACGACACCGACGGTCATAGTGTGCACTTCTTTCCTAAAATCACGGAAACCATCGACCGTCGGGGAGCTTTCGAATTATGGCAAGTAGTACTTTTTCTTTATTAATAATATTAGCAATTATACCCGCGACGCCACGAAATACCTGAAGATTTACCTTTATAATATTATTAATATGTAGTTTGTAATTAAAAAGTGAATTGATACAATAAAAAAAATCTGCATTGTGGAAATAGTCGATGCACATTCAGTGAAACAACGTGCAGTGCAGTGCAATGCAGATTTATTTGTTATCTTAACGTGAAAACGGAAAGACTTGCAAATAATTATAAACTTTTCTGCTTTTTTATGAATGCCAATTTATTTTTAAGAATTGCTTTTATCTAAATACCTATTGTCATTTTAAAATTCGAACTTATTTTAAAATCTATTTGTGGGGATAAATTATTAATAAACTGTAAAAATAATGATGAGAATTAAATACTGTTTTTTTCCCAATTTCGTAATAATTTATAGATTTATACGATTCAATACTATTAATTTACGTCCTATTCGATCATTTGTAGTGAATTATAACTATAATATATGTATTAACTTGTTATTTTAAATGTGTCAATCCTTTTATGCCAAAAGAGCTACTTCTATAAAATTCAGACTAATAACTAAAGTCACCACGCGTTAGGTTTTGGACGGGACCGTCCCGTTTGTAATCTGCCTGCGCCTTTACTCCCGGCGAACACAAAATTATTTAGTTTTTACAATACGAACGATTCGTGAAAACGAACTTAAAAAAAATTACCTTTCACAAAACTTGTACAGTATATATAAAGTGGAATTTTCAATTATCTACAAAAATGCTGATCGTTTTTCACTAATTCCTAAAGACACAAATAACAATTTGAAAACTCTCGTATTGGAAATCTCGAAATTAAATAATAAAATACATATTTTTTTTTTCTGCCATAGCACTTTTTCAATAAAAACACATATAAATGTGGTCGCACCGATAATGGAGACTTGTCTACAGGTATAGATACAGTTTTTAAAAAAGGACCTGACAAATTAAAAAAGTAAGTGTTTCTTCAGACGTATATTACAAACCAGTTATATAAACCGGCTAAATTGCATTTTTAATATTCTGAGATATAACGACAAAACGAGTTATTATCGGCTGGTATGAAAATGCAGGTTTTTAAAAGGTAAAGTTTTGTTTAAAAGCTTATTACTAAAATTAAAAAGAGGTATATTCTGTGGTCATGACAGACTGATTTAAAGGAATAAAACAAGATTTTTTTTTAAATACAAAACTGATTTATATATAATACAAACGAATAATAATATGAACATATTCAAATTTTTCCCATCAACTAAATACCTAATATTAATTATTAATGCAATTAATAATGACGAACAAGAGCGGGATTGAGAACGGAATCCAAAATGGAATCAGGATCGAAACCAAAAGCGAAAACAGGATTGGAATTGGAATTTAGAACGAGATTGGAATTGCATGAGACAAAGAAATTGGAATATGAATTAAGGACCGGATCGAAATCATAAATGTAGAAACGTTACTCAATATAAAAGATAAAAAAAAAATATTTTGTCCCCACGATGAAAGGTTGCATTTTTTAAAACTGTATTCATTTTTATTAAACCAGCCGTGATAAAAAAACCAAATGATAAAATATTACTGAAATTAGATGAATAGAAGCAATAAATAAATATTACGTCAAAGTTGGAGTTTCTACATCTAGTAAAAAATGATCAGTACTAGGGCTGCTATTTCTGTGTCCGGAATATAAAAAAGAAGAGAATATCAATCATTTGATACGGTTTTATTCTTTTTCAAAATATTCGCCATGATGATTGATGCACATTTGCATACGCTGAGACCAATTTTTATAGCACTTTTTCCATTCTGATTGAGGTATCTCCAAAACGTGCATTTTGAACGCATCAACGGCCTCTTCGCGGCTCGAAAAACGTTCACCACGTAGTTTATTCTTCACGCATGGGAATAAATAGAAATCGTTGGGTGCCAAATCGGAACTGTACGGCGGATGACCCGTCAAATTGATCTTTTGACCTTCCAAAAACCGAGTTGTTTCGGCCGACGTGTGACAGCGCACATTATCATGATAAAGAATGATTCTGCGTTGTCGGTTGTTCTTTCTTATTTCTTCAAAGACTTCTGGCACACTAATGGTTGTGTACCACTCCGAATTAATCGTTTTACGATTCTCTAGTGGTACTGCAACCACGGGTTCATTTATACCAAAAAAACAGGCAACCATTTGCTTCAAAGTGACTTTGGCACGAATCCCTTTTGTTGGGATCGGCTCATCTTGGAACACCCACACCGTTAACTGTTGTTTAGTTTGAGGATCATACACAGATATCCAAGATTCGTCATCTGTCCAAATATTATAACAGCTTAAATATTATGACGCACCGTGATCGTATTTTTTTATCATTTTTTTTTTGTACTAATCGACACGAGCCTGTTTTCGATCAATGGTCAAGTTGTGCGGAATTCAACGGGAACAAACTTTTTTTTACAGCCTAATTTTCGTGTCTTATCCCATAGCATATATATATGCTCCTCATACTTATGCTCAGAGACGCCTTTATCTCGCGATATGTAACATGACGATCTTGCATTGTTAGTTCCCGCACAGCATCTTCATCACAGATACTTTGTGGTACAACAACCGATTTAGGGCGACTTTCTTTAAACTCGTCCGTGAGTATTGAGCGTCCACTATTAAATTCACACACAGTCGTTTTCGATGGTGCTTCATCCCCAAAAATCGAAGTGAGTTGATTTGTTTTTGAGTTAGCCCGTAATTGGATATCATAAAAAATCATTGCACGAAAATTTTCAAGAGTTTGGTGATAAAGACACCCAATTTTCAAAATGACCGTCACAATGGTAAAACAATTACAGTTACACGAAACAAACTGTATTCTAGAACCAAAAAGTTCCATTATTAAATGTTGTAATTTCTTTTTAAATATTGTTCTCTATGTGGCCAGTTCCGGATACACAAGTAGCAGCCCTCATATGGATACAAAAAAATATATATAAATAAAACATTTTATTAGGAATAAGCTTTTATTTCATCGATATATGTTACTATATGTAAAATAAGTTTACATGTTTAATAAGATAATGCTATGCCAAGCATTAGAATACTTACCTTCATACATATTTCACGTTAAAATACTCTAATAAAATAAACGTGCTTACTTGCTAACGTGCTATCTTTATCTTTGAACATCACTCATCGCTGAAATATCTATCTAAACTACTATTTTAATTTCTAACGTCTGTCTGTACATTCAATTTTTTTGAAAAATTTCGTGATAGATATTCGTTTTATGACTAATTGAACCCAATTCTACCATTTTTAAAATTCATGTCTGTCTGTAAGTCCTTTTATAACTTAAGAACGGCTTGACTTATCTTGATGAAAATTGGTACACTGTAAGTACATATGATTGTACAAATCATATACTACTGTATGTTTGTTTGTCTAGGCATATTTTTATAACTTAGAACGATTTGTGCGACCGTGATGAAAATTAATATACAATAAGTGTGATTATGCAAATGATAGGCTGCTGTCTGTCTGTATGTTTTTTTTATAACTTAAGAAAGCTTTGAATAATCTTGATGAAAATTGTAGTACAGTCAAAGCATGTTGTTGTGTAAATTATAGGATACTGTTTGTTTGTCTGTCTGTATGTTCTTGATAAAAAAATTATAGACACTTAGAACATGTGATTGTGCAAATTATAGGCTACTCTTTTTTTGTGCCAGTATTTTATTTTATAACTTAAGAACCATTTCACCGATCTTAATGAAAATTGGTCTTCAGTCAGAATGTGATTGTGCAAATAATAGATTACCTTCTGTCTTTCTGACTTTCTGTACGTTTTTTTATAACTTAAGAATGGTTTGACCGATCTTGATGAAAATTTGTGTAAAGTCAGAACTTGTGATTGCAAACAATATAACCTCTATGTTATTTCCATACACCTTATGATTGCTACAAAAATCAATTAATGCTTTTTTATTTACTAGGTAGCAATATTTATTTGTTTTTATGTGGTTGCGTGTATATGTGTATGTGTGCATGATTTAATTTTTATCGGAGTTAAAAAGAGTTGTATTTTGTATAACACTTTTTTTGAAACGAGGCACAACTTTGAAAAGTGGTGAGATGAGTCTTTCACGATTAGGTTGGGGAAGCAGAATTGTACAATGTGTAAAATTAGTATTTATTTTATTCTTGTTTTTTTTTGAGTGCTTAAAACAATCGTACAATTACTATGAAATTGGCGATATGTTATATTCGCGCAAAATGAAAAAGGAAACTAGCTTTCGTGTCTGACATTGACTGCGTATTTTTACTATTGAATTCAACTAATAAATCGGTAACAGGATCTTGAATATGGCAACGTGAACAGGATATTGATCACACGTATGATAAAATATCGTAAATAGTCGATACAATATATAAGGTATTGAACCATTGTTAGGGATAAATATAGCACATACTTTTATTTTTGTTATAGTTCACTTACGTGAAAAATACACGTGTCCACTAAAGAAACATATCTAGCTTTTGGTATATGCTATTTATATTTATACTAATATATTATACATAGCTGAAGAATTTGTCCGTTTATTTGAACGTGATAATTTCTGGAACTTTCAGTTAAATTTGAAGACGTCTTTTTGCATTTGATAGCCCAATACTAAGGGATGAGGTTATAGACTATTTAAATAATTGTATAGTTTTATTTTTGGTTTTTGGACGCAAAATTCTTTTTGAATTTTATAGGCTAAGTTTTGAGAAATGTTATATGCTACTGACTATTTTTTTTTATATTTCTGTAATTACTACTCGGATTTGAATAAATATTTTTGTACGTAATAGCCCATTTTTTAAAAAGATTATAAGCTGTCTCAATTGGATTTGGTTTGGTGATAAGTTGTACAATGTAAGAATCTTTAAAATTCGCTATTTGTCGGAGTAATAGGAGGTTGAATTTTGGATGATTTTTTATGGAGCGAGGTCGACTATGAAATGTGATATAAATTAATTTATTCAAAATGGTGAGACGCGTCTTTCGCAATTAGGTAAGGGGGAGTGGGATTATATGATGTATAGAAATGCGTATGTATTTTGTTCGTCTTTTTGTCTGCCTGAACCATTCATCCAATTATGAAACTAGCGATATGCTGAATTCGTGAATGAGAAGATTTCTGAAAAAGGAAACTAGAATTTTTATCTGACGATGTCTGATTGCAGGATTGCAAGGCCACAAGCCCCTAATATCTACTTGCTAATATTATCAATTTGAATACTATATCTGCTCTGCTGAGAAAATCGATATTACTGGACAAACATGAGTTTTCACAGACTATTATTTTATTTCATTAAGAGCATAAACTATTAGCTAGACAATTTTACACAATTATATATGCTCAAAACAATAATCAAATGTTTGTGATTAAATTTTCAAAAACCCTATATCCTTCTACTATTGGATATGAACGTCCTTGTCGTTCTAGATTTCACCAACTGCACCTGAGGTCATAGACTTTGATGAACTTGTTTCGATACGCATATTTCAACAGAATGTTTTTCTTGATCATCAGAATAATTGGTGATCGATGTTTAATCGATCGATCGATCTACACTTGACCCAGAAAAACATGAAGTGGTGCAGGGCGGGGTTCGAACTGGATTGAACTGTTTGAAGAGAAGACGCGTGCATTATACTCTAGTACGTTTAATGCACGAGCACATTGCACGTGACGCTATAGGTGTCGTGGCTGTTGTCTAATAATTGTTCTTGATAACGGCGCTGTAAAAGCTAAAAACGCGGATGGCGCTCGCGTTGTTGTTCAGTGTCATCTGCGTCGAGTTTTTATTAGTCACCTTTTATAGCCCCATCAGTCAACTCCTCGTTATGCAAAATTGAATTTTTTTCATAAAATTGGGAAGTTACTGTTTTCAGGGTCCTAAACATCTATTTCGACCATTTTCCGAGTGACGTCTGAGTGTGTGTGTATGTGCATGTGTATGTGCATGCGTGCGTGCGTGCGAGCGTGTATGTGTGAGTGAGTGAGGGTGTGAGTATGTGCATATAAACCTCTTATATCTTTTGAACGGATTAACCAATCGAAAACAGTTTGCGACATTCGAAAGTGGTTCGTTCAACTTAGACTTCCTGAAACGTTGAACGTTTGCCGCCCGATATATTTTGAACAATCTCTTTATCGAATTATTCAAAAAAATCGATATATTCACATTGTAGGACAATTTTTTTTTTTAAATTGTTTTTTAGAATGTATTTTAAACTACTCTACAGATACATTCCAAAATTTTACGAAATATTTTCTTCAAGAAACGATTGATCTTAATCGTTGCGAAATTCATCAAAAGAGGTGGGTTCTTTCGGGAGATATCGTTAATGATGAATTCGAATAAAAGGGTTTTTTTTTTTAATAATATATGAAATTTTTAATGGATTAATGTTTGGTCGTCTTAATCTGTTTAGAAAATTGCGTCGAATGCCGTAAAGCACGATCAAAGTTGAATAACGTGTTCGAACGATATCATGGTTAAAATGTAAAAAAAATGCCGTTTTTAAATTTCCTAGTATGAATATTGAAAAATATTCTTAAATCAGGAAAATACTTTTTTCAGTCCGATTTTCCAAAATAGACTTTTAATAGATCTTGACATTGTAGTGTCCTAGAAATATTTTTTTGTGTGTGTCTTGAAATAATTATTTATAAAAAAGTATTTTCTTAGAATATTTTTTAACTACTCTACTAATAAATTGTAAAATCCTCCATTATCTTCCGATAAATACAAAATTTATTTATTTTTATATAAATTTATTTATTATTTACCGGTTTTAATCCAGTGCACCCACGTGGAATAACATAATTAAAAGAGGAACTAAAAGGCGTGGCTTTCGTGTGCGTGGCAAGAAAACAGATTTGGTAAAATAAGTAGGAAGTTTGAAATTATATAATTAGGTTATGATGCTTAGATCATTATGATATTGTTTTACGATGTTTTGTTTACTCGATTAACTTATTTATGTTGATATTTAATTATGCATTACCACCTAAAATACAAAAATAGAACTAAATATAAGAGACGCGCCGAAAATAGCACGAAACCAAGAACAGTATTGCAAAGTGAGGACAATATTTTTAGTAGATTGGTTCTTGTCAATTCTTTTATAACGTAATGTCTTTTAGAAACAACAATATGCTACATTAATTGCATAGAAAGTGTATTTCACACGAAATTTCGTAATTATGTAAGAATTTACTATCAAATCAGAAATCTCTCTACACATGTGATTCTTGACTTCTACCGTTACAAAGAATTGCTTCAACAAGGGTAGATGAGATCAATATATAATGAAATAATGTACCGTTAACGAAGGTAACAAATATAATAGTCCCATTTCGAAAAATGCTTTACAGCGAAAAAATTGAGATCATAGTCCCTATGATTCCCTCTTAGGTCCGCAGCTGTACTTAACTATAGTCACAGTTTATTACACGACCGTCATGCCGCTTTGGTTAGAAGGGCACGTTTCAATTGCAGTGTATCTAAAAAGGTTATTTATTTTGGATTTTCTGTATTTATTTGTCATCAAAGAAGTAAAACTAAAAAAATAACGAAGTCATATTCAAAGAACTGAAACAATTTACAAATGCAAAATCCAGAACCATGAATAATGTACGTTTTGTACATTTAATACTTGATTCTATTCACCTTATAAAAAGAAACCGTACTTTTTTTCATTGAAATGTTCGTAAGAATGGGACAGATCTAAAATTTACAGAACCACGTTTACAACAGAGATTCAATTAAACGAAAAAAAATTAATACTTTGTTGACGCTAATAAAGCTAGTCCTTCTATTTTGCTACCTCATCTTTTGTTTATTTACTAATTTTTTAATACACTTTTTTATATTATTTAACTCTTACGGTAATATATATTTTAGAAATGTAGCAAAGCAGTGTTACCACTGTAACATACACGTTGAAAATATTATATTCCCACTCTTTTCTTAAAAACATCCATACATTGCCATAACATCAATAACTATCCGCCTCTGGAAACAATTTATTGCCACAACCACTATACCCCAAGATTGGCACTTATCATCATCAGTGTTACTATAAAGTCGAAGTATGCGATACCAAGTAAGGGTGTGAATATTGCATGATATTTAAAACTAAAAGTTTGGGTAGACGCCAATATATATAGATAATATGATCTGAATAATTATTTTAAAATATTTAGATGTTTTTATTCCCTATTTTTAGACGTTTATTAAAATACACCAATAAAGATATAGACAGGCACTCGCGCACATCACATTTTTTTTTATATTCGTACAGATTCTCAATCGCATCCCATTGTCTCGTCGTGATCTCGCTATCAATTTTTTAGTTTCACTAAATGAGTTTATTTAGCTAATATTGATTGCAGTTAACATCATCCTGGCTATTTCACGTAAAAATGTGTGTGTGAAAGTGCTTGTTAAAATAACGCACTCATCTTTTTCTTCCTTGAGCGCTATAAGAAGTGTCAGAAATGTCTGTCCTACGCATTTATACAGCTGGAACGTTTGTGTGTGACTTGTATGTTTATTTGTATTCAACAAATGAACAGCAAATCTGACGGGCGCGTTAAGAGTTAACACGAAAACGGATACATCGCTGATACGGCGTAATGAGTAAGCGATCGTGGCAGCGCCGACGACGGTGTTTAACCTCTGCTAATTAAGCCTCACGAGCGTTTTGAAGTCGGGCTGATACACCCACGCGCCGTTTTATCGGCAGACGGCGTCGCGAGATAGCCGCCGGTATCGCTGATAACGCTGATAATAAATGGATAATTCGCCGTAGCAGACGATCAGGTGCCACGCGCGTGACTTCCATAACATTGAGATGCCCCTTCACGTGCCTGTACGATGTCGGAAGACCTTAACGGACCAGCGATATGAAGGTTTCGTGTTTTTTTTTTATCGTACAATAAACTTTGAAACGAATACCTTCATATCCTGGAACGAAAAAACACTAGACACTTAAGGAACGTATAAGATTAATGTACTCTGTAACATTTCTTATTATATTTTTTATACGACGCGGTTCTTGGTTTTTTATCGATACAATTAGGACTAAGGTCTAAAAAGATTCCGCTGATAAAAGTTATAATTCTATTTGTGCGTGGTGATGACTACCTACTCCTTGATGGTTCGCAAGCTCGGTTGTTCCTCGAGAATTCTCTAAAAAATTGCTTAATAAATTCACAATTTCCTAAGGAATGAATTACATGCCTGTGGCCAGTAACAATTTGTACACACATCTGCCATTCATTTTTTTTTCAATGTCATAATTTCATTGTCGATATCGAATCGCATAACCGGTTCTCACCACAGCAGTCTTTATGCTATCTAATCGGCAGCTTGCTGGTTAATAAAAGTTCAATTAATTATTAGTTTTACAGCCCAGCTCGTTTATCTCCAGTTTACTTTCTTGAGCTGCCAAGTTTTTTGTCCTGAATCAAAATATGTCTGAATACGTTTCTTGTTATCGTGTAATTGTGTAGTTAATGCTACCTACGACATCAAAACTAGTAGTCTAGTCGAGAAATGAGTTTTCTGCGAAAAATAGTGTGAGTCTTAAAAATATGAGCAATAGTTCATTCGATTCGACATGAAATTCTGAGAAAGTAGTATTTTTTTTTTGTTCAACAAACTAAAATCGTTATTGTTCTAAACAAAAAAAAACAAAAAAGGGGCCTCTGTTTTTTTACGATTACCCAAAAACTTTAAGAGATTGCTTAAAAAAGTTTCTTAAAGAAGAGAAAATTTCCAATAAAAAATTCTCAACTCTCTGAACGCTACTTCTATTATTTAATTTATAATTTTAATTTGGCGCTGAAAATAGGCTTTCGCGTGGTCTTCACAGCGTGAGCGCTCCGCCGCTCATGAAAATATGCCACACAAAGTAATGTTTTTATAGTATTGAGTATAAATTTAAATATTAATTAAATTATATTGCCATCTGGACATTTGAAAGAATACAACCCTGTTGCAAAGATATTCTAAGCTGATCTTTTAATAAGTAATACAATCGTTATTATCAATTTGTTTTCGGACTTCTATTTTCATAAAAGGCGACATAAAAGTTTAAATAATTCACCTATTTTTTTCTTCTTATTGAAGCCCTTCTTATATATATATATATATAATTCACAACAAGATTACGTAATAAAATTTATAAAAGTACTTTTAATTTCTTTATTATAATTTTTAATGTTAAAAAATTATACAACATATCTCAAAAACATTGAATTTTATTATCAAATGTTTCATTATTTTTGTTTATGCATCTAATAATGACATTCAGCAACGTTGCAAAATTTTTTACGAAATCACTTATACGTCAATTGGACGAGTTTAATATTTACAAAAAAAATATTTTTTCTATTTTGTTGTTGTAATAAAATGATAATTAAAAAATATATCTTAAAAATATTTTAATTGTTTACAACCGTCTTTTTTGTTTATCAAATACTTAAATAATTGGTTAAGAAATATTTTTTAAAATCATAATTGACTGTTCTCAATAACATGATTTAAAAAAATTGTGATCAATTTCATTGTTTATTATCTTAACAATTTGTCATAAGCAAATTTTGATTTGCATTATATTTTTATTTTGAAGCTAATAAAAATTCCAAAAGCAGCGATTATATATATCACAAAGCGTTAAAAAAATTAAGAAATACACATTTTTTGTTAAATGCCAGTTTAAAACGAGATAATGAAAGAGGACGAAGATTAAGACGAATATTATAAGAACGAAATAAAATACTTCATATTTTCTTAAACCTATGGTAAAATGTTATTTAATTGTTATTTGTTATGCAGATTGCATAAGACTTATTAGTCATATTTAACACGGCAATTAATTCGTTTTAACACTGTATATATATATATATATATATATATATATATATATATATATATAAATGCTTTTATACTACTACTTTGTGCGCCTTGGGGTGGATGAAGTCACCACAGGTCATTTACACTTATATAATACGTATATAAACAGGTAACTGTATTTCTTTGTACAAACTAATCTCGAAAATCTGTTCATTGAAACGATTGTTTCTTATGATCGTACAATTTAGGGCATAAGGCTTAAATGTTCGTTTTTTATCATTAAAACATTTCTGAAATTTAAATGTGTATTTCGCTATGCTAACAGCAACGCGAACTACCACAGCGCTACAGTGCTTGTTCAACACCTAAAAGTAAAGGAAATTCAGTTCAACAGTTAGTAGTGGGGATAGTTAGTTATCAATAGATAAGTTTCTATAGACAAGGACCGAGACAGGAATCATGAATCGAAGCGGAATCGGAAACGAAAGTGGAACCGGGATCGAAACTATCGATCGATCGATCGAGCCACATCGACATCAGAAGATAGAGTGACACTAGGATGAGGACCAGTCTATAAGCGGTAGCAGTACCTACAAAAACACTACCCCAATTATTACACTTCCGTTACGCGTGCGACACAAACAAAAATGTAACAAAATAAGAATTGTACTCCACACAGGTGAGACTGCGGGGTGAATAATCGATGTGACGAATATCATGGGACAATCATGATCGGAATTGGGGACGAGACCAAATTGGGACACACAAACGTGGAATATAAGTTCTAGACAGGACCGGAATGGGATTTTGATTGAAAACGAGATGGTTTGATGTAAAGATGTAGAAATTAATTTTGTGTTTATACACGCGTTTAAATTTATCATTTCATAAATTTATAATATATATATATATATATATATATATATATATATATATATATATATATATATTATAACATGTAGATTGTTTCCGACCTGTTTGAATTAAACTCTTAAAAAAAAGAGAAATATAATTCTTATGTTCATGTACCTTTCAAGGATTCGCATCTATGATGAATGATCAAAAACCGTGTTTAGTAGCCATAGGTTTTTAATCTTCAATTTTAATGTACGTATTTTTTTACTTGTAGTGTATACTTCGCAGTTCTAGCACTTTTAAGATTTAGTAATTTTTAAACAAAAGCTCTTTCGAGTATGTACGTATATACATATATACAAACTAATGTAACTATCCACATATATATTCAGACATTAAAATACTTAAACTAGTTTAAGTATCCACAATATTTTTAGAATTCAACAAAAACCTCAGCCGCTGTTCTAGAAAATAATAGACACTGTATCATAGTGGACAGTGAAGTTGTTACGCGTATATAACGTTTATTATAGCTGGATTATTATCGGCCGGCCACGGGGGGCGGCGCGCGCGCCGGTACGAACCGGCGGCGCCTGCGCATTTGCCCGACGCTGACGGAGAGCACAGTTTCATCATACTGCCCAGTGTGGTAAACATGATACAGTTTTGGATTTTCCACGCGTCGTAGCCGTGCATTTCCATTACGTTTTTTCTCAATACTCCCTTGTTTCGATAAGATTTAAAGACCGTTTATCAAAATTCTTGTAACAAATTATCTGCTTTTCGTAGAATATTAAAATAAAAATTCAGGATAAAACTTAGAGTTAAAGTTGGCTCGATGTGGTCCTTTAATCTTTAAATGTAATAATAAAATGCCACTTCAAAGTTATAAGATTCCTACTAAAAATGAATTTATTTTTATTCACTTTCCTTTTTCTTAGCCGTTCAAATGTTAGGTAATTATTACTTAATTTGCGTTTTTAAGACATGTCGTCTCACATCGGAAACGTCACTTCTGAATGTCTTCGGAAACCGTAGCCCTTGTAATATCTAAGTAGACACTCGCACATCGAATGAATACTTACAATCAGTCATGCCGTTAACTAGTGGGTTTTATCGGACTATGCAATATTCTGTGAAAACCATCTTAATGATATTATTCCTCAAGTATTGGAAAAACCTCTCCCGTCTGTTTTAAACAATAATGAAGGCGAAGCCGTCAAAAAACCTTTTTATCCTCAAATTTTTCTTATTTTGAAAAAATATTTCAGTGTGAGAAGTCCGTCTTGAAATTAGTTAAGTATTATTTAGGGTAAATTGATATTAATCGTTTCAAATGATATATCACATGTCATTTTTATAAATTGTTCTTTTCTTTTTTGAGATGCATTGTTACATATATTATTTTTAAACTTAATAAAATATTAAGCACACAAAACTTTAAATATCACAATTGAATTCATATGCCCAGTAAGTAAAGAGGACATATATAACCCTTTTTTATCTCTATAAAACTTTGATTAAAAAATACCACCTGACGTAGCAATTTATGTATTATATTATATTAGTTGTATAAGTAAGAAATGTATGAAAAAATATTGCATTTCTGCACAGTTCTAACGTAATATTCAATATACGTACTTAGTACTTTTTATGTAAATTACATAGGAACGTCACATTAGTCGAATTACCTTCTCTATCAGCCCCATATTGTCTATTTTTAAACGTTAAATTATATTATATACATAAAGTTATGTTCTAACAACGAATTATAGCAATAAGCTCACATACTACATACAAAGGGTAGAGATCAGCAATTCACCTTGTCAAAGTATTAAAATCGTCCCAGATTCAAAAACGTATTATATCATTTTAGCGACGAAATCAACAAGTCAACTTTAATTTCACAGTCGCCTATGTGTTGTTGTCGCAGCGGCAATCGGACCGCGGCCCGAGATAAACGAACTGGTTAGAACCGGCGCACGCGCCGGCCGCAGGGGGCCGCTACCACTAACATACTACTAACATTATAATATAATGTGATACATACCGATCGCAGTATGTATGTATGTATGTTACTTGTACATAAACATTTTCTTTTTTCACGAATAAATAAAAGCGATTATTAAGCCAGATCAAATGTTAAAACCCTTATTAATAGTTTAGAACAAGAATTTACAAAAACAAGTAGAATTCAATTTCGTAATTTGATACCTTTTAAGACGTATTAATTAATTGCGTTGTCAGAAAACCTCTTTACTCTATTATTAGGTAATTCAATTATATTAATACAATAAAACCAGACTACTAATGGATGTTGGATGTAAATGGGCTATTTTTAGACAGTACATTGTTTCTAATGCAAAAAAAAAATGGATTTTGGACATTATGACTATCTATCTGCTTGCTCGTCACGTCACGACGTCGTCGTCGTCATTTGATTTCAGATCGAAAATCATCAGCCACCTTCTCCTATTACGAGGGCTGCTATTTATGTATCCGGAACACTGGCCACATACAGAACGATATTTAAAATTTTTTTTTTTTTGTAATTCTGCTCGTGCGAAGGGCAAGGAGGGGTAAAAATCCATTATGGACAGTCCGTGCGCCCGGACGCACAGGGTGTGCCCGACTCTCACGGACTAAAAACCCCCTGAAGCATTAAGGCGCTTGCCTTTAGCCAGTAGGCTTTTCAAACTTCATCTAAGCAGCCAGAAGGCACTAGGGAGTACCTACGGTGCCAAAGGTCAGGAAACCCTTCCGGGTTACCTTTACGTAATAACGTCATAGGTGAATGTGTTGCCCCGGGAAGAGACAAAAATAACTAAATTTATAAAGTAATTACAACATTTAAAAACGGAACTCCTTGGCTATAGAATAGAGTTTGTTTCATGTAACTGTCAATCGTTTTATCATTGTGGCGTCATTTTGAAAATTGGGTGTCTTCATGACCATGGATTATACTCGTGAAAATTTTCGTGCAATAATTTATTACGATTTTCGGCATGGATTAACTCAAAAACAGTGCATCGATCAACTAACTCACTTTTGGGGATAAAGCACCATTGAAAACGACTGTGTGTCACTGATTTAGTGAGTGTAATCGTGGGCGCTCTATGCTCACGGGCGAATTTAAAGAAGGTCGCCCTAAATCAGTTGTTGTACCACAAAATATCGATATTGTGCGGGAATTATAATACAAGATCGTCACGTTACATATCGCGGGATAAACGCGTCCCTAGGCATAAGCATGACGAATATACATAAAATATCATATGAAAATTTGGTTATAAAGAAAATTTGTTCGCGTTGGATTCCACAATTTGCACTGGATTCACACTATTTGAGCATTGATCAAAAACAGGATCGTATCGATTGGTGCAAAAAAAATACAATCACGGCGAGTCAAAAGTCGTTTATAATACCTACACAGGTGATTAATCTTGGATCTATGCGTGTAACCCCAAACTAAACAATAGTCAATGGTGAGCGTGTTCCATGATCTAACCCATCAAAAATGATTCATGCCAGATTCACTTTGCAATAAATGGTTGCCTGTTTTGTTGTGTTGTGTTGTGTATAAATGAACATATGGTTACAGTGCCACTAGAGAATCGTAAAACGGTTAATCCAGAGTGTGGTGTAGCTTAGCATGGGTGACACCTAGGGCGGACATCGTAGTGTCACCACAAAAAATACAAGTAGCATTTACGCAATCGGCCATGGTTTCACGATTTTTTATAGGTAGAAGTGATGTATGTTTAAAATTCTTTTGTTGTGTATTTTTTATGAATCCATAATTCACGATCGGGTGAACTCGGGCGTTACCTCTAAATGGGTGACACCCAGTGCGGGCTGTCCCCACCGCCTCTCCCTAGCTACGCCACTAGGTACAGGACTATTTGTTTGCCAGAAGTGTTTAAAGAGATAAGAAAGAACAGCCAACGCAGAATCATTCTTCATCTTAATAATACCCGCTGTTACACGTCGGCCGAAACAACTCGATTTTTAGAAGGTCAAAAGATCGAATTGGCGGGTCATCCGCCGTACAGCCCCAATTTGGGACCCAACGATTTCTATTTATTTCCGAGCGTGAAAAATAAGTTACGTGGTCAACGTTTTTGAGCCGCGAAGAGGCCGTTGTTGCGTTCAAAATGCACGTTTTGGAGATACCTCAATCAGAATGGAAATAGTGCAATAAGAATTGATTTCAACGTATGCAAAAGTGCATCAATCATCATGGTGAATATTTAGAAAAGCAATAAAACCATATTAAATGATAGATGTTTGTTTCTTTTTGATATTCTGGGCGTATAATTAGGGCTCATTGTAAATTTCTGGAATTAATGAGAAAAAATTATTGCACTAGAATGTTTAAAATTGAATTTCTTGTTTCTGAAAATATTCTCTGTTAGCTTAAATATACCTTTTCATACAAATAAACCAATTTTGTAAACATTTATGCCAATTCTCCATGGTGAGTTCGGAAACATGTTTTTCATACTCTTCGATGGCCTCTTCTGGTGATGAAAATCGTTAACCGCGTAATTTGTTTTTTTTTTTTTAATTTTCGCGAATAAAAAATAGTCCTCTATTTTTATCTTCCAAAAATTTATTTGTCTGTTTGGCCGTGTGAGAAATGGCATTGTTGATGTTTTGACGTTTACAGTTATTTTACGGAGTTCGTCAATAACTTTCAGCAAACAAATGGTCGTGTACCAATCACTATTCACTGTACAACAATCCTTCAAAGCAAAAGTAGCCGCGAGTTCAGTTTTATTGAAAAAAGAAACAATCATCAGTTTGGAGATACTTCGCTTGCGCCCCACTTTGGTTGGTTTCGGCTCATCTCCTCATGGTGATTGGGGTCGTAGCAATAAATCCACGTTTCGTCCCCTGTTATTATAACCCACACCAAATTTGACGCCTCTTTCTCGAATCTGGTGGGTTGTACTAAGTGACGCAGTCCGTTCTTTGAGCCTCAGTCGAAATGTGTGGGATCCACCGAGAGTAAAGCTTTTTCATAGCCAAATGTTTGTGTAAAATTGATTATATTTGACTCACGCCTATGTCTAAGTATGCTCTAACCATATGGTAGGTCACATGCCTGTCTGTTTCGATCATACGGCGTACAGCACCGATGTTTTTGTTGTACACAGTGGTGGACGGGCGACCATCACGAAATTCATCACTAAGTTTGACACGACCGCGCTTGAATTCTGCAAACCGGTAATAAATAGTCGTCTTGCATGGTGCGCTTCGTCGTTAAAGGCAGTTCGAAGCCGCGCGAGGCTCTGCTGTGCTGTCAAATTATACTTAAAATCGTAGGAAATCATACTACGAAAATTTTTATGACTTAAATCCATAGTGATGAAGACATGCAATTTTTAAAATGACGCTACAATGTTAAAATAATTGACAGTTAGATGCAAAAACGGTATTCTATAGCCAAAGAGTTTCATTTTCAAATGTAGTAATTACTTTGTATTGTTTACCGTTCACTTACATAAATATTGTTTATGCAAGTGGCCCATTCCAGATGCTTATAGTTTGCCCCACATATAACTATTTTCCAATGATCCAGTATTGTCTCCATTATTTCAATAAATAACTCAAGCAAAACATACATGGATTTGGAAAGGAAAACCCAAAATAGAACAAAATAAAATTAGCCTTTACAATTTTAAGTAAGATACCTATGTAATTAATTTAATAAATTTTCAATCTATGTCAAAAAAACGATGCTATACACACAATACTTAAATGCTTACGTAAAAAAGAAAGATAAAAAAATGTCGTAAACAATTAGATAAATAAGTCTAAGACTAACTAAGGTAAAATTACGTTCGCAGAGATAAAAATATCTCTTTAAATAAAGTATGGAGAAACAGGCCACTAAATAACGTTCCGTTATGTAGCACATTACAATCTTTTTATTAAATTAAAGAAAAATTAGAAGCAGGCGGGTCCATCAGCATATAAAATCTATAAAAAATTGATCTCGTCTGCATACTGCTCACTTTAAAAGGACTTATACATTTACTTCGATTAGTTTTAAACTTATTTACTTGTTTTTTTTCAGTTTATAAATGAACTTTATAATTTTCATGTGCCGCGGTCAAGTATATTTATTTTTTATAAGTACAGTGACCTTTATTTTTATCTGTTTAATGTACGATTATGATACACTTATTAGCTTGTGCAAACCTTCGTAGACCAAATACTAGTGACACTTAGCGATACCAAGACAAACTAAACAACGCATAATTAATCAAAATCGGTTTATAAGTTTAGTAGTTATGAAGGAACATAGGACCGGACATACATGTGTACAGTTCAAATACGTAACCCTTCTTTTGGGCTTTGCCGCAGTCGGCTAAAAAGAAAGCATGATAAACGTTCGATATCTGTCTGTCGACACCCTAGAATAGAAAAATATAATATATCTACGCTACGCCGTCGATGATTGGTGCGCACACACGTCGGGACACACGTCATTGTCAGTGGTCGAGTCTAGCACATTTTTTTTATAATATATTAGGAGTACAAATAAGTTTCCATCGTTTTGAGAGAGATGGCATGACACGAGGCTTATGTTAGAATTCGCAGATGATAAGCCGCTTAAAAATTAGGTTGTTCATTTAAGAACAACATAACCCTATCATATTATTAACTTCATGTATTTTTTTTTTATCTAAAAATGTCTAAATTTGAGCCAAATAAGCGTCATTAGCGGGGACTTTTACTTTATTTCTTTAATTAAAAAAAATTGCAGCTGGGGCACACCGTTTCTTGTAGAAGCATATAATGAAGCTGCCTTGAGTGAGAGAACATGTTGTGAGTGGTTTCAAAAATTTAAAAACGGTGATTTTGACGTAGAAGACAAAGAACGCAGTGGAAGACCAAAATTTATGAGGATGCAAAATTGGAGGAATTATTGGAAGAAGATTCGTCTCAAACACAAAAGGAACTTGCACGTACTTTGGAAGTCACTCAACAAAAAAATCTCGCATCGTTTAAAATCCCTAGAAATGATTCATAAACAAGGTAATTGAGTTCCATACGAATTAAAGCCGAGAGATGTTGAACGCCGATTATGCATGAACGAAATACTGCTAGCTAGGAACAAAAAAAAAGGTTTTGGCATCAAATCGTCACTGGTGATGAAAAGTGGATACATTATGATAATCCAAAAAGGAGAAAATCATGGAGACTACCTGGCCACATGTCAACATCCACCGCAAAACCATTCATGGGAAAAAACTCATGCAGTGTATTTGATGGGATCAGCTGGGTGTGGTGTATTACGAGTTGCTTAATCCGAGCGAAACAATCACTGGAACTCTATACCAAATACAATTGATGAGATCGAGCCGAGCTCTGAAAGAAAACACGCCCTCAATACTACTCCAGACACGACAAAACTATTCTTCTACATGATAATGCTCGTCCGCATGTGGCGGTTCCGGTATAAAACTATATCAAAACACTTGATTGGGAAGTACTACCCCACCCGCTGTGTTCACCAGACACTGCGCCATCCGACTATCGTGGTGTTCCGGTCCATTGACCGGAACAGCACATGCTCTCTCAGAACAGCGGTTCACATCATGAAGATATCAGAAATTTGGTTGATTCATGGATAGCCTCACAAGATAAGGAGTTCTTCAGACTTGGAATCCTAACGCTGCCTGATAGATACTAAAAGTAGTTGCTAGTGATGGACAATACTTCGATTAAAATTAAATTACCTTTCTTCCACAATTTTTTATTGACAAAAAGAGGCGGCAACTTATTTGTACTTCTAATACCAATAGTGATGGAGTATCTAAAAAATTCACATTGCTTTCTTCTATATATATATATATATATATATATATATATATATATATATATATATATATATGTGTGTGTATGTGTATATATATATAAATATGTTTATTATTATTATTTTCAAATCCAACTCAAAATTGGACAAATTCATTAGACAAGTAGTTTAGTTAAAATTGTAAACCTTAATATCATATTTCTATTTTAAGTTTTTTTTAATTATGTGTATTTTTTAGGTAATTTTCATTTTTATCAGGCTTTATTTACTAATTATTATAAAAAATAAATAGCAAATTAATTATCTCTAGATCATTATTTTCCTTATATAAATATGATGTGAGGTTTTTTAAAGCCCATAAATTGTGTTATAAAGTTATTATTAGAAATCGGTTCAATTTTAGAGTTTTGTACTTCTAAAGAAAAAAAAGGAAACCTTATAGTATCGCTTCGTTGTTCGTATGTCTGTCAAGACCCTTTTTTCTAAAAATGCGTGGAGATATCAATTTCAAATTAAGATCAAATACTTCCGTTTGCGATCCCTTGAAGATGTGAAAAATGAAGCTTCAACGTCAACGTAATCTAAGAATATAAGCTAAAATACGGCCACTTATGTCTTATATTTTGAAATTCGCAAGTAAAGCAAAAGCTATAGAGTACTTTTCATTGATCTAGAATGATGAAATTTGGCAAGACGAAGGGTATCACGGCACAAGTAAAGGGAAAAATATGAAAATCAATAATTTTTAGTTATATTATGAAAAAATATTTTTATGATTACAAATTTTCATTTGAAATTTGAGTATGGGCCGTAATTTAGACCAATATATGGAAGAAGATTTTTTAACATCGTTAGCTTAAGATTTTTAAAAATTTTGGCTACATTTAGAATTTCAAAGCCTTTTTTAAGAAAAGCATGACTTTCAGAATTACTGGGACCAACATCTTGCCAGTATCGTCGTCCAAAACAGACAAAAATCATGAAGCTCTTTATGAATGAAATGTCTACATACATAATTTACTTTGTACGGAACTTACAGGGTGTACGATAGAAAAGTGTGACGGTCAAATGACCTTTTAGTATGGAACCCTAAACATAACAACTATCAACTCCATTTCGTATATTTACCATTCGCCTATATAAGTATGTTAATCACACTTATGCCAGCCGTACACAACAACACACGCACACATCCAAGCTCGCCGTCTGATAATAACCGGTTCCTTGTTATGTACAGAAATGACGCGTTGAGTTTTGATGCAATGTAATAATGTACGCACAAGATGTACTTCACGATTTGTAGTCGAAACCAAATATATAAACATCTCAAAAGAATAGGTTTTATGAGCCCACACTCGTAAGGTTCTGAAAATTAATTAACTCATATATCATGGGCCCGATCGAAATACCACACTTTCACAAAATATAGACATAAAGTAACAGCTTTCGCTGTTGTGGTTTCATACAGTGAGCGAGTGTTCCGGTGGATCACTCCCCCTTCATCACCCCATTCCCATCTCCATCATTTCATTCCCACCTCCATCAACCCATTCTCACGTTCATCAGCCCACTCTCCCTTCCATCAGCCTTACACGCCCTGTTGAAAAGATCCAATAAATGCCAATAAGAAACAATTGTATTCAGACCTAATGTACTTTTGTCGCTGCAAATCCATATCCATACCCGTAAAAACTTTCGAAGGAAAGAAACGGAAAGTTTAATGGAACTTATATGTCTACAGAGTTCTTATCTAGATTTACATATAGAATACATTATTTTTTTCCGATTAAGGAATTGTCATTTAAGAACTTTAAAAACATTTTCTATTTCGTATTCGGAAATCCACATTGGTTTTTATGTCCACATGGACTTACGATAAAAACGGATACAAACCTACAGGTAAGGTGCATTTAGGATCCATACAAATACAAATAACATTACAATCCAATTAAGGCCAATAAAGAAATCTCGCTATGGTGGACTTACATATAGATTCCAAATTTAACTCGATCTGGAAATTTTTTCTTCCAGATAGATTACATATAAGCCATTACAGATTCTATTGTTTTGTATGGGACTGTATTGGATGTTTTCAACAGGGCGGGGACGGTTCGTATTTACAGAACTATTACTTCAAGAATATTTTACAAAATTTTTAGTTTCTGCCGTAACGAATTTAGTTTTTTTGGACCAACTATCATAAATTTTGCGCAAGCCACAATATTTAAATTTTTCGTTCAGTTTAAGCCAAACTATTATATCCATGATTGTTATTTATTATAATCATTTCAGCAATAATAGAGATCGTTGTATTGTTTGTTTCTTTGATTCCAGAAAGCGGTCCACAGCAATCATTATCGCCTTTATTGTTCGAAAAGAGTTTATTTCTTTTAAAGTGATGTGGCCTATAGTAGAAATAGTAACACCCGTTTTACTGCAAAATGTGAAATAATTGATTATTTAATTACCAAATATATAGACGGATAATTATTATTGTTCTACGAAATAAAAATGATTATAGATTGAGGTACAAATGATTAATCTGTCCTGGGTGTAGTGAAACCACCAAAAATAAAAAAATATCTTCAATAAAAATAAAACAAAACAAGGAGTTATTGTTGCTTTTTTAGTTACAGTTGTGTCGTAAGCGCACTATT
The DNA here is from genome assembly GCA_005406025.1 of Eumeta japonica. NCBI lineage: Eukaryota > Metazoa > Arthropoda > Insecta > Lepidoptera > Psychidae > Eumeta > Eumeta japonica. The sequence continues at coordinate 337,561 of BGZK01000405.1, forward strand.
TATTGACAATAAAAATAACAAGCAACTCTATAATCATTGATAATAGATTATTAATAATTATTTTCATTATTTCTGAAAATACAATTATTGGACACAAGTCCTGAAAAATTGCGGACGCTAGGCGGCGTTGTTTAGGGGAAAAGGAACAATGAGAGTCAATGGTGGTCAGCGTTCTAGTTTCTATACGAAAGTAGCAAACAAACGAATATCGACGCTTGCCTGAACATGCATTAACATGCAGCATGCAACCCACCGCTGACCCTCGAATTCGTTCTCCACTACGAATCTCTATCTAATTTGGATAGAGGTTCGTAGTAGTTCGGGTTGCAGGCAAGCGTATACTATGGATTTCCGCGAATTAACATCTCACACAATACAAACGAATATCGTCCATAAAGACTCGTTAAGTGACAACTCGCCCCCAACCTCGCGACGGTTCAGTACGCGTCCATCGTTTGCACGGGAAGGCCGTTGCGCAGTTTCGCGCTTTGATGTAATTTTACGTGTGCACAAAATAAGCGGTAAGTACATCAATACATAAAATTTACATACTTAGAGTAGATTATTGTGAGTCTTTAAGCTTCTATTATCGATTTAAAAAAAACATTTCGGTATTTTAATAGCAAATTAAAGTTTTATTTTAAATTTGTTCATATTTAGTACGATCGGGTAATATGAGTCACTGCGGTGCAGGCGATGGGAGTTGACCCCCATTGCCCGCAATAAGTAAAAAAATAATTCTCATTAATTACTATTCCAGAAATGCCGAAAATACGTCACAGGTCCACAAATAAGGCTCAGTGGTCATCTAGAATACTGTCAAAAGCTGAGGCTCTCGTGAGTTAAGGCCACTCTATGCTGCTAAAGCCATAAATATACCTTTTTTAAGCCTCGAAAAGCGGTTAAAGAAGAACAACTCATCGGAACCACGTCTCGGAAGACTTCACAGCAGATGTAGAAAAGGTTTTGTCAGACCGGATAAAATACTTATGTTCTATTTTTTATGGAGTCACAGCGATTCAAATAAGGAAAGCAGCATACCAGTATGCAGAAGAGCTTAAAATTTCACACAATTTTAACAAGAGTGCTAAAATGGCTGGACGCGATTGGCTAGATGGCTTTTTAAAAAGAAATAGCATCTCTATTCGTAAACCTGAAACAGAATAACGGCTTTCAATAAAGAAGAAGTCCAACTGTTCTACAGACTATTAGGAGATCTAAAGGACAAATATAAATTTACTCCTAATAATATTTATAACTGCGACGAGACAGGCATTTCCACAGTGCAAGATCCTGGAAAAATATTAGTTCCCAAAGGCATGAAAAGAGTTGGCTCCATAACAAGTTGGGAAAAAGGAAAAAATATTACACTCTTGAGCGCTTGCTGGTAGTTTTGTCCCACCAATGTTCATCTTTCCGAGAAAAAGAATGACTTCTCAGCTTGAGAAAGACGGTCCTGCAGGAGCTATATACAAATGTTCAGATAAAGGGTAGATTAATGAACATCTATTCTTTGAGTGGCTGCAACACTGTCATGTGTACCAAGCCATCGTCACAGGCGCCTGTTTTATTAATACTGGACAATCACGCCAGTCATACTCCTATGATGATGTATAATTTTTGTAAACAAAATAATAAACATATGCTCTCACTGCCTCCACATACATCCCACAGTATGCAGGCATTGGATCTCACATTTTTTGGTCCTCTTAAAGCTATTTACAAAAAGGAGCGCGATTTATTTTAAAAAAAATCGCCTTGCAGAGAACTCCATACGACGTGGCAGCTATTTTAAATAGAGCATATTCTACCGTGGCATCTATAATTAAAGGTGAATCGGATTCCAGGCATCAGGTATTGTCCCATATTATCCGAATATTTTTTTCTGATGAAGATTTTACCGCAGCTGTAGTCTTAACCCAATCTGAAGTAATTATTCAAGGTACCTCAATCGTCATTCCATCTATATCATCTGCAACAATATATCATATGTCATCAATATCATCCATAGCAATTGATTCAGTACCATCGACTTCATCAGCAACGTTAGCTCCTGGAATATTGAATTCCAATATTAAAGATCTGCTTCCATTACCTATCAAAATTATTCGTGAAAAGCCCATAAGGACGAATGAAGCAATACGCAAAAATTATGACATTTACACCCTTCATTGATAGCCTTGTTGAAAAAGAAAATAGGAAAGCATCTAGAGCAGCAAAAGGAAAAAAACCTTATGCCGAAAGCTAGCAAGAAGCAGAAACCTAAGAAAGATATTGCGAATAAGGCCAAAAAGCGCGTATTTCAAGATCTAAACACTTATTCAGAATCAGATATTAATCTTAATCGGATATGTGACGATGATAAAGACGACGATTTTAATAAATGTTTAGTATGTGATGAATTTGTTTGCAACAATGAGTTATGGTACAGATGCAATTCTTGTGGCTTATGGGCACACGCTAGTTACACAGGATGAGACTCGTCAAAAGGTTACGTATGTGACAATTGTCAGGCTAGGCTGACCCTCATTGTCCCCATAGTGACTATAATTACCCTCAGATATGGACAAAGGTGGTCAAAGTAATTAATATATGATTCCAAAGATAATAAAACTGTCTGAGATTAAAAGTGTAATTATTAAAATACTTTAAAAGTTGATTAAAATAATGTAAAAATTGTGTGTTTTATTCTATATCTTGCTTAAGTGACTCCCATTACCCCCTTTTCCTCTACATAGCGAATACGTATTTTAAATTATTGTAATACAAAACATTTCTATGGTGCAAAAGCTAAGATTATATTTAATAGTATGTATGATTGCATATTAATCGAAAGCCTCAGATACGATTACTATATTAATGTTGGGCCCTTAGAGATCATTATTTGGAATCAAAGTAAAGTTAAATATGTACGATGATGCATTTTTTATATAATATGAACGACACGACATCCAAGAAGTTTTATTTAGAATTGTTTTGAAAACAGTTTCATGTTGATAGGTATAGATCTATAATTCATTGGGTATTCTTTTTAGTGCATAAAGTTAAAAACATTTCAGTACCGAATTTGTAATAATAGTTTTTTTTTAGTAATAAAACTGAACAACAGTGGTTGAGGAATGATAAAAAATTTAATAATGCAAACTATAGTCTTCATATATATATATATATATATATATATATATATATATATATATATATATATATATATACAGAGAAATTTACACAGTACAAATTTTCTATTACTTCTCGCCATTCTCCTCTTTCTGTTGATCTACCGACCGGCAATAATATAATAAAATATGACCATCTGATCCATATATTTTAATGAAAAAAAATATCCTCGCATACGATCAAGGTCTAAATCAGCTTCCAGACATATGGTTACGATAAGGTTTCCTTATTCTATTATAAAATCCAGAGAAACGACATGTAATAAGGCATTCTGACATAGACTTCCGTGCCGAAACGAGATAAAGTGACTCTCTTAAAATCCAGTGCATCTCGACGCGATAGCGAGTACCAGGATGTTGTCAAATCCCGTGATATCACGTACCTGGCTCGTGTGACGCCGACCATCTGTTACCTGTGGCGTTGCGGCGCGGCACGTCACCGCCAGACATCGCGATAAGATATCACGTCTGGACGTGACAAGCGAAATTTTCCAGCCGCCAAAACTAGCTTATCTCTCGAACGCAATGCAGAGTCTGGCTATAGTCTAGACTCTAGATTCTAGAGTCTAAGTCTATAGATTTAATCTCGTCCGATTTAAGTCATTAGTAACAAAAATATGAGCAATACAAAGTTTTAAAAGCATAACGTTCTGTACATCGTAAGCTAGACGCCATAAATTCAAATATATTATATAAAAAAAAACGACCAAGAGCGAGTCAGACCACGATCAGTGCACGGTTTCGAAACCGCTACTACAAAGAAATGCACCACAGATGAAAAAACTACATTGTTACACTCTTTTCCATGTTTCACGCACAGAATAGCACTATAAGCTATAAGCACTTTAAGCACTATAAGCACTTTAGTCTAACTAGAGAAAGGAGGTAGGTATGTCGACTATTAGTCTTAAACTAGGGTAAACTAAAGTACACCAGCAAAAGAGCGATCTTCATGATACTTACGTCCTTTTGTTGAGAAGCTTACTTTTCCGGAAACAACTCAAAAACGGAATATCCAATTGTGTTCAAAATAATATACATAGAGTATTTATTAATCGTTACCCGTGTAAATTTTTTCATGTTTTTTTTGGAAATATGGTTTAAAAAATAAAGAGGGGTGCACAATTTCTGCTACGTACGGAGCGATTATTTCCAAAAATATTGATTTGAAAATTTGCTGAGAAACCTTAAAATGTTTTTAAAATAACTCAAAATATGTGCTATACGTTGTTTAATAAAAAAAAATTCAGTTTGTTACATATACGGAGTGCCTTCTGTAGAAATATTTATTTTTGTCGTTTAACCACCAAACTAAATAACGGCTTATAAAATACGCCTATACACTAGATTTTATAAGTATACATCTTGTACTTTTTGAGCAAAATGCCTGTGAATGACGAACGTACAGACATAACGATACTATAAGGGTTCCGTTTTTGTCATTTTGGCTCGAAACCGTAAAAAAGACATTTAGTGTCTTTTTTTCAATGTTTATATTTCTATCACTTAACTTGTTAGATGATAATGATAGCCAACATCGTCACGTTTTTGTGTGATATCATTCTACATTCATTCACTTAGAGCACTTTTGTAGTTACTCATTTTGTCTTTATTCGGATATGACATTTTTTAAGATTAATTTCCAAGTCTCAACGTAATACTTTTAACTCAAAGACTGGAGATATGATGCCATTCCAACATTTGTTTTCGCAAGTATACACACATAAACTTTAAAGCTCTTCGCTCACTCCGCTGGCAGGCTTTTATGTAATTACTAGCTAGTTTCGTAAAGATTATATACTTTAGAAGGAGATGTTATATACAGAGGGGGGGGGCGGAAAAAAGAGGGGGTGTGACATTTCTGTTCCTTTTGGGAAATAGTTATGAGCTTATAAACAAATAGCATGTTATAAATAAAAATGGAAATTTATGACTTTAATAAGAACGGCCAAGAATGTGATGAAAATAGAAAAACGTATCTTGAGTTTCGCTTTCTATAAGTTTGTGTTATGTGTTTCTTTGGGAAATGTATTTTACGCCAAAAAAGCACATACTCCATTAAAATTTCAAACGACTATTAAGGTTGTTTTTAGGTAGAACCTCCGTAAACAACGATTGTTATTAATTCAAATATATTTAAAACTAAAGATCATTAAAAACCTATGTATAACCATAAAGCGGTAGATTTATATGATTTAAATGAACTTTAATAACGTCGTAGTTAATAAGGATACATTTGTTTTTAAAATTTACCCGTTTACTGCACAAGATAGTGAGTTTAGATCATTATTAAAAACATACAAACAACTTTAACTTTACAAGGCACAGGTGATCGTTCTCATCTTTAGACTTCCTAGCAGAGCTAGGGGGAGTCGACCGAACCCGTCACACCGGCGATTAACAGTTTACTATATGGAAGCTTCACCGGCAATATTCTAATACACTAATGAAAACTATGGACAGAATTTCCTTATGATTTGCATTTTATTAGTTTAACTTGACGTATCGGAATCGACTTACACATGAGTAGTTACGTACGACTTTTTATCTGTTCTGAATTATCAGTTACTTTACGAGAAAAAACATTAGGCTAAGACATGAATTAATTTGAAAAACAAGTTTATAATATTGGACGTTAAATTATATCCATGTTTCTAAAGAATAAGTTCTTAAAAGTCAAAATATTGACGTATTTGCCAATGGAAAATAATTAACGAAACATTAATGAAGTAAGATTGTGTAACGGTTTTACGTCTATCGCATATCACATAAAACAGTGGTCTATTTATAATAAACATATTTTGCTAATAAAAACTTTTTTCTAACAAGCACTTCAAATTCAAGTGCATAAAATCAATATGTCGTTCTCGCAAAGACCAATCTTTAACCAGATTGAGGTCGTGTTATTGCTGACACGCAGCGATATCGCTCACCTCTTGAACTGAAGCATATCTAGCCGGTGAAAACCAGTGCGCGGCCGCGCCGGCCGCCGCCGGCGTCTGCACGCACGCCGGCCCGCGTCGCCGCGCGCCGCACGCCACACTCGCCCTTGTGGCCGTCCGCCGCCGACGCCCGTGCGCAGACATTAGCTCGCAGCGTACATTTATCAGTAATAATCGGTCTTAAAATATCATAAAGGACAACCCAAATATTATTAATACAAAGCGAAGCATATTCGATATCCTAATTAATCCTACCCTAAAACAATGGCCTTTTCGTTGATTTTCACACAAGCGGCGGTAGCCGACGCGAGGCACGCCGCGGGCGACGGGCGGCGGGTCGCGGGGGCCGCGCACGTCGTGTTCGCGGGGGACTCGCTCTTATCGCGCGCCACCACTAGATATGTTTTATAAGCGAGCGGTACGGAGGACGTGCATCATTGTCGGTCGAGCGACCATCGAAGAAAGATAGTTCGAAACGATAGACGGTGAACCACAAACGTTGCCCGACCGTTGCGATGTTGATGTATCCGCAATGGCCTACGGAAGTGGAGCTCGAGGGCTGCCGCGCGGCGCGCTGGGCGCCCTCGTCGCGGTTCGCGCCGTACCTCGCCCGGCCGCTGCTGCTACGGCGGTCGCCGCCGCCGGTGCCTCTACAGGTGCGATTGTCGTTGTTGCATTTCGAACTGACTATATAATTCAATAAAATAAAACTGTATTCTTATAGAAGTTGCAATAACGACGATGAAATTGCGATAAACATCGTTATCTCGTTTGTTTGTTGTAAACTCAAACAATACGAATGGGACATTCGTCATGGACTTGAGTCGTTACCTTTTCGCGAGCAGGTGGACTCGGAGTCGTCGGGCAGTTCCTCCCCGAAGCGGGAGATCACGTCGGAGGCGGTGTGCGACTGGACGGGGTGCGGGGCGCGGTTCGCGGGGGTGTCGCGGCTGTCGGCGCACGTGGCGCGCGTTCACGCTCACTCGCATCACGACGGCCTCTTCTACTGCGGCTGGCGCGGCTGCACCAGACCTCACCGTGGCTTCAACGCCAGGTTAGTTCGGCTCCATATTTGAGATTACAATAAAAATGTTATCTTACGAACTATCAAGAGTGGAATATTTTTTTACACTCAAATACTTCTTCGTTGCCGATACTCAGGTACAAGATGCTCGTCCACGTCCGCACACACACCAACGAGCGCCCGCACGCGTGCCCGCATTGCTTCAAGAGCTTTTCCCGTGCCGAAAATTTGAAAATTCACCTCCGTTCGCATTCCGGGGAGAAACCGTACGTGTGCCCTTTCGAGGTAAATATTGAAATTCACTTAAAACCGACGTACACATCTCAAACTAATCCCATCACAAATATAAAAATCAAAAATCAACGATTTCTAATATCAATAGAGTTTAAATTAGAATTTCATTCAGCATCAACTTATTCCGATAGGGTTGCGGAAAAGCGTATTCGAACTCGAGCGACCGTTTCAAGCACACGAGGACGCACACCGTCGACAAACCTTACTGCTGCAAAGTCCCCGGATGCAACAAGCGCTACACGGACCCTTCGAGCCTGCGCAAACACGTCAAGACCTACAAACATTTCACGCCTAAACACATCGAAAGGGACTCGTCCTCGGAGGACACTATATCGGCACCGGGATCGCCGCAAAATGCGCCATCACCTCAACATACGAGCGTTTATACCGCGGACATCACCAATACGCCACTGAATCCTGCAAAGCCGTCCTTGTCTCCCATATCGCGCGAAGTTAGCCCCATAGCGATAGTGAACCCCGTGAATGCATACCCACAACTGGCCTACTTGAGACCTTTAGTGGAACCGCCAAGGATACCGCAGTATGAAATGTCCTATTCAGAATATATACAGATGTACGAACAGGCGTACAGGATATACTACACAAACGGTGTCAGCATACCGGCCGTAACGCCGCCAGGCTGCGAGGCAATCTACAGCTATAAAAGTCCAGGGTATCACAACGATGACGGCAACGCGTCATATCCTAAATCGGTGCACAGTCCAGAGTGCCAGCACGTGGATCAAGATGACAACGACTTGCCTTTGAACTTAAAATGCACCAATACTGAGATTGACTCTTCAGCTTTTCAAATTATGAAACATATAGACTCGCCCCTAGATTTAAGTATAAAGAGTTAAGTTTAAAGTATTAATAAAAATATTTATTCTCTGAATATTTTTTTTTATTTTTGAAGTATCATATAATTGAGATAATACGAAGATTATATACAATTCAGTAATAAAATAATAAACTACTACAGCAATGATCGGCAATTATGAAGTACCCCCATTCATCACATTCAGCACAATGTTATCAAAGAGCAAACAGGCACACGGGTTGTCTGGTGTCAGCTAAGTACACATGTCGCGGCAAAGCAACGCTTCACATTGAACAAACTTTACAAAACGTGATTTATTTATATCACATATATTTTTTTATATACATTGCAAAAATACGTACAAATCATTAATGATTATTGCCTTTATTTATGGTAAAAGAAATGGAATAAATACCACATACCGCCAAAAAAAATCTATATCGAGTCCAAAATGTGACATTTTAGATTATGGAAACGTACGCGAAATATCATAATACTACAGATATGTAGTTAAACTTTCTCTCTGCATAACATAAAACGGTATCTTTGAATATTATTCGCTAATTATCTTCATTTCATAATTCAAACAAATAAATAGACATGAGAATCTTACAACAATCTGCAAATCACTTAGTATTACTCAACAGAAATGGCAAAAATGTAATCGGAGCTAACAGTTAAACAATGAATTGTCATTATGCATCTTGTTATGTAGTTTGTAAACACTGCAAGGGAGATAAATATACATAAGGCTTAATCTAATTTGCAAACAAAACAGCTACATATTTTAGAAGACGATTATGAAAATGTTTTTTTTTTATAGTCTATATCTAAATGATTAGATGGAATTTTATAGTTTATGGTACATTCTATTGATATACAAAAAGTACTTCATCAAAACGTGTCCAAAGCATATATTTAAAAAATTCAGAAGTTCATTCGTTAATTTAAAATTTTAATTATAAATTAACGATAAAACTTTAAGCAGACATAGAAGTTGCCTTTATTTTGAAAAATTGTTTACTATTATTTCAGTTTCACTCACACAATCTCTGGAAGTCATCGCCCACTCTCGCTGAATCTTTGTTGAAACGTACCGTCAATGTTTATGGCGTTGTCTTCGTTTGCATTTACTCACTGTACTGTAAATAGCCTCTTCTGCGCCCTGTGCGAGCTTCTATAATTGCGCCCTTGTTTTTTTTAGATGTTATAGGTACCCTTGCTAGAGAAATGCTATGCATAGGCCTACTATAATTCATTCAGAGTCAAAAATAAAGCACAAGGACCTTGGCGTTGGTGGAACAATTATCTAATATTTTGGAAGATAAAATCTATTTTTTTAAGTAACTAGAACTGATACGGGCAAACAAGCAGACGAGCTATTTAAGTGGACCCTTCGCCTATTATACCACCCACTGTGTGTCACTCACTAAAACTCAAACGCCAGTTCATTAGTGCAAATACGTTGCCCACCCTGATGCTTGAGATTTAATTTTTGGGCTACTTCGGTCTTCATACTTCTATAATAAAATAACTCCCTGCAAAGTTTCAGTAAACGGTAAATTAATTTAATTTTAAGTACTTGGTATGGTAGAGTTTTGAATAAGGAAGATAGCATAATATAAATTGCGTTTAAGTATGAATTTGTGAAAAAGCGTTTATTCGAAAATATTTACAAAGATTATTCACAACTACCAACAAAAGACGTTTTTGACGATATTGGCATGTAGGTACGTATGTTATTGGAATCGAGCACTAGAGGCGCAGCAGGAACTCATCACGAGCAAACCAAAAAATAATAGTCCTGCCTGTTCTGGCCATTCTTGTGCCCCCCAGAGTCTACGCCCTGTGCCTGGGCACTGGTGGCACCGCCCTATTTACGGCACTGTGATTACCCATGTCAATTACAATGACATTCTCAAATCATTCAAATATATAAAAATGAACAAAAAAAAACAAGTGATTTTGATGGCCTTCCCGTAAAAATAATTGATTCAATAATAGACTACTTTGCTCGATATCTAGTAATGATTTTTAATACTTGCGTTGATTGTGCTGTGTTTCTAGCTAAAGCAGTCATTCTATTAATTAAATTCGGTAGTGTATCGACCCTACGAACTTTAGAGCGATATCAATACTACCGATGACTCAGTAAAATTTTTGGAAAGCTTATTTTGAATCAGCAACAACAATTATAACATATATATTAAAGTTTAGATTCACAAAGAGACGTTCAACACCCGAAGCCGATGTTAGTTTATTCGGCAGACTTCCATATTAGGAAAGATTCAAGGGACACAGTTGGTGTATTCTTTGACTTATCCAAGGCATTTGACTGACATTGACAAGACAAGACAAGAATGACAAGACATTCATCATAACACATTGATCAAGAAACTACATCATTATGGCGTCACGGGTCGATCCCATGGACTTCTAGTCTTTTTTAAATAGTAGGGTTTAAAGAATTGATATAAATGATGAGAGATTGTCAGGGTCTGCAGTCAATATGGGTGTCTCACAGAGTTCAGTTCTTGGACCATTTCTAGTTCTGGTGTATATTAATTATCTTCCATATCTTGCTAAAGATGGGCATAGTATTGTACTGTTTGATGATACCTCCTTACTTTTTTTAAGATTAATAGGCATAACCAGTTTTTGAATATTTATAATCTTTTTCTTAATGAGAGTATATACAACTTGGCAAATTTTCCTTCTCTAAGGCTAAATTGATCGACGCCAAAGTAATGGTCAAGAACGAGGTACTGGGTATTGTGGACACGACCTTTTTGGTCTTACTTTAGAAACTAAGTTAAGTTGGAATTCTCATATTATGAGATTAGCGACTAAGCCAAGTTCTGCAGCATATGCAGTCAAAAGGCTTACAGATGATATCACCGCATTACTTGTTTATTTCAATTCCCTTCATAATCTCATGCTATACGAAATTATTTCATATAACATAATTTTCGTGCTGCAGAAGCGGGCTATTCGTGCTGTTTATAATTTAAGACCAAAACTTATTATCGCTAAGAGAAAAAATTAAGGAAATTAATATTTTAACTTCAGCGTCACAAAACATATACAAAAACCTGGTTATATGTCAAGAGAAATATAAAATCATTCCAAAAAATGAGCGACATCGCATAACATCAATGCTAGACATAAGAACGACCTCGTTGCTCATAAAATACGCTAAGTTAATAAATCATTTAAGGGGTAATATGTGCTCTTTTATAATAAGATCCCGGATGAAATTAATAATTTGCCATTTTATGAATTTAAACGTTTCGTTAAAAAAAATTGTGTTGCTATTATTATACATTGTATGAACATGTTAATGAAGAAACCCATACTCTAAAAAATTAAAGCTAAGAGAAATTTTCTCTTAGTTGGCGTCTAATTTATCAAAACAACTCTGAAATTATATATATCAACGAAAAGTGATTTGATATAACAACTAGTTCATTTGTAATTGAACTAACAATGTAGGTACTATACTAATCCTAACAAGTATATACATTGTTTCTATAATTACTTGCTTTCTTGCATAATTTGATCTAAACGGTTTTTCAGTCCTGACAACTGTTAAAAGGAGAACATGGAACGTAAAGCTAATTTTAAAAGTGACTTTTTGTTAAGAGTCAGTTTAACAGATGATGGGAAAAGTCCTTAGTATTTAAACAAGAGTAGCTTAGTTGTCATTATAATGTTATCAATTAGTATTAAACAAGGTTCATAGTTGATTCAAGTAAATGAATTTGATCATAATAAACATTAAATTGTTCAAATGTAACAAGTCCTAAATTGAATTTAATAAGCTGAAAAAATTACTACAATCATTTCTATGTTGGTACTGATCATCGTCTTGATTGAATTTATTAAAGTGAATTAGGCTCGTATGGAATCAAGATACTTGATCACGGGAATCACAATTTTGTTAGAGGCAACCAATTTTTTTTAGAGTGCACGAGCTTGGCTATCAGGTTCTTTCCTTTTATTTCTAAATATTCTAATAATTTTATTTATCATTCAGTGTTTTGTATTTATAAGCAAACAAGAGCAACGCTCGAGTTTCTTGCCCTTTCCATTCAAGGTGAATCAGCATTTGGAATGGATGGTAATGTTAATATTGAAATGAATATATTAGTGACGTACTGCAAGTGTAGAATACTCACCTACAAAATAAAGATATTTTTGATTTGAATGTTATTCAAGAGTATATTAAATTATTGTAAGAATATTATTTTTTCAAATAACAAGATTTTGATCCCACTTCACCAGCCTTCAATCCACCTTGTACTCATGAGACGCAAAGATACACCGGCAACAAAATTCCTATAATGGATTTAATTGCAGCAAAGCAGAAGGTATATCAGAAACGAAGGAAAATTGAACAAGACCCATGTTTATCGTACATGATTGAAAAGCTTCTCCATCAAACATTCATAAACATTAAAAATTCAACAAATCAAAATTTAAAAGAAAGTTTGCCATCAATGGGATAGGTATAATAGGTATATGCACGTATTTCTTTATTATTTTAATGGATTTATTGCATTACTAAAGACATAAAGTTCTTTGAGATAAATATTGATGTACGAAAAAAATTTCATCATTAAAAACATTAGGTTTAAATGACAGGTAGAATTTTTACCATTGTTCACAAGAAATTTAAGGTCACACAGCAGCTAGGTGCAACATGTACAATGTTTGCCATGAAAATAATAAATGATAAAAGAAATGAGCGGCATAGAATCAAAGTTAGCATTCTCCAATTTAATGGTTTTGGTGAAAAATAACAAAAACATCTATGTCTTAAGCTCGATGGGACTAACAAGTCTTAATAAACAAAAGTCCCTAAATAAATAAAAGATTTAAAGATAAATCTATGTCTTAAGATACAATTCGGAGGTACTTCACAAGTGTTCATCTTCATTATTAAAGCTTTGTGATGAAATTTTGATTGACGAGGTTTGAAATAAAAGAAATCGTCCAAAGTTTAATTGACAAAACAAAAGCGACAATCTCCAATGGACTTATTGTCTTTGTATTTGCTGATAGATTTGGACCATAGATTTATACTGTATATAGACATTTTTGGTATTGCTATTATGAAGAGTCAAAAATTTCATCAAATTGAAGCTTATGATTGATCTATATAGCACTATCAGACATGTACATGAAAAAGTGGAGATTGTCACCTTTGATTCTATACTCGCCCAATAGAGATTAAAAAAAAAATGGAATAAATCTTTAATGAAGGCTAAAATAAACCATTTCTTTGCAATTGTTATCATAATGTACAAATATTTAATCAACGAGTAGAACTAGCCTTGACTTAGATCACTTTGTTCCATAGGCAAAGTTCAAAATGATTATATAGTTCCATCTAATCATCACTAACCTTTGGATGTTAATCTCTGTTATCACAAATATTAAAAGTCATGCCATATTTTTTTTAGATCATATCAGACTGAAATAAAGATTACTTTAAATGAACAAAGTTCATGAGGAATCCAAAGTGTAAAACACATTTTACAACATGTCTTGTAACATACTATTTAAGTTGTTGTAACTTACTAAGAATGTAGCCTAATGTTCAAAGGACGTAACTGATCAATAATTTTTTTGTAATCATGTACTTTGTGCGTGGAACAACCTTTACATTTCCAATTATCTCACAGAGGTTAAATACTTTATTCTTAACTTCTATTGACAATTATAGATTATTTTAACTAATTTTTGCATTATCCATTAAAACAAATTATGATTGTATATTTACAATTTATTCATTACAAAAACTCACTTTAATTTTTACTTTCACTGAAGACAATATCAACTCCAACTTTCAAGTGTTCAATTCATTAAGGTGATGCACTAAGTCCTCACGAGGCGCGCCATACCCTCGTAAATAATGTCAAGAGCGGCCAGGTCTTGGCGTGCAGTGTCCAGCAAATGCGCCATACCTCTCTGTTGTAGTGACAGAAACTGCTTAACGTCTTCTTGAGCACCTAGACGACAAGAAAATCCTAATTGTGATAGTTGAATCACACAGCTTAGAATCTAAATAAATAAGTAAACCTGCCTGATTGATTATTTCACCAAAAATTTGTATATACATTACATATTTACCTGTATTAAAATTGACTATAGTAAAAATAGATCACTTAATAAGGAAACTCTTCCACGATTAATGATTGAACAAGATTAATGTTGAACATAAATCATGAAAGTTTTTTTTTTAATTATTTTATTAAATTTATTTATTAGGAGTACAAATAAATTTCCACCGTTTTGAAAGATATGGCATGGCACGAGGCTTACGTTAGAATTCGCAGATGATAACCGACTTGAAAATTAAGTTGCTCATTCAAGAACAACATAACCCTATCACATTGTTAACTTCATATTAGCATCATATATATATATATATATATATATATCTAAAAATGGAGCCACACAAACGTCATTTGCGGAAACTTTTACTTTATTTCTTTAATCAAAAAAAATTGCAGCTGAGGCACCTCGTTGCTCGTAGAAGCATATAATGAGGCTGCCTTGTGTGAGAGAACGTGTAGTTAGTGGTTTCAAAAGTTTAAAAACGGTGATTTTGACGTAGAAGACAAAGAACGCAGTGGAAGACCAAAAATTTATGAGGATGCAGAATTGGAGGAAGATTCGTCTCAAACACAAAAGAAACTTGCACTTATTTTTGAAGTCACTTAGCAAGCAGTTTCGCATCGTTCAAAATCCTTAGAAATCATTCATAAACAAGGTAATTGAGTTCCATACGAATTAAAGCCGAGATATTGAACGCCAATTATGCATGAGTGAAATGATGCTAGCTAGGCACAAAAAAAAAGGTTTTGACATCGAATCGTCACTAGTGATGAAAAGTGGATACATATGATAATCCAAAAAGAAGAAAATCATGGAGACTACCTGGCCACGCGTCAACATCCACAGTAAAACCGAATATTCATGGAAACAAACTCATGCTGTGTATTTGGTGGGATCAGCTGGGTGTGGTGAATCCAAGAGAATAATCACTGGAACTCTATACCAAATACAATTGATGAGATCGAGCCGAGCTCTGAAAGAAAAACGCCCTCAATACTACTCCAGACACGACAAAATTATTCTTCTACATGATAATGCTCGTCCGCATGTAGCGGTTCCGGTATAAAACTATATCAAAACATTTGATTGGGAAGTACTACTCCACCCGCCGTATTCACCAGACACTGCGCCGTCCGACTATCATCTGTTCCGGTCAATGGCACATGCCTTGTCAGAACAACGATTCACATCATATGAAGATACCAGAAATTGGGTTGATTCGTGGACAGCCTCAAAAGATAAGGAGTTCTTCAGACTTGGAATCTTAACGCTGCTTGATAGATACTAAAAGTAGTTGCTAGTGATGAACAATACTTCGAATAAAATTAAATTACCGTTCTTTCACAGTAAATATTATTTTATTGACAAAAAACAGCAGCAACTTATTTGTACTCCTAATAATATTCCTTTTAATTGTTTATATTCAATAAAATTATTAAAAAGACAATAATGAAATATTTAAAAAAATACAGAAAAGTTCGTAGGTATATCTAGGTGTCTTTACACAGTAGGTATTTACTTATGTTGAGATGCACATGATTTTAATTCGTTTAAATTTTGCGGCTTATCTGAATTACAATACAAATATTCAAAGTGATAGGCGAAGTTGTAGGCTTAAAGGATATCTCTGTATATTTATTTACTAATAAATAAATAAGAAATTTATACTTTAAATAAAAATATCCCAAGCTTAAATGCCATACTTGTTCCCGTTAAAGATTGAATGTACCTACGGTGAAAACGGTCGACGGCACGTTGAGATGACGTCACGCGAGCTTGGCGCGCTTGCGCGAAAAATCCAAATAGTATGTAAACTAAGACCGTCGTAACTTTAACACTACTGGCTTGATTTAAATGAAACTAAAACTGGTGTATTTCTAAACATTCAGGCTACATGGTCATTAAGCTTCAAATGATTGAGCAAACCCACTGACATTCTTCATTAAGGATTGAACTAGATGTTGAACATTAAGAAAGTTATTTTACTAAATTTATTTAAACTTTGTTTTAGTTTTTCATATTAAATATATTTATTAAAAACAATAATAAAACGTTAAAAAACATAATATAACTTCCGTATAAAAATATAAGCAACAGAATATAAAAATGTACTTTAAATACTATTGATACAGATCCTAAATAAATAGCTTGTTGAGAGATTAGAATAGAAAAATATTTACATAGACTATCTTGATAAATTTTTCAGGAAGTTAGAATAGAAAATTATTAAATTTTGAACTTAGCCGTTTTTTTCTTTTTAGTACATTTTCAATTACATATTTATTTTATTTTTATTATTATACATATTTTCTATTTACTAGTGGTATGCAGACATATTCTAGCAAGAATTTAAATACAAGTCATTACATGATCATACGACTTTCTCATGATAAAGTAATAAAAACACCTTTATTTACAGTTTTTTTTCTGAAAGTCTTATAATTACATAATAATAGCATACCAGGATCAAGTTGATAGCGCTCGTAGGATGCGCCGGCGCTAGCACTGCGCTGCAACCGCACCGCACACAGCAACTCGTTGAGCCGGCCCTTTGGACATGCCACATGACATTAACACAATAATTTTGTTTTCAACCATATCAACGCTAATTAGTAATTTTCAAAAATATTTAGCACTATTTGTTTATATTATAGCCATCATTTTTAATCATAAAACATCGATACGCACTTCTGCCGATACAATACTGATATCGATACGGACAGCGCAGCTTCAAAAAGTGTAAACAGCAGATCCAAAAAACAACAACAAATTAGTAATAAATTATCCTCTATTGGTTCGACTCATTATTGCATATTTAGTCACGTTCCATGCTAGCTTTACATAAAGCTAACATTGTTGCCGATTTCTCGCCATCGGTTCGAGCAACAAAATTTACTTTTTGGCAATTAATTAACAACAAAAATGCAACAAATTTTGGCGTATTTTTTTGGATTTTCGCTGATTTCACACTGCCAGTTTTTAGGACCTGTAAACAGCTGTGAGTTTAGGATACAAAATATAAAAACAGACACCGTTACGTACTTATATAATATTTCTTTTAAATCTTAACTAATGAAACTTTGAAAACTTTTTTAACAAAATATCAATTAAATTTTGAAATTTATATTCTAACAAAATAAATATTAGTTATTTCTGAAAAAAGTAATTAAATAAAATAGCGATTTAATAATAGTGTTCGAATCATAAATTAATATCTAATTAAAATTCAGATTTATGAGATTTTTATTCAAAAAACCCACATTATTCATCAGATTTACGAAATATGTCAATGACAATTTGCCTTTCAGATGCGATAGAATTTACCTATTTGAAATGTAAATATTTTTGCCGTTTTTTCAAATTTGGATGTAATAAACGAATTAAGCACGGGGATGATGCGCTTACACGGTGGATAATTATACCGTGGAATTCAAAATGTATCGGCGTACAAGCATACTAATATCGCCATTGCGATATATCAGTATAAGACCCATCACCAGTAACTACTAATCGAGATATCAACAACGAGTTGTTTATATGAACACAAAACAAATAAAACTATTCAAATTCCCTCAGTATCTCTCACTCAGAAAGTCTCAAGTAAAGTAAACTGTGATCAAATTTAAATATTACAAAAATAATATGATACAAAAACTTTGATGGTGTTCAAATTCAAAATTTATTTCTTAGTCATAGTAAAAGTATTTATAATTTGTTTAAAAGGAAAAAACATAAAATTCATGTTTTGCATATATAATTTCTAATAAATATCCAGTAAGTGGATACAACACAGAATTTAAAATATCACAGTACATCTTTCCTATTGAAGCCTCTTCAACATTTTAATTAATTAAATCCCACAATAATTATAATCAACATAAAAAAATATCACAAGCACGATTGTCCAGATTTTCAACATTCATTATAATTATCTTATCTTCTAATCCCTGGTACAAATTACTTAAAGATGCAATTTTTATTGCGTAATGTTCCAATAGCATAAGACTTGCAAGGCGGTAATCACGCCATTATACGCTATCAGCTCGTGAATCAACGGCATTGGCACATCATTTCATTTTACTAGCGTGTGGGCATCAAAACCGGTTCAAGCCAATTAGAGACGATGATATGGGAAATTGATAAATTTCAATCTATCGATAACAGGATTAGGTGTCTGGAGATAACGCGATATGTAACGTGCTCTGAATATTCAAGTAAATTTTCCAGGTTCAGTAGATAATAATAAAAAGTTAGATAATTTCGGTTTGGTTGGAAGAGTGATGATAATAGTTATTGTAATTTAACTATTAAATATATATTTTTTTTAAATTAGCACCTACTCAAATAAATATTTAGCTTTGAACCTATATTTCTGTCAACCTATATTTCTTATATTGTCAATATCAATCAATATTAATCCTTCCCCGGGCTTGTCCCAGGAAATCAATTTTCGTACCAGACAATTAGGAGCCACTAGTTTGGCAAATAGGCTCGCCACTCGTCACTCCTAGTTTCATCCCTTAGAACTAGAAAATTCTGCTTTAGTACTCTAAACATTTGTGGAGGGATGGAGGGCAAAGCTGACGATCTTTACGAATTGAAGAAAAACAGAAGACTCGATAATATGTGCTTAAGCGAGATTAAAAGTAAATTTTTAGTAGTAGTAGTTATATTCACTTTATATGATACTTCGAATATATATTATCAGAAAAATTATCTCAGTGTGTAAAGTAAACGGTCACGAAGTGTAAACCCAAGGCTTCTTTGACTCCTGGTTCAAATAGTATTGATACAGGGTTCTTGTTTTAAGATTATACCCCTAATATGTCTAAGTCGATCGAGAAGCTGAAGATATTTTGGACCAACTTAGTATAGATATTAGCGAAATGCGATAAAAATTAAAAAAATTGTCATATTAAGCTATTTTAATGGCACAGTGTACAGCGGGATGAAAAAGTAAGTACGTTCGGAGATCAAAGAGTGAATGACAATGATGATTACCTTCTATTACTGTGCTAAGAGCTTAACTTCTTTGGGCAAACACTATGTTTGACCACAGACATATGGTCTCTTATACTAAGGGGATAGGAGAGAATAAAAATACGATAGATATTATAATTGTATATAATCGATTGAAAAGCAATGTTTTGGTTACGAGAATGTACTGTGGCGTCAACATTGGCACAGATTACTTCTTAGTGGTCTGCGAATTACAATTTTATAGCAGTGTTGATGTCACTATGCGAAAATGGTCATTTTGGAACTAGAAAGAATAGAAGTTGGTGAGTTTCGGGAATGGGGAAATGGGGAAGATGAATATATAAAGTGATTAGACGAAAACTTGGATGAAATTAAACAAAACAAATGTTTATTAACTTTAAAAATTGTGAAAATTAATGTAATCTGTCTTAGTAATTGCAACAAAAGAGATATGTGGAGCAAATAAAAGAACTAGTAATAAATGATTGGTGGAATCTCAAAATAAGAAAAATAGTAGATGAAATAAGAAAGCATGATATTTACAGCCTGCAAAGGATAACACAGAAAGCAAAGGGCAATTCGAAACATAAGCTAAAAAAGGCTCACAGTGCATATAAAGTTGCTAAAAGAAGAAAGAATGAAATGGAAAAAGACTACGACGGAAATTTTTATTATTTCCGAGCAATCTAAAAACTTTTCTGGTATATGGTGAAAAAGACCTGGAATAATTTCGGGATATCATCGGGTATAAATGTCATGCCATGTGAAGAACGTTGGAAGACTTTTTGGAGATATTTCGAAAGTGTATTTGTATATGGAGGATAGAGTTGTAGATGATAATGTTGTTACACTGAACATATAAAAAATAATTAAATTAAAAATTAAATGAGCGTGGATTTTGTGAATGCATGCAGATATGAAAGCTGGAAAAACTGCCAAATATAATAAGGTTCCGCCAGAGATGCTGTTAAGCGGGATATAAACCTGTTCTACCAGCTTTTTCATAAAAACTAGAAAAGCCATAGAATACCTAATCAACCTAACTTGCAATCTTTATAGAAGTTGAAGTGCCTATATCAAAAGAAATCCAGTCAGTGTATGCTCCATACTTGTAGAAGTGTATCAAACAGTGATATATAACTACACATCACTGTCTGACAGAGTGTAGAGCCATATAATAATGGTGGAAGCTTCCACCATTACTATATAGTCTATTCTTGATAGCTGTCTGTATGAATTGAAAGAGTATGAGAATGGACTAAGAGTGTGTGGGGTATGTGTCAAATAGTTCCTATATACCAACGATCAAGTAATCCTTGCTGAATAGGCGCCTGAGTGACAGGCGATGGCAACTAAAATAAATGATACTGTTAAAAAAAGAGGTATGAAAATAAAGGTCAGCAAGATAAGTTATGGTGTTTGAGAAAGCGTGATTGAATGCGATTTAAGTATAGGTGGTGACAGAGTTCAACTAGCGAAAGAGTATCTACTTGGATAGTTCGTTTACAAATAATGGTAAACGCGACAGAGACGTTGAAAGGAAAGTAAATTCTGGAAAAAAGAGAATAGGCCATATTTGCTGCTATCACAGCAAATAATATCTAACGACAAACTCGTTTGGCTAGCCAAAATAAAGTTCCGGTTCCTACGTTTGTGTGCAGTAGTGAAAGTTGGGTATGACATACTAAATATGAAAAAAGCATTAATAGAGTGGGGATACGATCCCTGGATAGTATGTATAGCGTATCTTTGAATAATATATAGATATAAGAGAAGTGATGTCAGAGAACCGTTTGTTATAAAAGATGTAGTGACTAAACTTGAAAGAGATATGCTGCGATGATTTGGCAACCTGTATAAGATTTATTTTGTAAACGGACAAAACAAATCTTCAGAGCGAGTGTATGATAGAATAAAGGAACGTCAAACATCGCCCTTGAAAATCTTATGCAGACTAAATTGGTGGCATATTTAAAAAAGGCCAAACTTTACGCACCCGCACCAACAGGCATAAAATTGATGAATGTCAGAGAAGCAAAAGCGATATGCAAAGATCGTATTATGTGGAAATCTCTCTAGTGATCTCTGACTATCCTTCTGAGAATAAGGCGTGAATTAATAAAAATAAATAATAACATAATGAATCTTCTTTGAATAAAACATCTTCGGAAGTATACTTTGGTGCGAAATCTTTTATTGTTTTCATATACTGGTAAAACATTTTAAAGATATTCATGCTTTCGTTTCAGAAGATTAACTAATTTATGAATATTATTACTTCAGAACTTTATTAAATGAAATTTCAAATATATATATATATATATATACATATTCTAGTATTACGTTCTTTATTGCACCACATTTGTTGTTTTATTGATGCCTTCAAACTGTAACCAATTTGAAGGCATCAATAAAAAGATGGTATTCTTATACGAGGTATATTCTTAAACAAACGAGTGAATCTAGATAATGCACCGCAAAAACTGAATGCGTCAAACTGCGCATCGGGTAAGATAACATTTTTATCTGTAAATGTCCGTGATATGAGTCTGTGATTAAATAATGAGTTCATTTGAATTATTATTGATATGTATCACAATTGCAAATAGCTTTTCAATTTAATAACTAGACACAGTCACACACAAAATAACAAACAAAGTTCTTACACTTCAACAATTTAATATATTAGTAAGCCGTTACATAAAAGTAAACCCATGTAAAAGAACTACATAAAATTACCCTGTTTCGTGTAAGATTAAATGAAGTTTCATTTACATTGTCCGTAAAACTATATTATATGAAGACAGAGAATGCCTTAAAGCATTCACTTATACATCTAATCAATTTAAATGCAGAAAAATCTCGCCCTAAAATTAATTCACGAACGAATCTCATCTACATTTCGATACTATGACGTTACGGCATGCGATCACTTGTTTCAATTGAATCACAAGAAACGTATTTAATTTCCATCTATTCTAACACGTGTCAAAACGTAACTCCAAGGCTCCACGACTCCTGCGTAGTGGTGATACAGATTTAACCAGCGATAACGGCCGACCGATCCTTTGATAACGATATCGTCCGTGATTAGCGTCATCGGCCAGACAAGGGCACCGTGCAATCAACGCAGAGTGTACGACATACTTAAAATAACTGCGATAAAAACTAAAATAACGCTGCGTCTGTTGTTAACGGTCTGATCAACGATGACTTCACATTATAACACTCTATAGCTGTGAAAGGATTTATATCTATGAACATCTTATTTCTGTTCCCTAACATCCCTATTCCTATATTTGACTTTCAAAGACACAATTCTATTCAAAATTGAGATAAATTAAAAAACAGTCTATAAAACTCTTGTTTATCTTTTATCAAACAATTTCTAACATTACAGTATATTTTTAATCTGAATAAATTATGTTTAACATGTCACTACAAGTCTCATTAATGAAACACAACTGAATTTAAAACAATGATCATTCTTTGCATAAAACCTACAGGTGATGTGTAGCATCATTTTTCGAATACAAAATTGAAATATCTTCCCAAACCGTTCACCGGCACCGAAAACCACATACAAGTCGTAAAACAGTACAGTCGAAGAGACGACCATACCTGCTTTGTTGAATCCGTTAATCAGATTTGATTCGCTCTTAACTTTACCCACAAGGAGTATGATACTCACATTGAAGAGCGGCGGTGCAGCTAGTTGAGTTGCGAGCTCGTGAAGGCGGGCCCGTAACGCTTCTTCTTCGGGAGCTAGTGACCCTCCGACACGCCCTAAAACCTCTTGGCGGCCGATAACCTGTACATGACAAAAATTACAGTTATTTATAAGCTAAAATGTAGATAGTTTCAAACACACACTTAAAACAATATTTCTACTGTACATTGCAAATACCTTTATGAAAACATCATGTATGTATTAAAAAACATATATGCTTTAACTAAGGTTGGTAACTGTCATAATAAATACTACAAGAAAAACGTATGCTACAATTCCTGATAGAGTCAGACCATGCATTACTTGGTATATCATAACATATTTGTAAACAGCTATAAAGTTACAGGAATAATAAACAAATAAAATATATGAAACAAATTTCCAATGTATATAAATAGAATTTTAATCTATTATCGGAAGGGACTAATCTGCTATTTTTTTTAGTGCAGTTCTCAACATTAATAATAGTTTAATTTTCTTTATAGTATGTTTGTTGACTCTATTCTGAAACAGGTATCACATGCTGTCTCTTTCATATTCACTATGTTTAACTTTAGCTTCACTTGATCGATCAGTGCACATAGATGCATACTAAATGTATGTACAGTATTGTTTATTTCATTACACCACGCATTTTTTCATTAATTAGTAGACAATTTACAATATTTTATAGACATAAATTGCATCAAAAAAAAAGTCGTCAATTTTCAAAAGATCAATCCTGACTATAGATGAAATGACCAATGAGGTTTTAACTAGTTAAACCACTCGATCTGAGCTTTGAAGAACATGCTAAGCCGTCGGTAGCGAACATTGTCATCGCCGAAGGGGGTCAATAGCCTTTAGCAATCTTCGATCTGCACTGGGCCAGTGTGGAGCTTAAAGCTTAAACTTCTCGATCTTTACTAAGAATTTAGTTCAATGTTCGTTTGTCTATATATCTGCTTATAACTCGACAATGACAACCAATTTTGATAAAATTTAATAAATTGATAGTATAATAATAGTATCACTAGGAAATACACACAGCACCACCTGGTCCCAAACTAAGCAACAAGGCTTATAATGTTTGTTTTGTGCAGTACTGAACACACTCCTCCAGCGTAGCACTACCGACTGTGCCAATCAGGCAGTCATTATCACATAAAATATAAATTACAGTTTATTTTGTTGTGTTTATCTGTATAACTCCTTCTAACTAGACAATTTAAATTTATTTGTTTTGTTGGCTATACTTATTGATTTTTGTTTAGAGAAGGAGCAGTGTTAGGGCTGGAGTATTATGACCACAAATTGTAGTTACAAATCTTTTCATAAACACTCATATATGCGCATGTAGAGAATGTATATTTCTATTGATACATGTCAAACCTCTCTATAACATTTTAAAACGTTAATTGAAATTTGTAGAAATTTTACACCATCTTGCTAATTCAACAAAACCTATAGGTATAATATATTTACTATACCTATAGGTTTATAACTATACTTACAATTATTTCCATTGTTTATAAATTAAAGATTCGGTTTTATGTTTTCATTCTACTTGTATTTTTCTTTAGTTATGTCTATATGCCATTGCGCCTTCTAATATTTTTATGATTGATATTTGAAATTCCATCTGTGTTTAAATATGTTAAACAAACAATTTTAAAATATTTGATTTCTCTCTGTTTCATTAGTTATCATGAAAAACTGTCCCATCACATATTTCAAACATCATGTAACAAGAAGTTTAAGAATGTGCAAAATATTATGACAGTATTTTACAAATATTGGGAGTTATTTGATCTATGGTATTTTATTAATAAATTTGAACTGGAAAACCAAATAATAAGAAACCTGTAGTAGGATATGTCTTAGAGAGTGAAATCTAGCAGCCAACTGGGCGAGGCGAGCTGAGGCAGCGGCACGGCGCGTGCGCAGTTCCGCCAGCTGTTCGTTAGCTCGCGTCAACCACGCCGCCTGCAACGCTGCCTGTTCTGACTGACATTTCACCCGGAACTTGATCTAGGCAAAAACTTATTGTTACATTTTCCTTAAGCTAATTATTTACAAAACCGTAAGTACTATAAATTTTGATAATGATGGATTTCACCTAAATCACACATACACAAACGATATACCTTATTCGCGTTTTTATAGGTTTTATAAAATGAGCTAAAAACAATAGGTCATATTATTATGTATTATGAATGCAAAAACTCTCAACTAAATACTCAGCAAGCAAAACCAATACTATTCAAATCAGTGATCAAATTCTGTTGTGATTTAGACATGCAAAAAATAGATCACTCAAAATTTAGTCCTTTAGTGTAAAATGGATTACTTAACATGAAAATAAATAATGAATTAGTGAAGATTTTTATGAAATTCTTGAAGTGTTTCTCACAAATAATAATAAATACTAGTTTTCACTCATATGGACATAGAGTAAATTTCTTCATTTTTATGCCAATCTCTCTTTCAATTATGACCCAGTTTTGTTTTCATTTTAATTCTGGTTTTGCTTATTCTAAATTCTAATCCCAGCTCTGTTATCGGTCCCAATTCAGATCTCACTCTCGGTCTCAATCTCAATCTCTATCCGACTCTTGATTCCAATCTATTCTCGCTCTATATTTCGATCCAGATTCCACTTTCGATTCCGATTCCAAACGCGATCGTTTTACAATATATTAATTTAGTGGCAATATGTGTTTTCATTGTGTGTGTGTGTGTGTCCTTTAACATATTTTGACCAGAATTCAATCAAGGGCGGACTCGGAATCAAGAGTGGCATTTTTATTGAAAATGAGAGTAAGACCGGGACCGGAATCGAGTGGTACTAGAACCAGAATATTGGGATAGAACAAGAACACAACCGGGATAGGAATCATAGTTGACAGCGTGATTAGTAGACATAAAAGATGAAAGAATTCATTTAACGTCCAGCGACCGGAGCCCGTGGACGAAAGCGAGAGAAAGTGTATATGTAAACAATTTTGGTTTAGTAGTTCAATTTTATATATATATATTTTAATATGAACATGGTAATCCATATAAAAATCTTATAATTTTTTATTTATTATTAATTTGAAGATGTTCCATTTATTTATTTTTTTGCAATAATTTTATCTAATCTTATGATAATAAGAATAATAATAAAAATTCAAACATACTAACCTCTGAGAATCCAACCATTGGTACGGGAATGTAATTTTCAGGATCTGGATTATCAGCTTGTGCTTGTTTCCACAAACTTATATCCATTCCTAAAAACAAGAAACTCAAGTAAGATTTTGAAAAGAGTTAAAACACTACAACAATACATGCCTAAAATTCTTTTAATTAAAATAAATGCTGTCACTGATTAAGTTGATTTTTGAGTATGAAATAAGTACAAAGAGAATTAACGAGGAAACGCCTTGGCTAATAATAAATTGCCTATTAGGAAGTGGGTTTTTATAATAGAAACCATATACAGGACGGATATGCAATAGATCACTGGATTTGAGAACGATAACGCTGCCCCTCCCCCCCCCCAAGCGCGTTCGTGAAGCGCAGGCCAGTCGCGCCCCGGTGATCGAAATTGTGATTTTTTTACAAATGTTAAGTTTACAATATTGACGTTATTAAAACTAAGATTGTGTGTGATTAATATTAAAGTGTTTAATAACATTGCTATTGAATATAGTAGTGTTATTAAACACTTCAATACTAATTACAATGCCTTTCAATGCTATCGAATATGCAAACGAGATTTATTGTTGGGGAGTTTGCAGAGGTGACATTATTGCGGACCTAAAACTTCATAGACAAACTTCACCTGGGCAGTAAACAACCTACGAGTCCACAAGTAATTTTGCGTACTGTGTATCGTTTACGCGATAATTTGTCTTAGTTTGCCTTGCTTGTTTATAAATTAGTGGAACACATGTGAAAAACCAAAGACTAATGTAATAATACTTCCGGCCACCTTTACATTACAATATTACGTGTCATTTATAGGTAAGTAATTAGATAAATTCTTCAAAAATAATATATTGCATAACCCTATTGCGGGGCGAGTTCGAGTTCGTCATGTTCCCAGGGCATGCTGAACGATGTCCGGCACGGCGCTCGCGATGGCGGCTAGCCGAACATTTACAAGGGTTGTGTCAATATTGTTTTATATTATTTATAAGTACATATTTAATGACATGTTTTTGTTATAGTTACTTTAGTTCTAAAGTTGTTCTAAAAAAAAGGAAACTATTAATGTTTGTGGAAAGGTACATGATCGATTCCACATGGTATGCCATTAATTAATTGATTAATATTTCATTATTTATCACCTATACAGTGCTTTTTAAAAAATTAAGTATCCATCTACATTTTTCATCAGTACTAAATAAATGAGATACTTAACATATTTTATAAAGAAGACATTCAAAATTTGTTTTAAATGCCTAGATAAATTGACAAAAATATTCAGCTTATAGTAAGTACATAAATTGAAGAGATAAAAATCTACTCATTTATATCCTAAAAGTTCATGATTTTGTGTTTAAATAATTATATTTATTCTATATCTATAAAATACTTTTATATAATTCAGATACTTGTAGAGCATTGTTTTTCTTCAATAACAGTGTTGTGAACATTATAGTTTTAATATATAAAAAATAAATAAATCACTATTGTAATAAGATGACATATAATCCTTTATATACAGACAAAAATATTTCGACGTGAATAAAAATAACATCCATTAAGTCTCTTGCTTATATGTTCCCTACTTATCCCCGTAAGACTGTTCCTCACACTACACTGAGAAAAACTTGGGTTAATAAATTAACAATAAAAGCTTTGTCAACATTTTATTATTTACTTAGTATAGCGATGTAATTTGCTTACGCACCTGAGTGAATTTTCTGCTTGCAACAAAGCTTTTATTGTCAAATGTTTTATTGTCCAAGGAGACACAGGAAATAACTTCTGTGACAATGTTTAAAATTATTTGATGAAGCGACACGTCACTTTGTATGATATGTTCGTATGACAATGTTATGTCAAACAAAATGAAAATTGACTTGACAAAGTAATTTTCTAAGAATTGCAAGAAGTATAGTGCGAGGGTGGCAGGTTTGGCGCAGACGAAACCGTGCTCTCATTTGCCCGTGGACATTAATTGTACTGAAACGTGTTCCTTTTATTTCTTATTCAGTGTTTTATTGTTAAATAAAGATGTTACTGGTTTTGTCGAAGCAATGACTAGGTGTATTGTAACGTTTTTAAAGCTCTAGTGTTTAAAATATTATGTTATGTTAAATTTTTCAAATTTTGTTTCCTTTTTATATCGAGAAAAGTTAATATAAACGCAAGTTAACAAGGTGTTCTTACTTTATATAAAAAAGAAATCATGGCTGTACACGTTTTTCAGGTGAATTTAACACTTCCTGCATCAAATGCAGCGTCACTTCAAGAATTGTTTCCACCATTAGCCTTTTGTCTGCACATTTCTCGCTAATGAGATAAATACATATAATATATGTATTATGCCTAAGCGCATTTAATGAATGAATTTCCCCAAAAATAAATTATGCGAACTTGGTCAATACTTCGAGCTTGTGAAAATATACACTTCTTAAAATGCAATTTGTATGCAGTTTACTACAATAATATGTATATATTCATGTATCAATATTATAGATGTCTGTAGGTGTGTTTTAATTTCTGAATTTGAGCATTTATAATTTTTTTTCTTCTATCATTATATGTTCTCGGATGCATTAATCTCATGTTCATTTTTTATCTCAAATACTCTAATTGTTTTATTTCATACTTTAAATATCGTTTTAATTTCTTTATATATCTCAAAAAATTTTATACTTTATAAGATAAACAATTTTTTTAATTTTAAAATGATCCATCTTTAATATCCATTATTAATCATTAATATTATATAGTATGAGTAATTAATTACTGAGTACTTGGACATTAAAACATTTGATGTTAATTTACATGAAATTTCCTATAATTTATGAGTTAAAAATTTGCTATGATTGGTTGATTATTTTTCAATTAGAGGTAAGCTATTAATTTTTCATGTACCAGTCATAATTGTAAACATATATATAAATGAAATCTAAACAATTAATACACTTTCTTTACTGTAACACAAGATGACATAATATATATTATATACCAGACAAAAATTTTAAATAGCCTTTTACCCTTAAATTATTTCTTATCTAAATCTTTTCTTTTTCTTTTATGTGAAAGCTGAATAAATGTGTAAAAAATACCTAAAAGCTGAATAAATGTATAAAAAATACTTATAGTCTTTTCTTAATTTGATTTTAGCCCAGTGATTCACTTTCTTTCAGTGTACTAGTGATTTATGTAATTTGGCTTTACTATTATGAAATCGCAAAGATTCTTGTAAATAAGTTTGGAGATGTTACCAGTTCCCATTTTTATTTTTATGGTGTGTATTTTTATAAATTTTGCCATGATTGTCAAAGTTTTGATATTTTCTTGATGATGTTAACAATATTAAGGTATTGATATTTCTCACAGACTAATAAACTTGCATTTATGAGTCTGTGAGAAACAGTAGCTACAACCTGCGAGAAATATCAATACATTGATTGTATATCAAGAAAATATAAGGGTTAGGATCGGCACTGTAACTATTCTAAATTATTGCTATAGGCACAAAGTACATACACTATCAGAACTAAGGAAAGTAAATTGAGAGACAATCTACATTTTTTATTATACCAAAAAAACTTTGTCATAGTTATGAAGATACAATCTATTATTATGGTAGGAACCTTATGACATTACTAAAGCGAAATTAAAATCATTTACTTAGTCTGTGTGACAACTCAACACTGCTACTCTAGCATAATCTACAACTACCGATACATTGAGAGAACAAAAATTGACAATAAAAACCCAGCGCTAGAGGTTGTGTGCTATAAACGGCTCGCTAGTGGCATCGTTTTTTTGCCACTAGCGAGCCATTTCATATTTGTTATATAGGTATTTATAAAATAGTTGTTATGTTTTAATATATCCTAACTAAAATATTGTCAGATACAAGTGTGGATCCAGGATTTCATTCAGGTGAGGGCATTTTCCATGATTTCATTCAGACAGGGGCATTTTTTGAGTAATAACTTATGTTTTAATGAGTATAGGAAAAAAAGTGTTTTGGTTGAGCTGCGGAAGGGGGTTCGGGGGAGTTGGGGTGGAGTATGGAGTGCTGGGGGGGCTGTACAGTTGCTCCCATTCCTCCCCTGTCACGCCTAGTCAGATATGATACCTGGTGGAGGTGTCTGTAAGTACTGCGCGAGTTGGTGCGCTGCAGGCCGTGTGGCTGCCGCCACGGCCGTGCAGGCAGCGCCGACGAGAGCAGTACGCGGTGACGGGCCATTTAGGAACGCCGACAATTCGGAAGCGGGCACGTGTGATCCACCTGCACTGTTGTCTGCTACATATATTACCACCTGGTGACACATAATTGCGCTTATTAGCTTAAGATATGATTTGAACATCTACTTATACATTATTAGGAACCTATATGATTTCACTTGTGTTGAACGAAATCTGATGCTATTATCAAAAAAGTCTCAATTTCATTCAATACTCTTTAAGATGTTAAGAATTCACAAGCATCTATTGATTCATCATCTACAGAAAAACCGGTATTCCAAATTTTCAATGTCCTAGGGCATATAAACTACAATGTAAATGTTCAATGCAACCAAACTTGTAATAAATAGTTCAAATTGTAATGACATATACATACATATACATATACATACACATACAATACATATTAGGGTGGTGGTTAAAAATTAAATTTCTTGCGACGCCCCCTTAAAAGCTTCCTTTTGATGAAAAAACACTGGGAAAATTTTTATTTTTTTTTTGACTCAAAATAACACGTGCCTCAATATGGTCCAAGTTAATTTTTGAGCACAATTTTGTTTTTTCTGGATTATCGTATTAAATATGAAGTAATAATTATTTTAATATTGAAACAGTATAAGAATGAAAACCTTCAGTATTATCATTATAGTGATGAACTTCCAGTTATAGCTTCATAAAAAATTTAAAATATTTCGTCATTCAAGCTCATGTTTTAATTTCTCTTATATTTTTGGGCCTTTTATATGTCTGTAAGCAATTACGTATGAGTAATTTTCATGAAAACGTCTAAAAAATAAGGATGTGCAACCACTGAACACCTTGGTTAAAGGCATCAAATAATTCTCTGTCGATAAATTACCAACAAGCCTAATATACTAATAATAACTACATAAAAATCATAAATGTATAATATACTAATATATTATACATCTATAATTTTTATATAGTTTACTTCATAAAATTTGTATTAGCTACACCATATAAATTATTAACTAGATAATTTTGTAATTAAAACATATTATTTTTCACAGGTATTGTTCTTAATTATTCTTTATTTTTATTTATAAACTGAATGTATGTTTTGTTACATATTATTGAGTAATACATACCGTTAGTAAAGTCTTGCGTTATTATCAGACCAAATTAAATGGAAAAAATTTTGAATTAAGAATTTCATCTATTGTTATTTTGATTAGCTATTGTATTCTCATAAATTTGGATTCTATAATTATTTATATTTTGGATAAAATTGAATTTATCACTAAAAATCCCTTAAAAACATGATTATACCAAAAAATTAACTTCGACAGTCTTGAGGCAAGGCACGTGTTATTTTGAGTTAAAAAATAAATTAAAAAATTCCCAATGTTTTTTCATCAAAATGATGCTTTTTAGAGGGCGTCGCAAGAAATTTAATTTTTAAAGACCACTCTAAAATATATATATGTGTATGTATGTATTTAAAAGATAAATTATTAATGCTATGTATTATAAACTTGAATTTTTTGATTGTAAAATTAAAGAATTTTTATACAAAAAACGATTTGAATCAGGTTTATAATTGTAGATGTTAATGTGTCGTAAAGTAATAAAAATTGAGTAATTTATTAGCTTGTATATTAGTTCAACTCGAATTGTTTCTATTATAATACATGGCTAAGTCAGAAACAAAAAAAAATCTATTATGATACTAATAATAACTTCAGATCATACCTGAGTTTTATCTTCAGCCACAGCTTTTAAGGAATGAATATTCACAGCCAAATTGGGTTTGTTTCCGAGAAGATTAGCTAATGATGACGTCAAAGCCTGCTGGTTGTTCCTGGTTGTATCCCAAAAAATAACTTTTAATTTCACTTAATTCATTCCATGAACATATATATAGGCCTTTTCAAAGATTATTACATGCATAATATAAAAAAAACTGTTTTTTTTTTAAATAACATTTTTATCACATAAAAAAATTATAAACAATTAATTTGCAATCAAATTACTTTGGAATAACAGTGGACCCCGGTAACTAACTACATAATAACAGTTTACTAACAACAAAATAACAGTGAATCCGGCCCCTGTCTAATCCAGTGCCCCTTGTAATCCGATATGCCTATCACTGTTGAATGTAGAAACACAAACATTATTTTGAAAAATCTCCACTAATATATAATCAAACAGGTTGAAACTTGTGCCACTACTACACTGTATTGTGCTCGACACGCTTTATTTTGATTTTTATTCTCAGTTTGAATTTGACTGCTAAATCCAACATACATATGTAGTATGATTTGGAATTCAGATAGAATCTTATTATTTTGATTTGTAATTTGTTGGATTACAAAGTACTCTTTTTCCAAAAAATCTGGACTATAGGGAGTCTTAGGCAGTACTCTATAATTCGACAAATTTGATAGTCCGACACTGCCCTGCAAAACATTTATCAGGTTACTGGAGGTCCATTGTATATATTTTATAGCATAAACTTAGTATAGTGTTTATAATGCATATAAATAAAAAGTGCCTATTAAAACGATAAAAATGAATGCATGTAAAAAAAATTAATCTCAAAAAATAATCTATAGCTATTTTGTAAAATTTTCATGAAAACCTACTTAATATACTTTTGAAATAAATATTTCAGAATACTTATAGAAAAAATATTAAATAATACATAATTAATACAAATGTATAACAAGAGGCACTCATTCAGTTATGTTATTATATTTTACAAGTTTTGTTACTTGATTTCTTGTTCAGATTTTTTGAACAGTAATGCAACATGGCCCTCACTGTCTTCACATCCACTGAGCCTGGAATATCCAACAGCTTTGAACCGACACAATGGATTGTGCTCATTTAGCTCCAGAGGTGGAAAATTTCGATTGTAATAAGCCTGGCCTGTGAAAAAATGTACCATATTTTTACCATGATATCAAAAATATTAAAATAAGTTAAAAATAATAACAAAAAATATTAGGAACAGTCAAAATTTCAGAATGTCAGATGAAATTTTACATAGTCAATTCTCACCATTTTCAATTTTGGATGACCAATTTCTTTAGTAAAAGTTAATAAAACACTTATTTTTGAACGAATGCTAAACACCAAATCAAATTAATGAAACAATTTTACCATCCTATGATTTTTAGCTAATCAACTGTAATTATATGTTGCACAGTTATCTTCTACTTATAATGCTAACTGAATATTAGCATGTATTAGTATGCAAAATTGGTACACAGTACACACAATAGATCTAAAGACCAAATAAATATTAATGTAAAGGAAATGTTATATTTTATTGTTATGAGGTCAGAGAATTCAAAGCAAGACATCATTGCACTTTACTAAATTTGACTTACAAGTCTGCTTTTACAAATTAAACTTATAGTGTGTAAATATGTACCTACTATTAATATCTAAAAGTAATGTAACATGTTTTTCGAGATATGAAGTCTAAATAATTTGAGATGTCATGTACATAGGGATTAAATGAGAGGGAACAGCTATTCTTTTTTATTTTATCGAGGATAACCATTTAATGAGGTTCCGGTTATTGAGCTTCCACTATGTTTAGAAAAAATATTAATTTTTTTAATACATATATTTATATAAATACTAGTTATGATCACCTGTGCCCCATTTAGCTTGCAAAATATTCCACTTGGCTAAAATTTGATCACGTTCATCACCAAAAACAGAACAATTTAGTGCCACTAAAACTTCATAAGCTGAATTTGGCCCAGGCTTTTGCTGTTGCTGCTGTAAAAAAAATACAATAACATAAATTAAATTTCTCACTGAAAGGGTCTAATTAATATTCATACTTACAAATTTATTAATTATTAACTAATTATCAGTCTATCCCATAAAACTTAAATGATAATTATTAACAAACTCAAAAAAAAACAAAGCACATGTTAGCAAATTAAATTAATAAAAATATAAATCATTAATTGTTAAATTTATGGCAAGTGTTTTTGTTAATGCAATTCTACATTAATACTATATTAGGGAAGTGTATAATTTAATACTCCTTAAATCATTGATTCAAGATCAGGCAAGATAACTAATACATAAATATTCAGAATAATACTTCATAAACTACAAAAATAATAAATGAATGTTTATTGTATTTTGCTGTCACTAAGAATTAAAGAATTAGAATTTAATTATTATTTATTTACCTACTAGCAGTTGCCTATTTTATGACTATAAAAATAGGTAACCCTTGAAAATTTAAGAACTACTAATTTTTCATTTATAGTATAATTTAAGCATGGATTTGCCTGTGTGAACTTATAATAAATATATTCATCTTTGAGATTTATAGTTGGAGCTGATAATTTTGATCCCAATTCTAACTCTAGGTTCACTAAGTTGCAATTGTGGCCTCACTCTATCGTACTTTTGGGCCGATCCTGATCCTGCTCTCAACTCCAATTGATTTCATTATTTTATAAACATTTTAAAATTTAATATGGGCTTTGGAAAACAGTTGTTAAAATACTTTTTTGAAGACTTTTATTTACAAATAATGATGATAATAATTCATTGGTAAAAATTTATAGAACTATGGACCATAAGTATTTAAATGTTGTATTTGTGCGAAATTGTAACAATTTTTGTGTTAACAGTCACAGAGTTAACAAATAAGTTGCAATCAGTACAAAGTACCCTCAAAGTTTTTAAATGTGTTGTCCTATCAATGAATTGTGTAAAAATATGAATATACACATTCCATTTTTTTCTGTATTATGATTTTTTTATTCCAATTTCTAAACCCTGACTGTTTCGAACAACAAAAGAATTAATTAGCCTAATGTTAGATACACATTTACAAGAATTTTTCATAATGTAAACCAGTATTTACTATTTAAAATTATTCTGAATTGAAACTGAAACTGAAATCAAAACTGGAATCGACACAGGATAAAATTAGAATTAGGGAATATTAAATAATTCTATGTCATCTTATATGATTAAAGCTAGCTGATAATGAAACTTATATTATTGTGCGATTCAATATCCATTAGCGTACAGTATTGCATAGATTGTTAATTTTATATAAAAGCAATTAAAATAGAAAAATTGCAATAGTAAGAAAAAAGTACCTGCTGCTGCTGTTGAGCAAACGTGTTATTTGTTCCTAGCCCTGTACCAAAACTACCAAAACCTGTAGTAGCTGGCTTAGCGAATGTAGATCCAAAAGACGTCCCAGTTCCAAAAGCAGGAGCAGTTCCAAAAGAATTTGAACCAAGAGTGTTACCAAAAGTATTTGTGTTTGCACCAAATGTTGATGTACCAGTTCCAAAGCCAGAACTAAATGTATTTGTACCAAAGCCTCCTGTACCAAAACCTGTAATGCAAAGATTCACAAATTCAAATTCACTGTCTATAAATACTATTTCTAAATTATACATTATTTCAAGACAAATTCCACACCGGTTGTAGGTTTAGCTGCAGTTGTACCAAAACCTGTGTTTCCAAATAATGATGGTGCACTCGAAGCAGGTGTAGTTCCTAATCCTCCAAATGGATTACCTGGAATAGACATTTATCACAAAATGTGTTATTTTACTATAAACATGAAAAAGGTTACAGTAGTAACTCGATTATCCGGCCCTCAGTTATACGGATTCGCGATTATCCGGACTGCCAACCGCGACGAATTTATTCTAACATGAACGTGTCGGAACTTGCATTACGCCCCGCCCGCGCCCCGCTTGATCGCTGCTCCACGCGTATCGACCGTGTCATATTGTTTTAGTTAGTCGACAACTGTTACTTCGTTCTGACGTGCGTCCCACGTATACAAATTTAAAATGTCAAAGCGTAAAAGAGTGGTGTTATCGCTTAAAGAAAAAATAAATATTATTGATTCATTAAAAAAAGGAGAAATCGGGTTTTTTACACGTATGATATGTACATACATACACATGTATGTACATAGTACATATACAAAAAACCCGCTTTTTTTCATACATTCGGTTATCCGGATTTTCGATTATCCAGATGCCTAATGACAACAATTAGTCCGGTTAATCAAGTTTTTACTGTATAAAATGTTCATTACATTTATACTTTTGATAGTAAATACCATTTAAACAACTTTTTTTTTTGTTAAATTAGAATATCAATGATGTGAAGTAAACAAACCAATAAAGAAATATGGCATTAAACAGTACTAACAAATTATTATCTTATACAATTAAATGAGCAATACTTGTATATATACAACTTGATTCAAAAAGATGTGACCAAATGCAATCACTGTGTTGAAGGGACATGAGCTATCAAAATAATCTCTATTATATTGACATCTCAAACCATTTTTGAGACATTTAAATTCAATTAAACATTTCCATGTTTTGCACCTGGGTGGAAAAAAAAAATTTAGCAAATACTAATATTCCTATATTAATTTTAATTTTTTGTAACAATGCTCTGAACTTTGAGTAAAAAACCAAAATGTGAAATCCTCCATTACAATAGAAGTAGTTATAAAAATAAAATACTGAATCCCACTTTAAAGTAAAAGTACTCAACCCAAAATGTACCCCCCTATTATGGCAACGTCTTGATACATTTGGCATTTATAATAAGAAAAAAACCTATGTACTTATAGAAAAAAAGTTATTTGTGACAAAAGTGGGAAAAGCAACTTTTTAAATTTATTTCTTATTCTTCTTGAACACTTTCATTAGGGTTTTTGTAAAAGAAAAAAAAAACATTTTTAATCAAAATATTTTAATCACATTTCTCATAAATACCGCTAAAAATGGCATCCACCAATCATAACACATAGCCTAAAGGACCTTTCTATTCTTTGAAGAATTTGTGGTTTGTTCGAATCTTTTGTATAGTGTTGTGTAACTGTATGCAACTCTTCCCTGGTTTTCATTTTCATTATAATATAATTTTGATTTTAAATGATTCCAAAATAAAAATCTAAAAGGTTGAGGTCTGGTGATCGAGCAGGCCAAGCAAAAGTAGTTATTGCCCATCCATCTATTGGAATATTTATAACTAAGCCAATCAATAACATATCTCTCATTACGCAGTAAAGCTCCAACCGACTGGAAATAGGTGCTTGTTCCATCCGAAATTGGAATGTCTTCAATAACGTCGAAGTAATGTCCTTCAGATATTGCAAATATTTTCGACTATTTGATTGTGAGGGCAATTCGTATGGATCAATTAATCTACCATCCATTAATCCTGTCCATAAATTTATACTGAATCTGGTTTGAAATCTGCTTGTCCTCATCATCCTGAGATTGTGGATTGGTCATTAATGTAAATTATACAAATTGATCACACCACTCCTTGAAAATGATGATTCATATAAAATTTTATCAAGAAATCTGCTGTCTTTTGATTTCTTCTCAACATTTCTCTGCAGAAATTTATACACCGATGATAATCAGACTGCAGAAGTTGCTGTATTCTTTACATGTAGTACGGATGATAATAGTGTCACTATATACCGAACAGTTACCAGAGGGATATTGAACCTTCTTAATAAAGATCGAGTATTTAATGTCGGTTCTTCTTTATAAGCTTCTAATATCCGTTCCTCTTCGAAAATGTATTGCAGTGTCCTTTCGACGATTCCACAACCCACAACGGTACACAGAAAATATCCTAGTCTTAAATTTCCATGTACATTAACTTAAACTCGATAATTAGTATGTTTTTGTTGCTCACATACTCCCGCATTGCTCTTTTGGCGTTACCTTCACACAGTTCATACATCAAGTGATAATCTACATATTCTTCATTAGTATAAGGCATAGCCGTGATGACAATGCGGATAAGACTCAGTTCATAATTCTAAAGCACATGTCACACTCCAAGCCCAAAACAGAGTTATAAATCCAAATCATAAGCAAATAAAGTCCAAATAAAAAATGCAAATCTATAATTAAAAAATAAACCATATAATAACAACTACCGGTCCCACTTGTGCTTAGCAAGCAATCAACTAGTCGTACCATACCATAGATTATCTATTTCACTCAAATGAATGCTTCTGAGTGAGAAAAAGTATTCATATGATAAATAATAATGGACAACTAGTCCTAATCATTTATCTCCCTCACACTCTTGTACTGCCGCCACATAAAAACGTGGCCATTTTGTGATCAATCAGAGACAGTGGAGTGCCTTTCTTGCTCCACTGATGCCATATTAATAATAGAAACACTGTATATGCTCGCTCTTAAAAACAATAAGGCTGTACAGTGCCTACTGACAATTTATGACTGAATGCCCAGTAATGACAGTTTTTAATTTTTACTACTTTTCCAAACCCCTTTTAAAAAGAATGAACAATATTAATACAAAAACTAGTGAATTCTGCTTTTCCAGGTTATATCATAAATAACCTTTTTTTTTTCTATATAACTAAGTTTTTTTAAATGCCAGATGTATCAAGAAGTTTTTGCCATAATGGTGCACATTTTAGGTTGAGTACGTCTTTATCAAAGAATTATTGAAAATTTTACTTAATTTCACAAATGCTTTAGAAGTGGAATTCAATATTTTATTTTTTATAACTAGTGCAATAATAATAAGAATTGCACATTTTTTATTTTTTCTTATAGATCAGAGTATTGTTACAAAAAATAAAAATTAAAATAGAAATGTTACTACATACAAAAAAAAAATTTATTCACCCAGATAAGGTACAATGCATGAACTTTGCCACTGTGAAGTTCGTCATAAAAGCATCGCAATGACATAAAATATAAATGCGACAGAGAAAAAAAAGTCGGGAAGCGTAATACCTGTGCAGTATATCATTTGCACCCAATTCAGAGTGGCAGTTGTTGCAAACGCAATGCATTGTACTGTACAAAATATAAAATTTTTCAAATAAACCCAACACGCTGATTGCATTTGATAGTATCTTTTTGAATCAAGCTGTATATACAACATGCTTGTAATATTTACAGTTAACTTCTGCAAATTACTGTAATTTAATATTTCCATAATTTAATAAGAATTATTAGATTATCAAAACAATAAATTAAATTGACTGTAAAAAGTAACAAAATATTTCTTTGAACAAGATTTCATTTCTTATTCATAATTTAGGATGTAAGTACTCTCTCAACAAAATCAATATTACACAGGAGTCAATTCACTTGCTTTCTCAATGGCTTCTTATCTAAATAAAAATTGTATTATATGTGATTCGTTTACAGATGACAATTTAATCCAACATTGAATGACAATTTAATGCAACATTGAATGACAAGGCAAGTGCTCAAAATAAATGCTTTTAAATTTCTTTCTTTTATTAATCTATACATGAAATGAAATTATAAATGAAAAAAACATTTAATCAAAATGAATGGAGAGTGACTGAAAT
Organism: Eumeta japonica; assembly: GCA_005406025.1. NCBI lineage: Eukaryota > Metazoa > Arthropoda > Insecta > Lepidoptera > Psychidae > Eumeta > Eumeta japonica. The sequence goes on from BGZK01000405.1 coordinate 377,427, forward strand.
ACAGTACAACAAACAAAACTCTGTCGCTCTGAATTGCTTATGGATGGTTTAATGCTCCCCTACCCTTCCTTCTTCTTCCCCGCATTCCTGTTTTACGCCATTGCAACGCTTTCTTGACTAATTTCACAACAGCAGCAATTTCGTCCATTGTATTGTACATTATTATTTATAACTAGACATCATTTATGATCTCTCATTGAATGACTGTATATACTAGGTTATCTATCACCATGGTAAATAATACTTTGAAATGCAAGTGAAAATAGACAATATTTACTCATTAAATGAAAGATTCAGCCATTTTCTCCAAACACATAGAACTATCAGATTAATTATTACCTCAAATTGAGCAATAACTAAATATACCTGTGTTAGTAGTTGATCCAAAAGCTCCAAATCCAGTTGATGGAGTTGTTGTACCAAAAGCACCAAATCCGGATGCAGGCGTAGTTGTAGTATTCGTGCCAAAAGAAAAGGCCGCTGAAAGTTTTCATTACTGACATAAAATTTAATTAATCCAAAATAAAAATTAAAATAAACATACATACGTTTACTTGTAGAGCCGAATGCTGTGGTTTGTGTTGTAGTGTTTGATCCAAAAGTGAGCGACATGATTTAACTAGATAATACAATATAAATGAAAGAAAAATGAGACAAACAGTACGTAGACAGGCGACAAAAGTAAAATCTGATTTACATACTAATTACAGGTAGCCTATAAAGTATTTTAGTAACATTCTATACAAATCATTACAGTATTAACAATTTTCTACCTAATTCTTTTATATTACTCATTCAATTCCCAATTTACCAAATTCAAACACGAAAGGTTGTTTTCTTTTACTTTTGTTTTCTGACTCAGAACATTAATATCACAGACTAATGTTTAGTATTGCCAACAAAATGTGTAAGTCTACTAGTTAGAGATGTCTAAACCTTCCGAAAATCCACTAGATTTTTTAACGTAGCGCAAGAAATCAATAAAACGAGCACTAATTCAAAATTTTACTTAAAAAAAGTATTTTATTGAGAAAAGATCGGAAATTTGAACAATAATAATGTAGCCGTTGCGGCTGAATACATAAATATTGCACGGCAACTTACAAATATTGATGAATTACCATCAGTAAGTTGCATGCAACATTTTAAATTAGCAAACGAAGAGAACAATAAAACAAGATGAGATGCTGACATAACCAACGACTAAACAATAAACTAAGCTTTATCAGCAACATTATAATGTCGCTGTTAGAATGAATTAAAATGTACGACATTTCACGCTCTTTAAGTGAAACGGTCAGAAAAGGTTTGATAGATATGCATTCTACATTGATTTACAATGTTATTTATTAGCGCGGCAGATTAGGCTTGTCTGAAGAATCTAAAGAACCTTCATAGATATTATGAAAATACATGAATATTAAACTGTTCTTGTTTATTTTTAAAAATTAGCGATAAAGTTAAGAGATTATGACTTGATAGTGTGACATATTACGTTTCCGTAAAGAGTCCACACTAGTTCAACCACAAACTTCTACAAGTGTCACGTTACATGGCACATTAGTTTGAGAGATTTTCAATGAATGATACCTTCTACGTTCTGTACACATGGCGAGTACAACAAAAACTTCTTTTAAAGAAACCGCTATATTTAACCTGTGTATTTGTTTTTCGCTATTAGTTCTAAAATTTATTTTCAAAATAACGTCTCAATCGTTACTTTTATTAAGTATTAAAGGAATTAACATAACACTTTTGAAAAATAATGTATACATAATGTTTCTGTCGTTCTATATAGATCGTCAGATGAGGGTAAATGACGTATTTGCCATGAATGTCGTTACCATATTCTTTCCAGTTTAAAAATTTGGAAGGATTTTCCAATACTGTAGCAAAAATTTCAGACATATAACACTTCATTGCCTTATATTTCTCTAGAGTCGGATCGATTTTATGCTTTCCGTCTGTGTTTAAACTAACGTAAATACATTACAGACATTTCAACATTTATATTTAGCAAGCCAATGTGGCACAATTGACAAGAATACAGCACCACTAACAAAAAGCAACGCCACTCAGGGTTTGATTGAATCTAAAGCTTTTTCTTGTCCATACACGTTAAGCACAGCAAGTAATTATACTTTTCAGATTTTATTATATAATTTGCTAAGATATATGGATTTAGATCCAACGTACAAATGAAACAGTAAGTAATAACCCTTGAAAACATTGCTCTAAAGTGTGATGGGGTCTATAATTCCTCAGAAATCAATTATCTTTACTTTTTCGAAGAATAGCTTCATAACATCCTTGGATCATGCGTGTATTCTCTGATAATGTGTTATCTTGCTGTTCGAGCTGAACCATTTTCATGCTTCAACCAAGTTGGCCACAGCATGGCTCTGTGCATTTACAATACAAAAAATATAATTAGATTTTACAAATTTTATTTTACGAAGGAGTTGTTGTTTCAAAAACATTAAACTCCAACAATTAAATCTGAAGGATTATTCATTAAAATAATGCTACACTTAATAGGTATAATGAAAGGGCGATATCTTAAAAAATGTCGGAACGATATTGGAGTCGAAAGCATAACAGAAATCAGATTATGATATATTTTTTTTTATTTACGTATATAATAAATTTAAAATAAAAATTTCAATCATGATAAAGAGTGAGATCAAAATCTCAGTCTTTATTATGATTGAAAGAAAATTCACTTGAAATAAAAGATGAAACAAATCATTCTATAGACATGCGGACGAATACTATTAAATGCCTAAAGAAATTATGAATCATGAAATTAATCTTTTATTATTTGCATATCGTACAACAGTCTCAAGCCTATATTCATAAATAGATTTGTGAACATATTTTACATGACTATATACACCTGCTTAATATTATTTTAGGATAAGTATTCACAATCGTTTTCAGTTTGGGCAAGATCAAAATTTAAAAAACATATAATAAACCAAAATTTATCACCACAACTATAATAAATAAAGGTATCGAATTTTAAATATTTTTTTCCATTGCCTCGACGATTTTATTTAAAAACTTGTGGTATTGTATTTGACATTGAATATCATATAATATATAAAATCAGTGTTTAATAAGTAAAACACTTTTTATTTATTAAACTTTGATTAATCAATACGATACCTATATCGCAATTCAAGCGCTGACGAGTTAGTCTTCTTTTGGCAATTGGTGCTTTCACGAGTTAAGTAGAATCAATTAAAAATGTTGAGTCCACAGTGCATCTGTGTATATCTTTGTTATTGAATATAAGTATCAATTTTTTGCCTTTTAGACTGTTTAAGTTTTATCCTATTGTTCGAACTTCGATACGAATAATTCGTAACACTACTATTCAATTACTACTAGTGGGATATTTATCCAGCCAAATAGATCTATCAGAATTCCAATGGAAACAACGATTTTTATAAAAAAAAAAATTGCACTAGAAATGACAAAGGAAATAACGTTTTTATAACGACTTATCTCATATGTTACATTAACTTTTACCGGCGGTACCGCGTGGTAGACATTGAAATAATTTTTAAGTTGTGTGATAAACTCTCATTAAATCATGATACCCATCCCGGTATTATTTTAGATTTAAATTTCGATTATTCTGCCAGTCGCGGTTTTGATCTCTTTGGCAATTTTAATATCAATCCTCCTATTGATTTCTTGATTAATCCCGCTCTAGACCTCAATTGAATATTGAGGTCTAGAGCGGGTCTTAATAACAATGTCATCAGCATAGAATACAATTCATAATCTACCTTAAATTCATGATGTGTCTTGCTTACTCACGTAGATGCAAAAATTACAGTTATGTTTCTGTAGGTGATGTTACTAACATAGTGTCTAGTAAACTTAGACTGGTGAACGCCGCATTATTGTGAACCGAAAAACACGTTGGTCTATGTGTAATTTGCAAATGCCTTATTCATTCAAATTCAAAATATCTTTATTTCGTAGGTTTTAACAACAATATAACACTTAAAATATGTCACAATATTGAAAGAATTTACGGTTTTTTAATATTAACACTATTTAATATCACTGTTCGTAAGGCAGTTATCCCTCAATAAGAACGAGTAAGAAACTTGAGGATAGCTCTTTTCAAACTATTTATATAAAAATATAATCATATATAAGTCTAATGTAGGAAAAAAACCTGTAGAAAGTTGAGCTCATTGTGTCCATCTATCCTCAAAATATTCACATATTGTATAATACCCTTTTGTGCAAAGTGTTTGCTTAATAAATACTTTAAATTTGCCTAAGGGTAAATTTTGTATAGCTTCAGGAATGTTATTAAGCCACAGAGCCCCCTAAATGAGTTTGTGACCCTATGTAGTCTACTAACATGTAAACACAGTTTATTTTTATTTCTAGTATTGAAATTATGTCATTCACTATTTTTATTAAAATATTTTAATTTTTTCTTACATATTTTAAATTTAAGGTAAATAACTGTGACGCCACAGTTAAAATTCTAATGTCTTTATACTTCTAAGTGAAACACGAGGTCCCATTACGTTAATTGCGCGAATGGCCCGCTTTTGCAAAACGAAAATTCTGTGTACATCCATAGTGTTACGGACGACGCATCATAAATAGTGTAAATTTGTGTTTGAATTGTATAAATACAAAATTTGTCAAATGTAAAACGTAAATGTAAATATAGGCTTAGCTCACACAGATTGTATAGATAGGTATATGAGTTATAAGCGACCGTATCCGTATAGTGCATTAAAGTAATTTTGTGATCATTTTAATTTATCGAATTGTATATAACACAAACGCACGATGCAATAGTGCAAGGTATTGCATCATCATCATGTGAGCTAGATAAAGAATGATAGGTAGAGTGGGGATAGGCGGCACAGACACCTAGGAATGATTTCAGGAAAGTTAATATATATTTGTTATTGTGATGCATTTTCATTATCCCTGAAAGACAGAATGAACATATTCGATTCATTGCAAGTCCCATAGGCTGTCAGTATGTCCTGTGACATACTGGACAGATATATCCATGCCGTTGGTAGCAGCCGAAATCCTATGTCTGTATAAACCGAAAATTAGGTGAATTAGGCATTTAGGGCATACAGCCAGCTCGCTACCACACAAACAGAGGATATAAGGACAGAGACTGAGATAATAATAAAGGAAGGATGGGATAAGCATAGCATACGGTGTCCCCCCGCAACATGTTATAGGCGCTCTATATCACGGACAGGGTCACGGTCTAGATTTATGGTAATTGTTTTAATTGTTTTATTTATTACTTTATATTGTAAATAATTGTTTTGTAATAATAATTTATTTTAATAGATAAATAATGATGAAGCGGATCTCCTGCGGGGGGAGGGACGCCCGTCAGCCGCACGGTGGAGGGCCTATATAAACCGAAACACTTCCGGCATTCGCTGTCAGTTCGAGTGCAGCGGCCGACGGAAAAACCCGTAAAAAAGGGAAAGCAGCCCACTGCAGAGTGAAGTCTCTTTAGTGCAACGACGACGGCGTTTCATTCAGAACTATTTCCCGTGGAAGAGTATCCGTCCTCCACACAAAACATGTTCCCAAAGCAGAATACCATATGACATCAAGTTAAGAATTAGCCAAAATGAATCATTTTGCCGATTTGATATCAGACAAATTTCTTATCTTTTAATTGCAAATGCAGCAGAGCTAAGCGTTTTTGCAAAGTCATTGATATGAGGACGCCATTGAAGTTTATTATCTAAAACAGCTATACTATAAGTGTGTTCCACGGAACCCTAGAGTTCCGCGATACCCCTGTAGAGGTTCCGCGAGAGTTTAGAAAAAATCAAAACACCTTTCTTTATCGAACGTTTGGACTCCTCTCGCCGCACGTATACTTGTGAGTGCACAGTCCCTTTGATAAAAGCCGCCTCTGAATTAGACGCTATAGTTGTGAACAAGCGACTTTCGGCTCTAACTTCAAAACATAAAGTCGAGATTGTTTACAACGAATTTTTTGTATTTCCATTTTTGTTTCCGCTTTTTGTTTATCAAAGGCGCCAACTCGAGAACTTTGAGAATATTCGAGATCGAGTCTAGGACTAAGTATAAAAGCGACGATCGCGCGTCGCGCCTCATCAGTCAGTTGACGATTAGCGTTCGGAGCGATAAGTTCTACCTACCTCCAAGCTACCTACAAGCTAGCTAGCGAATTGCGGAGTTTAAACGTGATATGAAACTAGTATTTATTGTTCTACTGCCTGCTGTATTCAGATCAGTTTTGTATATTTCTTCTTTGGATTAAACTTAGTCTCTTAGACGCAGTAACGATTGTGTATTATTTTGACCCCACCATCCTGACGTGTAACATTACTTATTAATAAAGAAGAATGGAACGTTGGCTTAAAGGCGTTAAACGTGTTGCAACATCTAATGACGCTGAATGTTCAAAAGCAGTACGCGCGGAGAATACAGCAATTACCGATCCAGACGGTGATGCCACGACGTAAAGCTCCACGGTTGCAAAGACGAAAAAAAGGAAGTATGATGAATCATATATCAGTTTCGGATTTGTTGATTCCAACGATTCACCTCTCTGCATGCTATGTAGTAAATTGCTTCTTAATAGTTCCATGGCACCTGCCAAATTGCGCCGACATTTAGAAACTGTACACCCCGAGTCTAAAGACAAGAATAAAGAATTTTTTTATTCATATAAAAGAACAGTTATTGGAAAGTCAAAAAATATGATGCATGTAACACAAACTATCAATGAAAAGGCCACGGAGGCATCATATTTAGTTAGCTATCGCAATGCACAAGCAGGTGAAGCGCACACTATCGATGAGAATTTAATAAAGCCATGTTTGTTAGACATAACAAAATGTATGCTCGATGAAAAATCTGCAAAGCATCTTTCTACTGTGCCGCAATCAAACGATACTGTTTCACGGCGAATTCATGATCTGGTAAGCTACGTTAAACAAGAACTAGTTACATGCCTACAAAAAACACGATTCGCCTTGCAAATGAATGAGTCAACTGATGTCGCTGGTCTGGCTGTCTTGCTGGTTATCGTGAGATATCCATATGAAAGTTCTTTTGAAGAAGACATGCTTATTTGTTCAGCGCTGCCCACAAACACTACCGGGCAAGAAATTTTTAATAAAGTAAATATATTTTTTGAAGAAAATAATCTCAGTTGGAACGATTGCATTGACATTTGTACAGATGGGGTCGAGGCGATGACAGGTAAAACAGCAGGAGCAATGTCACAAATAAAAAATAAAGCGCCCAATTGTAGTTCCAGCCATTGTATTCTGCATAGACAAGCACTTGCGATGAAGCAAATGCCGTCAAATCTAAAATTAGTTATGGATGAAGCGGTAAAAATAATTAATTTTATCAAATCACGACCACTACAATCCCGATAGTTCTCATTATTGTGTGAAGATTATGGCAGCAAACATAAAACACTGCTGCTCCGTATAAATCTTTTATGGCGGATATCTTTCAAAAACTGAACGAATTGAATTTATCATTGCAAGGTAAACAGACAACGGTGTTCCAGGCCTATAACAAAATTACTGCCTTCAAAAGAAAATTAGATTTTTGGATTATTTACGTTGGTAAGAGAGAAATAGAAAGCTTTACGTCACTCAGTGAGTTTGTTAGCGATAACGACTCAGAAATATTTCAAGATGATGTGTTTGAAGAATTGGTCCAATATCTCACTTCGATGCGAGCATCTTTTGAAAAGTATTTTCCCGAAGAACAGAATACAAAAATGAAACTTAATTCATGGATTCATAATCCTTTTACCCAACTTGCAAAAGCCTGAAAGTATGTCAAACGAGATATATGAATCTCTTTAGAAATGTCATCAGACACAAGTATGGAGTCACTGTTCAAAACGACGCCTCTCAACGATTTTGGTGCAGAATCCGTGATGAATATTCAATGCTCGGCAAAATGGCTCTGAATATTCTTCTCCCGTTCCCAACAACATATCTGTGCGAAACAGGATTCTCAACCAATGCAGCCACGAAAACAAAATTGCAATAGACTAGACGCCGAACCTGATATGAGACTTCAACTGTCTTCTATCAAACCTGATATCAACCAATTGATGAAAAATAAAGAAAAATTTTATACCTCGCATTAGTTAGATTTTTTCTTTTTTAATATCTTCTAATAATGTACTTGCCATGTGGTAAAGTAAGTAACAATTAGTAACTGTTACATTGTACTTTTATTATGCTTATTAATAAAGAATACACTTTTAAAAACTAATGTTTTATTGTAGGGTTCCGTCAAGTATTTTGCTTTCCAAAAGGGTTCCATCACCAAAAAAGTTTGAGAACCGCTGATCTAAAATAAGTCCTAGGAATACAGTAGTGTCAACAAGTTCTAATTCCTCGTTCTTTATTAAAATAGAACCAGATTCATTGTTTATATTCGGAAGTGAGAATTTCACCCATTTTCTTTTTTTTCCTATTAATAAGTAAATTATTCACTGTAAATCATTTTTCAATTTTAGAGATATCAATGTTTATCGAGTGGCGATCTTTTAATTTTGAATAATAGATGTGTATCATCTACAAATAGTGCTATCTCATGAATGTCTTTAATAAGACTACGTAAGTCATTAATATAAACTAAAAGCAGAAACGGACCGAAAATCGATCCCATGCAGACCACGGATCCAGACGATCTTAGATCATTGACTCCATCCTCTGAACCCTATCAGTCAAATATGATATCAAAAGGTCGAGTGTCCGACCCGTAACTCCAAAATGATGTAGCTTCCTGATCAGCGTTTCGTGATTTACACAGTGAAATACCTTGGAGAAATTACAAAATATTCTTTTCGCATTCCGCGAATCCTTCCAACCTTCAAAAATTATTTTCAACAAACTCAACACCAGCATCGATTTTTGGGCGACTCCGTGTAAAACCGAACTGTTTTTTAGACGTTAAAATCTATACATATTTAATGAAAATAGGTTGTCTTTGTTCGCCAATCACGTAAAAACTACTAAACGTATAGAAATGGGATTGGGACCATTCGATGCGGAATGATTTGTAGATGGTTCTAAGCTACCCATTTTTCGAATTCCGTATTACCCAGCGAAGCGGGCGGGACAGCTAGTATTACTATAAAAATGTAGTATAAGTTGATTTGGTATCAACTTTTCAAAAATTGTTCTTAATTTCGGCGTTATACATATAAACCTAAAGTTAGTGGCTAATATATTAATAAAGCCTAAACTTAGATTTGCTATCGCCTTTGAATATGGGAACAACTACTTTCTTTCATCAGATCAGGAAACATGCCATTATTCAAACATTTATTAAAAAAGCGCCAAATGCGGTGCAATACAATCAGTAACGGAGTTTATTTAGTTTTGCTAATTCCGATCTTTATGACACCTCAAGTTGTTTACATTAAATTTTGCTATTCTATAATTTATCTATACTAATATTATAAACGCGAAAGTTTGTAAGGATGGATGTTTGTTGCTCTTTCACGCAAAAACTACTGAATGGATTTCGATGACACTGTACAATAATATATAGCTTACACATTAGAATAACACATAGGCTATAATTTACAAAGATATAGTGTCAATTATTCAAAATATAACGATAAGTGTCAAGTAAGCAGGAAAAAACCTGTCATCTGCGAGCTATTCTGGCGTGCGCCGCAAAAACCGTTGGAATCACACGTATATAATATATAATGGAAATTTTTATCTTAAATAATCCTACAAAGAAGCTCGCGACAGCATATATCTATCTTTTATGTGTAAGCCATTATCGCCAAAATAGTGAACCATAAATACAATATTAATTGATAATTTATTTCTAACGCACATTTGGCAGTAACAAATTGATCCTTATATCAAAATAAATACTTTTATCGCATCTGGTGTTTAAAGTAGATAAACTTTGTCTTTTACACTCCATCATTTGGACTAATATTTGAATAGTTATGACGAATGACAAGCGAGTGCGCGATGTTATGGTGCGGTCAGGCGGCAGGGTCAGACCATAAAGGTAGCAGGCATACATTTGAGCACGCGATGTTTTTCTCACGGCCAGGTCTATGTGGCTTGCTCACGCGTTTCTAAATCGCAAAATCTGTATGTTTATAGAGACCAAAATAAATCGTTTAACGTTGTTTATAGGAATATATTGCAGTAGCCACCTATAACTTTTGCATTACCATCAATCATCATATATTTCCGTACCTATCTATCCTTACAAACTACAGCGTTTATAATACCTATAATACATATTAGCGAGTTCATCTTAAAAAATACTTAGTTCCAATTTACATACATTACACAATATAATTGTTCGAACACTTATAACTGGAGAATAGCTGGACCGATTTTCATTTTAATTAATAGTGATATTATGTGAAAACTGAAATGTATAAAAAATCAGTAGGTATGGATTATGTTTATCTTCCAACAATTTTTATGCAGTCGCTTTCTATTGCTTTAAAAAACATCAGCCATGTAAACAAAATAGCTACGAATATATAGGGGCTGTGGTTATATCATCAATGTGTATAAATTGGCTCTATAAAAAAAATTCTATATGAACAAGATAAAAGAATACATTTTATTCCTACGCGGGCGGGCAAAAGCTAGTTATTAATATAATTTGTTTAAGTCATGATACAAATACGTTTAAGTTTTCGAATAGTTTCTAAAATACTCATTAAATCTCTCGCTTTTATTAAGGTTCCGAGTCAAAATGGCAAAAACGGAACCCTTATAGTTTCGTTTTGTCCTTCCGTACGTCCGTCCACATGTTACAGGAATTTTATTCAAAATCTACATGACGTATGTTCATGAAATTTATAGTGTGGATGTAATGTATAAGCCATTATATAATTTGGAAGTTAAATAACGAAAATAAATATTTCTAGGTGGGAGGGCACTCCATACATGTAACAGAAGTTGAAAATTTTTTTTCGGCGAACATCAACGTATAGCACATATTTCGACAGTTCTTTTAAAACAGTTTAAGGAATATAAGCAATTTTTGAATGATTTCATGAATAATTGAATGAATAATTTCGGAAATAATCGCTCCGAAAATTGCGGCAATTTTGTCCCCCACCCCGTCTACCTTTTCTAAACCGTATATTCAAAAAAAAAAATTAAAAAAATAACGAGGATAACACTTAATAACTATCTTCATCGAAAATGATTTTGAACATGGTCAAATGTACTGTTTTTGGGTTATTGCCGAAAAACTGCACTTCTCAACAAAAGGACGTAAGTGCCATGAAGATATGTTCTTTTATGATGCACTTTAATTTGCACTAGTTCGATAGTAACATTCGGCATACCTACTTGTTTTCCTAGTTATAGGCGACTATAGTGCTAACGACTATTCTGTGCGGAAAACATGGAAAAAGCGTATCAGCGTACAATTTTTATCTGTAGTACATTTATTTGTAACAATGGCTTCGGAACTCTGTAATGAATTTGATCCGACATGCTCTTGGCCAGTTTTTTTATTATGTGTTCTTCCTTCAAAAAGGTCATACAACTTCTTCTTGCTTTTATGTATTCCCACTGTTGCCCAATCACTGAACGATAATGACTCATTTACTTTAATAATTCTCGTTTCAAAAGTATTGTCGTATTCATACCTTATTACATGAAATATTGATTTATAGAATTCCTTGGAATTGTCACAGCATTGTAGTTCCGGAATCCTCTGCACGACGCATTTTCTAAATTCTACCAACCATTTTTTTTCATTGGAATGCACTTTTTTAACTATTCTTAGATTTCTTTTAACTGGTAGTTTAAAAGGCACTATTTGACCGCTGTGGTCTGATTTTTAATTATTGATAATATATTTCTTAAGTGTTTCGACATTTGTATAAATATTATCAAGACATATCTTAGAGATAGACGTGATTCTTATAGGCTCCAAAAATAGGTTTGACAGATTGTAACACCCAAAGAACTTCAGAATTTTACCACTGTGATTGGTGACATTTCATAGGTTTAAATTAAAGTCTCCGCATATTATAATGTATTTGCTTTTGTCACTTATCTCATACAAGGCTCGATCCGTAATCGATTCAAACAACTCATAAGGAGAATGAGAAACCCCGTATATGCTCATTACAATAAACCGCTCGAGTTTCAAACAGGCTATCTTCACAATATCAGTCCTTTTCTTAAATTTTAGATTATTACGGATAACAATTAAGGAATCGTCATGTGATGAATTCTCTCTACTGAAGGACCTTGCAATCTAGTGATTAGGAAAGCCAAAGAGAAGCTAATCGTTTCTGAGCCAATGTTCTTTAATAATACTATATCCATAGCACTATCCACGAATAGTTCAACTTCCAGCTCCATAATTATCATTTCCTAAATATTCTGATGCAGCAGGTTGAGAATGTAATTATTAAAATTTTTATTATTTCTAATCATTACATTAGGGCGAAATCGATGCAATAATACATTATTCGATAATACACTAGAGCCACTCTGCTTTCTTAACAATTAATATGTTAAAATCTAGAGGGTAAGAATATGTAAATTGCCTTTGTCGAAACCCTGTTTATTTTGAATTACTAAGTTAGGATCTCTTTCTGTCGAAGCGGCTTGTTTATAAATATTTTATTTATAAATATTTTAAATAAATAGTTTATAAATAAATATTTTATTTATAATCAAGCCGCTTATAACATAAAACGTTATGTTACGTTACGTTAAGTTATAAATATTTTAATTTTGCTTTTCTGACAAATGATTTAAATATAGAAAAGCGGACAAGATTGTTTTTAGATTAATTCAATGAGACAATTCCAGAAGGCGGAAAAAGAGACAATAATATATTTTCGACGCACACCAAAATTAATTCCAACCAATATAAATTGGAGTATCCTCGCTATGCTTATCTAATAAATTTTTATTTAAAATAAAATTTTACGGGGACTCTTGCACTCCACACTGTAGTGTGGAGTGCGAGAGTCCCCCGAATAGTAAATGTTTTTTTGTTTTCATATTTTTTTATGTATATCGTAAATATTTTGTATGTCGCACCACTACGCAATCAAGATCCTGATCGATATCTTATTCTCGATTCAGATCTTAGTCCTGCTCTCGTTGTCAATTTTTTTCATTCTCCATCCTGATAGCAGTCCCGCTTTTGATTCCTTTTGATCCTCGTCCCGTTCTCAATTTCGGTTCTGATTTCGCTTTCGATTATGATCCGATTCTCGATTCTGCTCTTCATGATGATGAAAATTTATTTTGGATAGGGTTTGTGTAAAATCCATTCGTAGTGAGTGTCTATGTCCCGAAAAGACTAACTATGCCCAAGTTTAAGTCTATCGGACTAATCGTTTCGGAGATCTCTTAATGAATCAGTCAGTGGTATTTCACTTAGGTATATGTATATATATTGTGGAGTGTAGCTCTAAGGGGTATCCTTCTGAATCTTTGATGAATTCCAGGAATTCGATTATTTAAATAAAAGTTAGGTAGAAGACCGTATTTATTGATCGGTTCTTCAATGTCTCTCCTTACGAATGTCAGTACTATCTTTCTATCGTATTACAGATACCAATCCACTGTTCTATCACTATCAAAGCTTGTGAACTTGCGCATGAGCCCTCGACTGTTTTTCTACGTTTCAGTCTCTACTACTTGTCTTGTTTTTCACGAGCTTGGATTCTACTATTCTCTTCTTCTTTCGTAATCAAATTTTGAATCGAACGCGAACTCTCATTTGCGAGACTAAGCACGGAGGCTGGATTCCTCACATGCCACCTACTCCTAGCCTAACTACTACATATGTATATAAGCGAAATACCACTGACTGACACTAATTGAAAATGAGATCTCCGTAATGATTAGTCCGATAACCTTGAATTTGGGCATAGTTACTTTTTTTGGAACATAGACGCTCACTAAGAACGGATTTTACACAAATCCCATCCAAAAAAATCGCTAAATCGCTAACGTTCGACAGATAACAATGAAAACTAACATGAAAACAGACATGCTACTATAGTTGAACACGGAGAATGTCTTTGTAGTACTATTCATAGTCGTAAAGTACAATAATTCTTTTACAATTTTTTATAAAATTTTGACAATTTTGTGAAATGTTTTCCCTACAATTTAGCACATGTTTTTTATGTGAAACATCTATACGCGCGTAAGCCTGGGGCGTTTGAGTGGCTGATGTGTAGTGATTGCAAAGCACAATCCGCACAAGCGATATAGATATGATACATTAACACAATAAGTACAGGAGGAACATGCGAATGAGAGAGCAAAAGGAATTAATACATGTATAAATGTTTATGGAGTTTTTTTATAAATAAATTAATTACGTTTTAAAAGGACCTCAAAATAAAGTTTGACATTAATTCGTTCTTTAATTGATTTATTGACATATAATTTAAAATAATATAAAAATATATATATTATTATTATTTTATTTATTGTGACTTCACCATATTATAATTTATAATTAATAAAATTGACTTGAAAGTATTTAAGTTAATTACTAAGTAATTGACAGAATTCCTAAACAATTGGAATCAGTGAAATATTATTAAATCGAAATATGTTTTCTATTTATAAATATAAATACTCGTTAATTATTATTATATTTAAAATAATATGAAAAATATATTAATTTTATTAACAAAGTTTATTACTTTAATACATATTTACTTTATTGGGATTTCTTAATTATAAATTCTAATATTTACTTAAATGTTTCACAACTTCCGGGCGTCCCGTTATGGCGAAAAGTCTTTTTTGTTCTTAAGCGTAGCAAAGCACTGTATTTATATATAGCTGCTTAAACTTCATCACAGAACTGCCTCGATCCATCTACCAGAAGTCATCTGGCTATAGATAATTAGTGCAACCCTTACGAAGCTGAGGTGGTTCGCTACCATCCTCTCAAAGCATTGAAATGACTTTAAATTTTGGTTTAAGTAACTGGAACTTGAATAATAAAACATTTCAGTGTTAGGTCTTCTCCATAAAGACCGTTATATTCATTTTGATGGAAGCTTTTCTTTATAGTTTGATTTTTAATTATAAGTTAATGATTCCATCACATTTTTAAAATACTTTTTTTCTTAAGATTAGTTTCTATTATGTGTTTTCTTACCAAGTTTTATCAGTCAAATATAAATATCTCATTTAAAAATGAGTTGATTTCTGTTTAAGACTTTCGTAATATAAGAGTTCGTTAAATATCAATATTTGCCTTTAATGTGTCAATCACAATAACATCAAATATGAATCAACAATTGAGATGTAGATTAGATGCTAAAAACTATTTTTCTCTATATACATCTGCTATCCAATTTATTTAATAAAAACTTTATAACTAATGTTCATGATTTATATTTATACTTAAATAAGGGGTAAGGAAATATAAAAAAGAATGAGAAACTAATTAAAAAAAGAAAAGTCATACTAAGTCCATAATGAGACGCATTTTTGATTCCATTGTAAATGAAACAACAAAACTGAAATCATTTGGCACACCCCATACTAAATATCTAATTGAAGACAATTTATTTATACAATTCTTCTGGAATTTATAAAAAAATTATTTCTGATATTATCAGTTTAATATGTGCTTGACAAGTGACGACTTAATATTCTAGCAAGAACAATATTAGATTATCAAAGCCCTTAGTTTTAAATCTATAAGAGTATTTGAGAATAGCAATTTTCGCAGCAAATAGAATAAAGTAATATAGTCAAATTTCTAATAAATTTTATACTTTATTAGATACCTAAATACTTATCTAAGTAATTTTGTAAAAAAGTATTTGTTTTTTTGCAAGTTGTAACTAAGTCTTCAACATAAACAGTTTCACCATAATCATGTCTTATTTCAAAATAAGATAAAAAATCAGTTATTAAATACTACATGTATTTAAAATTGCCAGAACATTACTACCAACTTTCTAGATATTGCAAAATTAGACAAAAGTAAAATAAAACTGTAAATCAATGATGAACTTTATTGTACGTAACATCATGTAAATTGAGTCTTAGGCTAACCATAACCATATTCAACCCTTTTCGAAAGCTAAATAATATGAGAATGAAAATAGAAAGTAATTTTAAATGCAAGTTAAAAAATGATGATGGCAATTCGGGGCCCTTAGTCCAGAAGCTCTTAGGAAAAAGACAGCACTGATCTTAAATCCTATTTGTGAATGTAGCGTCTAAAAATGAAATACTTTAAAATCATAAATAGTAACTATTTATTACATATCACATTAGTTTCTAAATTCTGTGAACAAATTATTGATGTTTCCTTGATGTTAATTTTTTGCCCCAAAAATCCAAATGACAAAATAAATGCACAACACATAACAATATATTTTAGTATACAATAGAACACATTAGCCAGCATATAAACAATAAAGTTTCATATTTCATATTATTATGCAATGATAAATCGGATAATAGTCTTCGCCTCCCAAGGAATCCGTTATTTCTTTCCTCCAGGAGGCTGTAGTGGTTGACCACGATCTTTCCCACGTAGCTTTATTCCAATTGCTCTTTCGATTTTACCAAGAACAATGTTATTAGGAATACCCCGACCAGCTTCATAATCATTTACAATTTGAGGTTTTTCACAAATTTTCGTAGCCAATTCTTTTTGACTCATTCCTTTTGACTGCCTTCCTTGCATTATTAACTTCCCCAAATCCAATGATACCTTTTCATGTCGTAATTCCTCGGTTTCTCTGTCAAGTTTCGCTGTATTTTTTGTGGTTACATGCTGTTTATTTGTTCCGGCTCCATACTTTTGTTGAGTTTCAACTGGTATGCCTTGTCGACGAGCAGCATTGACAGCTTGTTCAGTCTTTAACGCAGATGCCTTGGGAGGCTTTTTTCTTAGAATAGTAACAGTATCCCAGTCGGACATAATGCTGATGAAATTATAAATAGGTTTTAAAGATAATTTCAAATTCTTTTTAATAACTCACAGACAACACGACTTAGCAATAACTTTACGGACAAGAATTTATGTTAGTGCTACCAACGTACAGATATTTAAGAATTTTGTCTATTCCTCTGAGAAATAGACCAAAAACAATTAGGTCAAACACATATAAGAATATACACGTGCATTTTACGATTGTTTGTAAAGTCAGTGATAGCATAAATTCGATAGTAATAAATTCGACACGTATATATGTAATATTATTAGAACTGCAAAGTATTCATATACAATAATGTATTAGTGCTCCAAAAAAATATATAAAATTTTATAAGTGCATGAATATATGTTTTCGTGTATTTTGTGCACGTAGTTTTCCGAAACTATTAATCGAATTGTAGCCAATTTTTTACTGGCTTATATTTACTTCAATTTAGGGAAGTTTGTAAGTTTTATCTAAATCGGTAAATTAGTTTTCAAGATATGGATTAATACAGATAAATGCGATGGCCTGGCGTAAACTGTGAATGTGGTGTTAAAGAGAAAGCATCTCAAAATTTTCTTCAAATTTTTGGTGCATGTTAGAAAAATCAAAACGATCGAAACCAAACTGGCCTCCTGGTACAAACTCGCGGAGAGAACAAAAAATTAACAATATGGCTGGGCAATCCCATACGACCTATTGGTGTAGAATATTATTATTTAAGCGCATTTCTAGGTTTTACTTAAAACTAGAAATTATAAAAATAATTTAAAAAATTGGTTGTCTGTAAAGCCGGTTTACGAGCGATAATTTTACGTGATAACGTCATAAGAAAAATTTGATGAAAAATTGCATGCTTTTTATGAATTGAATTGAATTATTATCACTTTCCGCAATTGTTGTAATAAACAATAGAAATCACATTAACTTTTCACTTCACTTGATAAACAGTTGACAAAACAGGTCACGTGTAGGTTGTATGCGGTCGCTGTCTCTTTTCTACTCGGACGCATCAGCCGATGGAGTGAAAGAGAGATAGTTTGTTTCGCGTTCTCTCTCGCACGTTCGGCTCAGGCGTAACGCGACAATGAGTCATGCTTTTCGTGCGTGCAGAGGGCGTTCATCGATTTATAAAACGTTATCACCTCAAAAAAATTATTGAACTGACTTTAAAAAAATTAACTCAAAATTATGTTATAATATTTTTACACAAAATCAATAATAATAATATAAGCTCACGCCTATTTCGCAGAAGGGCAAGCAGAGACTATAAATTTCTATATGGTACGATCTTTGCTTATCTCTCTGACCTCACTGACATTTATCAATCTTTTCACCCAAGCTCATTGATTTCGGGTGCTTAAAATTTGACCCTTTCTAATATGGTTTTCTAGGATTTTCAAGGGTGACCCTTGCTGGCCTTTTCATCACACACATTAGCTCTATAAATTTGTTTCGTCAGTCTACTTTCATTCATCCTTTCCAGATGGCCAAACCACCACAGCATATATCTTTCTCCTCTAGTCACTACATCGTCTTTCAAACTATACCGCTTTACAAAATTAACAACAAAAACAACATCAAAAGTAGCTATGAAACAAATTAGGGGCCTACGATTTTTTTGAGGTCGATTAAGATTTAAAATAAGTGCTGATATGGACAATGGCACATCTATCAAATACAAAAAAAGAAAATCCGCTGTATTAACAAAAACAAAAGCACAACTTTGTTATTGACAAAATCTAGCATAAATATTATATACAAATAAGTAGGTATGCATGTAAGTTATATAAAGCTATAACTTAAGCGCATTTATCATGTGCTGTATTAACGTTGCTCCATAATAAACATTGATGTGACGGTAGATACCATATAAAATGAAGCCAAGAAGAGATTTTTTCTAAAAGAATAACATAAAATATGTTTCTACTTGTACATAAAAAATTGTCTGTTATGTAAAATGTCTTTTAATTCCGTTTTATGTTGGATATACAGTTACTATTTTGATCAAGTTTTATGTTCGATGGCTTTGCTAATACTGACGCAAAAAATTGTAGATCTCTAATTTGTTTCGTACGTAATTTTGTTGTGGCTGGTTAATTTCGTATATACATAAAGACATTACTGCACAATAAAGTGTTAATTTTTTTAAAGGTAATCAATTTTTTTAAACTACTGTTTTACGTAAGAACACATGGCAAATAACGATTTTTGATGATTCATAACATATAAAACTTTCATTCATTATGTACACTACATAGTTTTTTAGTTAATTAATTATCACTGTCATCAACTTTATAAACAACGGTAGAGTTATATGAAACGTACAGTGCAATGGTCGTATGAACCGTGTCTCACTTTAACCTGACCTAATCGTATCATTTTTGGACAATTTTACACAAAGCACTTTATGTAATCAAAGCCATTACAGACTGACAAACAGCAGATTCGTTAAAGTTATCTTCGAATTATGGAACGTGGCCGCTGACCATGGCAATGTTTATCTCATTATGTTATAAACGTTCCCTGTTACCAAGTCAGTCAGTCACGGAAATTTATTCAAATGACTTAGAAGACTTAAATACAATATACATAAAAATATTGAATTATTCAGCGCATGTAGGGCTTGATTGCATAAACACATGCCAGAGATGCAACACCAAAGAACTAAACTTACTTTGTTCTTTAGTCTATACATTTGTAAATATGTATGTGGTTGAGATTTTATCATGATAATGGAGAATCCTACTACGAGATTGTTTTTGCCGAATTTTTTCCAAAACAAGAGGCAAACAACTGTTAGTATATCAGTCAGCACTGACTGCTTTATTATCTTCTATAATAATTGTTGCATAATGACTTATTAATAAGAAGAAAGAGGTCACTATCTTTTTTTCGACACCTCGACCTCATTTTACTTTAGTAGGCAACTCCTAGAAAGAAACGAAACTCCCTGAGCAGACTGTTTTTTTTTTGTTTTGGGACTGTAACAATAAATTCATCTTTCGTCACCTGTAACCAGTTCGTACATAGCATTTGAGTCATCAGCGGTAATTCTTTGCATCATTTTACAACACCAATTGATACGAGGGAGTTTATAAGCGTCGGTCAAATTATAAAGTATTCACCGAGTACACAGCTTTCTGACTGCTAAATATTTATGAAGGATTTTGTGCATTTGGCTCATACCGATACCTAGACTTATTCGAATCTGTTGGTAGGTTACTCTTTTGCCAGTCTCTATTATGAGTCACATACCAATGATGTTGTCTTCCGTCGTCGCCATAGTAGGACGTACCTCGCGTATGTCGTCAATCAAATTAGTACGACAACGTTTGAACTAGTTAAACCGTGGGAAGCGATGAAGCTTCATAATGAAAGGCAAACCGGTCTGTTATAACTTTCATATTGGTTTAAATGACAATAAAATTTATAGAAAATCATTGCACAAGATGTTCTCACGTTTAATTTATGTTGACGTTAAACAAACAATTTTATTTTTGCTGACTAATTTGTAAAGCAAATGACCGATGAATATAATATACATAGGAAAATTGGAAAATACTTCTTTTTCTCAAATTTAAATATGACTTATTATTTTACAGTTTTAAGTGACCAAAATGACCTACGTAGAGTACTATATTCTAAATATAATAAAAGTAGATACCAATAAAAGTATAACCAGAAAAATATTTATCTTTTGTCAATATAGATAATTATTAATAAACCAACCTGTACAATGATTGTATTTCTTTTAACGGCACTGCCGCTCTACCACTGCTAACTGTCTTCTGATATGTATAATATCTCCTATTACTTTTGTGTAAAGGTAACGCAACGTGGAAGCGTCCGCGTTTTTTGTTTGTGAAAAATTTCTTGACGCCACCAGAATAAGTTTTCAAAGTATGATAAATGTCGAATTTACTTACAATCAACTAGATATACGATAAAAACTAGATTTATTATTTAATGTATATAAAAAATAATTTTATTTTTTACAATACCAACATAAAAGTCGCAAATTAATTGTAATGGGCAACTCTCTTTAAGCTCTATTATGATGATCCATGAAACGTTGTCTATTTATAACCTTTTCAATAATTTTAAATTTAAAAGTGGAACAAAATCCACTCTATCTTGATCAGTACTCTTGATTGAACAAACTTTAAATAGTCCAAATGTATTAGAAAGCAAATCCAAGTATTGAATT
Organism: Eumeta japonica; assembly: GCA_005406025.1. Lineage (NCBI taxonomy): Eukaryota > Metazoa > Arthropoda > Insecta > Lepidoptera > Psychidae > Eumeta > Eumeta japonica. The sequence continues at coordinate 398,609 of BGZK01000405.1, forward strand.
TTATTGTCGGAGAAATTTATGGACCAGTTTTTCATTTTTATTTATTATACAATAACGAAGAACATTGATCGGATAATTATAAACAAACAACAGATAAGCGAATTATTTATAGAAAATTCGTAACTAATTTCGATGGCCTCGGAAATTAATTGAATGCAAATCAATTTCATATAGATATATAGTATTTTATTGATTTTCAAAAAAAAGGATAAGTACGTAATGCTAAACTGGAAATTGTATGAAGTATGTTATTGATATAATCATAAAGATTTAAGTAATATAGAGTGGACATTCGCAATATTACTATGCAAAAGCTTTAAATCTCTCGTGTCACTAACTTGCCTAGTTGCACTGTGACGTATGAGATTCATTTTTTGAATCAACTGGTTTGAGTCGAAATTGTAGACTAATGACTTTGTTCGACTTAGGACGATACCAATATTTAAGTTTCTCTATGTAGTTTATGTACACATGAATGAAATAAAAAAATATGTCAAGTGTAAAAAAAACAGCAAACAGCAAATGCGTTTTTTTTTGTACAAAATCGGTACATTAATAAAAGTTGGAAAAGGGCACTGAATGCACTGTTTATTTTGGTTCCTTAAATAATCTGATTTTGTTTCAGAGATATACGTTTATGAATTTTCACTTTCTAGGCATTATAAATGAGTGTTTACGACTCTGGATCTGAAGAAGAATTAATTGTGTATGCTGAAATGGATGACAATATTGATATAGAAAAATACAGAAGTGTTCATGTATTAGGTGTCGATACAAGGAATCCTATGATGCAGATGGATGACACATTTTTCATGGGTGTGTTGACAAGTTGCCATTTTACAATATTTATCAAATGTTGAATATAAAGTATGTCTTTTTTTAGCTTAAGCATCATAAAGCAAAAAAGTATTATTAATATAAAAGTGTTGCAAGATTTTGGTGTTTCAACATTTGGTATTTTTGTAACAGAATTACATTATATTGAAAGTTTTCTTATTAGATATATTAACATCTCCATTCACACTAAAAGCTAAGATGAGATAATGAATCGAGACAGAACTATAGTACTATTAACAGTAAATTCAAAGAAATTAAAGTACTATTGGACACTTAAAAAGATTCAACTTTAATTATTAATTTCTTGGAAACTATTATCAACTACAAATTTCTTGTGTGATTCTTTTTTAAAGTTAGGTACTCATTATCCTTGTAAATCAGCAATTATTAAGATTGCCTTATAAATATCTATAAAAAATGCATATGTTGTTTTTAAGTATTAAATTAAACATTGATTATAAATTCTTTCATTTTTGCTGTACAATTGACTTTCCCTCAGCTTATTATTGTTCTAGTTTCTTATCTGTAATTCTCAACATGTTGTTGAGAATTACAACATTCTCAGTTATTTTTTACTATGTACCTCATAAAGAGAGAATATAGTGTGAACCTTGTATGGTGTGTAACCTAAAAAATATTCTTAAATAATAAACGATAAAATAATGTTGCCCTATCATTTTTTATTTTAATAAGGAAAGTTAAGTGTACAAAGAAAAAAAAAATCATCAATTTCCACACTCCAGATGGATGTAGATTGACTTCAATGCTAAATTCTCTTGTCATTTGTTACTGTTGGGGTTCTTTATTGTTATTACAGAGTATAAAATTTCATCAACATTTTTCTCTTTTTTTCTCAATGTTTATTTAAATTACACAAGATTTTATCTGAAAATAACAATCAGTATTTTTAAAGAGATAATGCTTTCAATTGTTTACCATATACCATTTTTTTTTCTACTACATAATAAAATCTAAATATATCTTTGCTTTGACATTAATAAACATTATTGGTTTACTGGACAATATAAAAACATTTTCAATAAACCAATTACAGAAAAAGAAGTCTTTACTTTATTATTTATCATTGCTCTAAGATTAATTACATACATTATTGCTAATGTGCACTTAAAAAAATTTTAAAGCGGTTGACCCTGCGACTTCCCACTATTTTGGAATTCAAAATGCTTGAAAATGTACTCAACGTAAATTTTAGAGCTGTTCAAGCTCAAAATATAGCTTTTTTTTTTTATACATTTTAATTTCTTTGAACTTGAAATATGTTTGTTTGTTTTTAGGTCTTTAATTTTGAAAACATTATTTTCAAAATGTAGAAATTTACTATTTAATTGATTTGTTAGCAACCCTAAAGTTTCTTGCTATATATGGAGTGAGTGCAGATGGATGAATTTTTCAGTTTTTCTAACTCGAAATATAATTTTCCATGTATTTTTCAAGTTTAAAATGTATCTATTCATTTTTTAAGTTTTTAATTTTGAAGATATAAGTTTCAATATGTTAAATTTATAATTTCATTAACTTGAAGCAACTCTAAAATTTTCTATTGTACATATATACTTCATGGAAATTTATTATCAGACGTTTGCCTTCAACATACATCATGCAACCCACAGCTAAGTCTCAAATCTGTTGTTCGACAATGAATCCAGATCCAATAAATTGAATATTGATTTGAGAGGGTTGACAGATATCAAACACCTAAGCAAGTGTTAATATTTTTATTTACCTTAGTCCGTTAAATAGTCGTATTGTTATTTCTACATATGTTTCATGTCATTTTTTGATACTGTATTTATTTTAATGTATCATTTTGTTGCTTGCTTATTTCAACCGACTTCAAAAAAGGATGAGGTTCTCAATTCAACTATGTTTTTTTGTATGTTATGTGATCATTCCACCAATTGTGAATTGACATTGATGATTCTTTTTTTGTTTGGTAGGTCATACTTCATAGGTGGTCCCATATAAATTGTATCGAACTTGCATTTAAAAAGTGCAAAATAAAATTAATTAAAAAGAAAACAAATACCACTTCAACTAAACTAAAAAGTAAATGATAAAATTAATTAAAATAAAAATCGACTTCAAAACTAAACTTATATACACAAATTTAAATTAAAAAGTAAAAAAATAATATTTTACTTCAAAGCAAGAACCTTAAAGGACAATCAACAAAATTATAGATACCTATATATCTATTTAATATTTATAAACAGTTATTTTTGGAGTCGGTGTCAGCCAGAGAAAAATAATGTTGATAGATATCTACTCAATTATTCTATTTATATATGAATGCAAAATCGGCAAAAAAGCACATCAACATTTTTATGCATTACACACAATCATCAACGTCTTCTAGCCGTGTTCGGGCATTTCACTCAGCCACATCACCCCGCTATCGCCCTACTTCGGCCACCCAACGCTGCGCACGCCGCCGCTCTGTACCGTTCGAAATTTTTTTGCAAAGGTAGGATCAAAGTGTCCTTAGCTGGTACCAACTCTAAAAATAACAATTTATAAATAGATGTATAAGTATCAATAACTTTCTTGATCATCCTTTAAGGCTCTTGCTTTGATGTAATTAAAATATTATTTTTACTTTAAGTTTGTACATATAGGTATAGTTTTGAAGTCGGTTTTTTTTTTTAATTAATGAAACAAACTGTTGAAACTTTTTGAAAGTTTCAATAGTTTGAAACTATTGAAAGTTTTTGGAAGGAAACTATTAAAAGTTTTTCAAAGCATTTCAATATTGAAGAAGTTTTATAGAATTGTTTAGTTTATGTTAAAGAAAATCAGAATGCAATAAAACATTTTAGATTGTCATCTTTTTAAAATGTATGTTTGAATTTCTAGTGGTCTTGATACTATTATAAATTAATTTATTTATAAGAATAAAACCTTTAACTTTTTTTTTAGTTTTATAAATTTAAAATTATTATTGATATGTGTTTTAGAGCTTCAAAATTAATTATCCAAGAATAACATTGTCTTCGAGAATTTTAAACTATGATTTTCAATATTTAATGTAGTTTGGATGAAAAATTTAAAATTTGTTAGTTGGAAAATTTATACAATATTATTTTTCAAAAAAATAATGCATAACATTGTGTTAAAAACAATTTCAATATGTTTTGGAAGTATATTGTAATTTTAATTTTTTTTAGTGTTTGACATAGTTTTTAGAAAATAAAAATTATTATGTAGTCAAAAATTGATTGGTTGAAAAATTATGAAGCATTCTTAAAAAAAATTGTATACTTCCTAATTACTTAAAAACTTCAAAATGTAAGTTTCTCATTTATTACAGGGAAATATGAACCATCTTTGGGAACATATATGTTTTTCGAAGAAGATCCAGATGCTCAATCATCAGACCCGCTGTTTGATAAACTACCTGAAAAATGCTTAAAATATCTATGTAAATCTAGAAAAGTAATCAAATTTGAACAAACTTATGTTGTACCAAAGGAAGGCATGGGTAATTTGTGTAATATTTAAATAAAAATAGAACAGGAATATATATTATTGACTAGGAACATTTTATCAATTTGATTAGACAAAAATGTATATTTATTAGAAAGTGCCATGTTGGCTACTTTCTCATGAAAATAAAAGAGTAATTTTACTAGTATTGTTTGAAATTTTTTAAAAATCTTACCAACCAACCCAAAAATCTTTTTCTTAATTTAGTTTGAGCTTTGTCTTTGTTTGAACTCAATCAACTTTGTATGGAGAAATGATTTAATGTACCATGAATTAATTTTGAAAATTCATTAATAGTGATGTCTCAATAAATTCAATTCAAATTCAAACTCGTTTCATACAAGTATTGATGACCGAATCTTGAAAATATCAGCACTAGATATAAGCAATATTTAGTTTTATGTTCCACAAATTAAACAATAAAATTGTTCTTTGCTTAGAATGATTCTCATATTATTATGCATTGAAAACATAGAAGTTAACAATATTTAATGTTATATTCAACAACTAAAACAATAAAATTTTTCTTTATTTTCAATGATTCTCATATTATTATGATGTTCAAATTTTGAAGTATCTATTTATAAGAATATTAAATTTCATATTTTAATGGAAAGCCTTTTTTTATAGATCAAGAGTTACAAAACTGTTTACAAGAAAAAGAAGAAAATATAGAAATAGCCAATTTTCCCTCTATGCAAGTAGCTATTGAAAAATTTAAAACAGAATGGGATCCTGATAACGTACAAAATTCATACTTTGACTGTGAACAGTCTGCAGAATCATCAGATACTCTAGAAGACACTAAACAAACGGTTCAAGAATGTCTGGCAAATGTAAGGCATGAATGCAACAGTGATCAATAGTTTTAAATAAAATATATTTCATGAATTATGATGTATTTTGATTAATTAAACACTATGAAGATTTCTCATCCTTCTATCATGTAAGCCTGCCTTCTAGCACATGGTAGATACTACTGTGAGAATCACATTTGTAGCTTTCTATATGTGCTTACCTAGTAAAATTATTAAACCAAAGTTTTCATGAATGTTATACTAAGTTCTCTGAGAGTGCCCCTGAATCCCTTGTGATAAAATATTGCTAGCTATGCGCATAAACTAATTAATTACACAATAACGCTTAAAAAAATAGCGAATGGTACTCTGTAATTCTTGTAAACAACGCGTTGGCATTGTTTGTGCGAACGTTCAACGCATCCAAATTGCAATAAATATAATTTATTTTTTTTAGAATATTTGTTAATATGTAGATATGAAAAGATTAATTCTTTTTTTAGAGTGTTAGAGCTATGTTGTGCGAAAATGGACTAGCTCGAACGGTGAAATACGGTCGTAAAGTAATAACTTCTGTTGTTGGCTTTTCGTTCAGTCAGTTAGAATTACTGTGACTCGTTCCTCCATCAGATACATGTTCTATTCCCACCCATAAGACCGGCGATGTACTGAAGACTTCTCTGGTGTTGTGAGCGTCCATGGGCGGTTGGCCTCCTGTGTGGTGACTCGCAAGCTCGTTTATTTCTCAAAAAAGATTTTAAAAATGTGTCGAAGATGACATGATTACCTTTTGTTTTTATAAATGATTTAAAGTAGGTACTATGTACATTTGGAAAATATTTTAAACCATTCGCCAAGGGGTATATATATATATCGGAATTCGAGCGCTAACCACTAACCTTCATTTTTGTGGTCAGTGCGTTCACAAGACTAGTGCGATCAACTAAAAATGTTAAAATGATTCTGTAGTGAATTATTGTACATATCTCAGCGTTGCTGAATACCTTCTGGTTTTCTGTATATTTACTTTTCATTCTTTTCACTCTGTTGGGATTATTTCGTAACATTTGATACTAGAAGTGAGATTGAGATGTCAAAAGGTGAGCAAGAAAGATGGGGTGACTCGGAGTTACGTTACGGCTCAGCAGATATTACGCTCTCCGTTGTCTCTGGAGGCGCAGACGAGCGACTCCAGACAATGGAGAGGCAGCGAAAACCGCTGTTCCTGTGACGTTTTCGGGAGTTGTGATTCTCGATTTGAGCATCTTGCCCATAGAAATTAGGAAGCAGGTTTACCAAGAGAACGAATAGGCTTTGGACCAGGCCTACTGCAGGTTCGTCGACTGGAAGAGTAGGCTTGACAACAGACTAGTCGACCTGATGAGCACGTTCAGCTTCCAGAAAAGGTAAAGATGATCCCCGAGAGAAGTAGAAGCAGGAGATCAACAATGTTCATGATCTATTTGACAGAGTTCATGATCTTAACATGAAGATCAGAAGACACAACAAGCAGCTTGTGAAAATCTCAGATAGTATTCATCAGTTAGAATGATAGATTACGAGCGCAATCTCTGTAGCTCCTGTAGCCACCAAAAATTCACCAGCTGGTAAGTTCAAAGTAATTTCATTTGAAGCAATCTCGTCATAGTTGTCTTAAAAATTGAAATTTGAGGCCGTGATGAGAGCAAATAGTTGAAAGAAAAAATAGGCTCAGACTGCTTTGGGACTTTGTGATGGCGCGTTCATGGTCCTAGATGCTCTGAGAGAGCAAATGATATACGAGCGACTAGTGGAAAGAGAAGCTGGGTATGGCGACGATCACTTGGAATACATATAATTACCGTGCTCAGCTTAAAGGGAGGAGGTAGCCCTAAACGAATCTTCGAATGGGAAAGTTGCTACGTAAGGTACATATCAAACTGTTACGCTGGAAATTGTTAACATCATTGTTTATACAAATTTTAATCGATGGCATACGGTTTATGGAGATTTACGCTACCGTTCGTCTACAGCATCCCACAACCGGTAGTGGCTCGTGTTTTTAAAGTTGAAGTAGTTCGATACGATCATTATTGTCGGAGAATCCGGAAAATGACAGCTAAAGACGAAAAAAATGAGAGGACCTTTCGCCTGCGGTGCTATCAATACGGAGAACAAGGCCATCTTCGAACTGTTTGTTCAAGACACGAACGAAGAGGGGTAAACATTAATTCGTACAACTCTTGAGCATTAGGGAAACGAGTAAATGCCAGTAATGTGAGACGATTGCTGGCTAATAGCCATAAAATTCCAATAATAATTTCAGAAGCTAGCATCGAGAGTAGTTTGGAAATCAATGGAAGGATTAATAGAATTTTGGGTCAATCTATGAACGACACGGATGCCAATCGCACTATCATGAACCCGCAGCGTGCATAACATCGTAACGAAGTCCAGCTGAAGTTCAGCTGGAGTCGCATTATCAAGTTTAATTTTTAACGGGCTCGCACATTTCTGTCCGAAGTGACGAAAAGGTCACTACAAAGTTAGAAAACAAAGAAGACCAGCATGTCATCACTTTTACAAAAATAGTGCATTAAAAAGCTTCTTCAAAAATGAAAGTATTCAATCTATGTCCACTTCGGGAAAAACGGAGGAACAACTAATTATTATCTAATACAATAATAATTATTAAACATTGTAAATAACACAGTATAGAAACTGTATGTATGAGATAAGTATATCATTAACAATAATCAGTTTGCAATATTAAAATATGTATGGTTTAGGTTATACTTAGATTATAATCCTAGCTGAAATTAAAAATTTGGAATTTAAACTTTTCATTAAAAAAATTATATAGTAAAGGCCATTGTACTGTATTTGAATATGTAAATGGAAGAAACTAGTGAGCCGTCACGGGACGCCTGGCAGATGTGAAACAACGAGTTTGTAAAGTAATATGCATGAAAGACAATATTACGACAGGACCTAAATATAGCATAGTGGAAAAAATTAAATTTGACGAATTTTTTATGGAAAATGATGACTATTTATTTTCATATAAAAATTCAATATTATATTTTATGCAAAAATTCAATATTAATTTCAAGTTGCCACAACTTATTTCATTTCATCTGTGACTTCAGTAATAGTTATATTCGATGTTTCCTCCTTCCTTTTTATTGTCTATTTTTTCAAATAAAACACAGGTTATGTATACCGTAGTAAATAGCACCATCGAACTAAGTGAAAAGGGAGTCGCACAGTCGTTTGCGCATGGTGATGCGTCGCGACATCGTACACACTACTACCTGTGGACTATATATATCTATAATATAGTATGGCGATCCGTTGCCATACTGTACACATTACTACATTTTGACTATATATACCATTGTATAGCGTGGCGACCCGTCGCCACGGCAAGCGTCACCACGTCAACAATCCGGTTTACCCTGCGTCTATAGATGTTTCACATCAAAACCATAAAATAGAACTGTTCGGCTATCAGGTTCTTTCATGTTATTTTAAAGTGTTGTGTTTATTTTATTAATTACTTGACATTTTGTATATATGAGCAAAAAAACAGCAATCCTTGAGTATCTTGCCTATTCTTTTCAAGATGAATCAGTAATCGGAATGGGTAATATCGAAAATAATTTATTAATGACGCATTTCTGGTATAATACCAAAAATTACGAAATAAAGATATCCTTAAATTGATTTGATAATAGCAAGACTGCAATAAGGAAACACCGAAAATAAAAAGCGTTTATTGGTTTGATATGGAAGATATAAGAAAATCAGAAAATATGAACGTCGTAAGTATTAACATGAACTTATAATATTTTTAGTCTCCACTTTTCTAGAATTATTTTGCGACGATTTATTGAATTTGTAAAATAATAATCCTCACGATAGTAGCTCTGATCACGACAAATCCCAGAAAACGAGAAACTGTTACGTCATTATTTAATACTACCAGTACTGAGTTTGGTATCGTCATTTAAAATTACAATAAATTCCGTTTTGCTAAAATGAAATAGCAAATTGTCATTGATGGCCAAATACAGTCAGTTATTTTTTTACCGATTTTAGTTTAGTTTTCACTTTTATATCTTTATCTATTTAGTGTACATACATGCAAACCAATATTTTCAATATCATTTAATTGTGCTTTTCTCTCGTGGCTGAAAATGGGCTACTATTTTGCTATATTATTTTGATATTTCGTATATAGTAACCCTGACTGTTTCAACAGTCTCAGGATGAATTTTAACTAAAGTGAGTTATATTTGCCAAATAATTTAGTTCCTTATTGCTATAATTCGAACGTCGAATATCGCAATTACAAATAAAAAATTGTGAGTAACCGATAGGCAGTTTCGGAACTGCTTCCGTCATCACAAGTCGCCATTTTCTTTATCGCCATTTCCTTCATTTCATGAGAAGGAAATCATAGTAAAGTGAGATAGAAAGTTGTAAAATTACTACTTATGCTATAAACTCTAACTATTATTGGATAATTACTATTACCAAAATATTGGGCAAAGGTCTATAAATAAGTTAAGGTATGTATATAAAGTTCTAGTGTAGTGTATAAATAACTTGTAATCATGTTTTGTAGTTCACAAGGCGTCCTGTCGCACAATGGCGTCTGTTTGATACTTGAAGCGTGTAATATAGATAATTCGTCATCCTTGTCTTACATGCATCGACTGTATTGACGGTAATACTACATGAGCGATGATCTTTTTACAAAGAACAGATAAAGAAACATTCCCCGTTACCTTCACACGTTATGTTGTGTAGTGTCTCTTTCCACGGGCGGGTCGTTTGTTTTTGAGCGCGCTGTTTTTAACGCGGGGGAAGTATTTCAGGATGTTGCATTTAAAATTTCCAGGACATTGTAAGTGTTGGAGATGATTTACGTTTGGCGCTAATGAAATACAATACTTGCAATGTTTACCACCAACGCGGTTCAAACCGGCGCTGTGCCGACCCTGCAATATCAAGAACATCCAACACAAAAGTCACAAGGCAAGAATATAGAGAATGTTCAACAAAAAACCACACAACAACCCCAACAAACACAACAACAACAACAGGTATAGATATTAACTTGTTTCCTTACAGTTCAGTGATTAGTTGAAACAATTCTTTCACTTTCCAAAATTATAACTTTGTACTTTTAGAACTTTTTAAGTTAATGCTTATTTTTAGTTACTGAAACTTTTGTAATGTTTACAAACATTGAAAATTTTTCTTTCCAGGAATTTCCCACATTTTGCTATACAACAACAAATGTAAATATGATTGGTAAAATTGGTGCTGGTGCAACTGGAGGCAATGCTGGTGTGACTGGTAGTGTGAATCTTGCACAATTAACAACTGGTGATGACAAAACATGTTATATTGCCCAGCCTTTCTCTTACAATTATGCTCTGGTCAATCAAATGCAAATTGCACCGAATGGTATTCAAAATACCATTTCAAACATTAGTTTTAAATGTGATGTTTGTGGACTAATGTTTGGGCATCTTACTTTACTTAATGCCCACAAGAGAATACATGCACAAGATACTGGTGAGCAAGCTTAATTACCTAATATAAAGTAATGATAATTTACCTAATATAAAATAATGATAATTTACTTAATATAAAGTAATGATAATCATGTGTGTATCTCAATATATTTAAGAATTAGTGTATTGTTTGCATTACATCAAGGGTACTTTTGATAACATTAAAGTGGAAGCTTTAATTTGCAATATATTTTATAAATTGTATTTAGGTTATGAATTTTTGCTATTAGTAATATATAAATACTACTTAAACATTGGACCATCAATTAAATTTGAGAATGCAGCATTTAATTTCTTAAAAGAGAAATAAGGTCTTATAATCAAGATAATTTTTAGGTGAAGATTTTAAAGCTGTGTTTCATGCCATACATATAAAACACAATATCTCTGTTACTGTCTGTTTTTGTGTCCTTATCTCAAGACTTATTGGTCCTAATTACTTGATTTTTTCTTTTGTATAAAAATATGTTATTTGGTTAGGACTTAGTATGCCTATGGTTATAATGGGTAACCTAAGACATATGTAAAGATTTTAGTGCATTATATCAGAAGAAAATAATTTTAATGTTCATAATTTGAGAGGCATAGTATTTCTATATTAAAGAGAGTTTAAGCTTTGTTAATATAGAAATACTAGCATGCCATCCATGATTTCACCCATATGAACATAGAATGTATTCCTTCATATCTTGTATTGATTAATCGTGGTGCTAGTTTTAATATCTCTCTTGCTTTTGATTCTGGCCCTGACGCTGTTCCTGATTTAGATTCTGCTCATGCTCTTGATTCTTTTGATCCCAATATCAATTTAAGTCCCAGTCGTAGTTCTTGATTCAGCTTTCTGTTCTGCTTTCAATTTTGTTATGGCTACTAATCTTGGTTCTAATTTGTATAAACCTGAGAAAATGTTAGTATCAAAATGAAATATAGGGTATACTACTGAGGACAGTGGAGCTTTCTATGAGTGAAAGAATTTTTAAAATTGGTCTAGTAATTTGGTTCAACACTAAAAATTTGTAAAGTAGAGGACAAATGCAAGTACTTTTATAGATTATAGCATATATGTTATTCTGATAACATTAATCTATATTATTTGTAATTAAAATTATTAAGGTATCTTCAAAATCAATTCATTGGTTTTTGTATGTAAGAATAATAAATGCCCATATAATCTCATAAAATTTCATGTTTTTTTTTTTTTCATTTTTTTATATTATACAAATTACCTGTTGAGAGAAAATATATTGAACATATGTTATAAATTTCTATATATCAATAAATCACAAAAAGTAAAAAAAAGCAGTAATTATCTTCCAAAAAAAAACAAACTAGTATATATCGGCATATTGGAATAAAACATAGAACTCATGAAATTTCCGTGAAGCCCTGCATTTTTTATGGTCATGAGTGATGTACTGTGTTCCATATCATTTAATGAATGTGAGACCCAATACTTTTGGAGATAAGGGATAATATTTTCGATCAATTTTGTGTACATTCTCTGAAATTTTCTAACCATGTATTTTAAAAATAGAGAATATATATTTTTTTTAATTCTCACAAGCAGTGCTTCCAATAAGAATATTTTTATTTTCTAATTTATGCTCCAAAAACAAAATAGTTTATGCAAATTTTATATGCATTGTACATAAATATTTGGTCATCTCTTAATACGTATCAGATTTCAATTTTTTCCACACAGTAGACTTAATTCTGTATAATTACTTTCTACTTTTTTCATCCTGTAGATCCAGAAAAAAATAGGCTCTCTAGGTGGGAAATACAAATATGAGAGGTTCTATAAGGAACTCTAAAAACAATAAACTGTAAGCAGATGAAAATGTATTTGTTGCATTTCTTACAAAATGTCTTTGTCTTTTATATAGTTTTGATCACACAATAGTCACAACGTTTTAAATTCCACTGTGCTTAATTGTCAATTATAACATGTATATGACCATTTTTATTGTTATTGCAAATAAAAAAAGATCATTATACTTTTTGCTACTTTGTTGCACTACGATTGTAAATTATCGGATATTTATTGTCGCTTGTTTGATTCTTAACCATTGATCCCTGATAAGATTCCTGAAAAATTTGTTTACATTATTCACTAAAGAAAGAAACTTTGAAACCAGTGTAATTCATGGAAGCATAGGATGGTCCTTTATTAGTGCCAAATGGCACTGATGTATTATTATCTATTGTGGCTTGAATAATTTTAATAATGATTATATATTTTATTTATATTAATGGATGATTAAACTCCATATCCACTTTTCAGACAATAATATAACAGTAGTTGCGACAGGTGTAAGTACAGGAAACGAAGTGGCAATGCCCCCACACATACAGATATTGTCTTCTGATCCCACAGACCAACAACAGCATGTTACACTTCAGCAGGATAGTGAGTATTATATGTAAACTTATTTTTCACATTATATTCGGGCCTTCTTAAAAGCATTCTTTTTTTTAATTTTTAATGTATCTCATCTAATAACAATCGTGAAGACATTTCAAAATTCTTAGTATTATTTGAAGAAATAATTATATTTTCATGATGTTACTATAAAACCTTTTCTGGAAATAAATGAAAAGTAGTTATGCACAAAAGTTGAATTTTATAATTGTGTATGAAAAAAAAGGAAGTGTCAAATGCTTGTAAGATCAAGCATAGTGTAGGTTTCTATAAACATTATGGCTTGATGCATACATAAATGTTTTGTTAAATCCACATTGATGATGATAATTAGATTTAAATTCAAAATAATTAAAATATATACAGTTAAAAAACTTATTGACATAATTGATATAAGTTTCATTCAGTGTTTATTGAGTGGTGTATTTATATTTTGTGCAGATTTTTAAATCGGGTGGTTCAAAAGGGATGAGACATTATTAATGATGACAAGTTTCGTATCTTGTAAAATATTTTGCTGAATAAAAAAGTTACTTGAAAATCTTTTTCCATTCTCCTATTACGACCTATTAAGGATGCATGAAAAAAATTCAATTTTCATTTGGATGTATGAAGTGCTCTTAAATTGTTTTTCATAATGACTTTACATTTTCATTTAAGTCACGTACCCGTAAAATTTCTTCATAAGTAATAGCATGTTGACTAAAATTTAAGGCTGTAAAAAATTAATGCAAGGACAGGCTAAATTATCAGGATTCCGTTTGTGACAATTAGCAATGTAACCCTAATAAATGCAATATTGAACTGTTCGACTTCAAATTTGATTTAAGAAATGAAAATCCTCAACCTTGGTTTCTCTTAAATCCATAATAAACACATAATTTACTATTTCAAAAATTTTATTGTTAATTAAATGTGATTTTTTGCCATTTTTAAGGTAAACCTATTATAGTTGATTCAATCAACAAAGTACAGAAGTGTATAACTTGTGGTGGACCAATCACTGTGAACCCGAAAAGGAAAGGACCCAAATTGATTCGCTGTGAAACATGTATAGCACAAGACTCTGTAGATCAGCAGAGAGCAAGTGAGGAAATTAAATTTTTAATAAAGTCAGTCAATACCCTTAGTTTCATGGTATTTTTTTCTGTTCAGGAGTATTCATTTTGTCTTTTAAATGATTGTTTAAGCGTTTAGAAGGCAATCTATTATATTCCAAAAAAAAACCAGTAACAATACTCTTTAATTTTGTTGAGTATGCCTTGAGTATTAAATGTAGACTTAAAAAGTTGATAAACACATTCTCCAAATTTTAATTCATAAACAAAAATGAGACAATAGTCATTCAATAATATTCAGAAAAGAAGATTTTTAATTTTTAATATCTATTTTAAATGTTCCTAGACGGCTTATTTATTATCCAAAATTTTTGTGTCATTCACATAATAAACTATGATTTAAATCATTCAATCAGCTTAATATTTATTCAGACAATTAATTATGTTATGTTAAGAAAAATTAAAAAAAAAATGTTTGTACCTAAATAAATATAATTTTCCAGTGAATTCAACCCAAATTTTTGTAACAACTGATGAGAGTGTGAAGTTTGAAGTAAGTGGCAACAACAAAGTGACCCACTTGCAGTACAGCCACAACAACAGCAACAAAAACCATGTATGTATAATTTATATATTGTCACAGAGTGTTCTAAAGGTAATTAGATTTTTGCCTAAATTAGAATTTGTATTGAAGGACAACTGTCTAATGATAAGCTTGTATTTTAGATATATTTAAGAACAGCTTTTTTCCATGTGACTCTAATCTCTTTCTGATAAATATGTTTTAATGTTGAATATTTAAAAAACATAAGTATTTTCTGTTAAATAATTGCTCACAGACTGTCCATGAATAATCAAAACATGTCTCGATAGGTGGGGTAATATTGTTATTGCATAACTAAATTTGGCATTGAAATTCTATGTTGTTATAATAATTAGCCAGCGAGTCATAAAAAGATGAGTAGTCCCCTTTTTATCTTATATTTCGAATGTAATAAAAACATCAAGCATAAATAAAAACTATTTGTATTTTTCAAATTTTAAATCATAGTTTCTGATTGCAGTGCCTGGTCATCATCCAGTGAAAAAACGAAACTTAGCATCAGTGACGAAATGTCGTAATTGCAATGGCTCTGGTATAATTTTTATCGGTGGAAACAAGAACAAGTTAAATCAACCTAATGTAGAGAAACCATTCCATTGTAATATTTGTGGTGGTCAGTTTTCGAGATATTCATCTTTATGGTCTCATAAAAAACTACATACGGGCGAGAAGAACTTCAAATGTGGCATTTGTGGAATAGCTTTTGCTAAGGCTGTTTACTTAAAGAATCATTCGCGAATACACACAGGGGAGAAACCTTACAGGTGGGCAACCATAATGGAATTCTGTTTATGACTAGGAGCATTACGTTTTGATTTATTGAGAATCTGCAGTTGTTTATGGTAATAAATTGGAGAGCTCCACTTAAACTATATAATTTTTAAGATAGCATATGTAGAGATACATGTATGGTTTTATGTAAAATATACATATATTTACATAGTCAATCTTAAAAGCTTAAGTGAGGAAAATTTTGAAATTTATTATTGATATTTTTTAGCTTCTTAATATCCTTTATAATATTGACATCCTTTAAAATTGAAGTTCATTTTCACTTTCCTGTCAAAAAGTATTTTTTTAAGACAATGCTCAACAACATGACACAAATGATATACAGTATGTAAATGAATAGCATCGTGTTACTTGTCTCTGTAATAGAACGTTTCTATATATCATATGAATATTCCTGTTTGATCTCTATTATGAATTTTTAAAAAGGTAGCCTCTTTTATAAAATACAACAAAAACAAATTAGTATTAAAAATCACTCAAGCACTCTTATTTCATCAATGCCACCTGATTGTACGCACAGCTTAGCAATAATGCATAACTAAGTCATTTGCCAATAACATTTGACATCAAATCACAACAAAGATGCAATTTATGTGGGGGACACAGAACATTTTGCAATTTTTCATTTGTTCAAACCATTTTTTGTAAATATGAGGGCCATTAGTTTGAGGGCATGTTTTGCACGTCCTGGTTGAAGGCTATCACGGCTTCTTCTGGCCCTGTAAATGTCAAACCTCTCATCATATATTTTATTGTGGGAAAAATAAAGAAATCACATGGTGCTAGGTCTGGACTAAATGCAGGATGGGTCAGGAGCTTAACCTTTTCAGAAGTCAAAAATGACATTGTCTCTTATTCACGGAGTGCAGCAAAGCATTTTCTTTTGGCAGTCTCCCTGACTTTTATAAGACACTAAGCAAACAAATGGTGGCGTACCACTTAGCATTAACTGTCTTTTGTTCTACAAATGGGATCATTCTGATAGCTCCGGTCTTGAAAAAGAATGTAATCATTTTTTTGGCTATGCTTCTTGCCTGCCTCAATTTTGTTGGTTTGCTGTTGTTTTTAAACATGTAACAATATATCCATGTTTCATCTCCTGTCACAATGTCATATATGGCATTTGAACATCTGTGATTGTACTTTAACAATATTTTTTACACCAATCAACTTGAGTCCATTTATGTTTGGAGGTAAGTTCATGAGGAATCAACGGCAATAAAGTTTTCTAACTTTTAAATGCTGATGTAAGATTTTTTTAATTTGTCCATACCAATTTTAAATGTCCTTGAATTTCCGCATAGGTGATATGCTGTTTTTTTTTCCATTAATTGTTTGACAGTAGCCATATTTACAGTGTTCAAATGAGGTGCTTCCCTCCCAAAAGCTATTTGAAAACAAGCAGTTCAGTCTTGTGGAGACAGTGAACTTTTAAAATCATAAAAAATAGTTGCCCTCAAATCTTTTCGCGTTAATTCCGTTTTGCTACATATGACGAACTTCAGACTTGCATTAAATACAATTAACGTGCGACTTTCTATCGACAAAATATTTTAACTAAATAATGGGTTTATTATGTTTTAAAAAATATAACATTTATGAATGGCCAAGTGTGAAGAAATTTTAGTGTGCTCTATGTAGATACAAGATTCATCTTATTTTCCACTGATATCATTTCCACACTGAGCATACACTAGCATCATATCTAAATACTCATTGGCACTAAATAAACTCATCATTTACGTTGTGTCTGCGGCACTACGGCACTGAAAAGGCCTGCCTGATCGGGAATAGAAGGCAGTTAGCGGTGGGGAGAGTAGCAGGGGCGTGCACAGAGATTCAGACACACTATACAAAGCTAAAACAACATACTAGTTTCAGCTTGTTTCGGTTGGTGGCCCACCGACGCGACGGTAAGTATCTTTATACCTTGCAAAACCGAAACAATTCTAAAACAGGTAAGTTTTTTTAGCTTTGCATACCCTGTCTGGATCTCTGTGCACACCCCTTGAGAGCAGCAGCAACATCTCACTGTGTACATGTAAATGAGTTATACAGTTTATATTTTCTAGTTTGTAGTGTTTAGTTTATAGATTCATTAATAATTAACAAAAGTTTTTTATTTTTCTGATCATGTTTATTGTTACTTTTATTATGCTTATTCAAATTATAAGATGATACTTTATTATGAGAAAAGTGGCACGGTGCTATTTATTTACATATTATTTATGTTATATATATAGCATTTCAGTATATACATTTGGAAAGGTTTATATTAGTGAAAACATTTGAAATTTCATAAATAAAATAAATCGTAAATTCATCAATAAAATCATAAATTTCACAATAGCAATTTGGCAATTATTTTGAGATGTTTTTAATATTTTATTATTGCAGATGTAATACATGTGGTATGCAATTCTCACAGTCACCACATCTGAAAAATCATGAAAGAACACATTCTGGAGAAAAACCTTATGTTTGCGAGGTCAGTCTTACTCCTGTAGCTATATAAGTATTGCTTTGTAATCTAGGAGTTTTATAATACATGTTTTTTACAGGTCTGTGATAAGGGCTTTGCAAGGCATGCAACACTATGGAATCACAGGCGTATTCACACAGGAGAGAAACCTTACAAGTGAGTCTTTGCATTTAAATGTTACTGTGTTATATTGCTATAGAAATAAAAAGAGTGAATTATGTTATATTTTTCTAAATTTGTGTTTGATTTGATTATAGGAATTTTAAAAAATGAATTCATAATTATTAAGTATTATGAAAATATAAATTAAAACCTTTCATAATAATGCAGATTGCTTAATTGTAAATTAACTGTGCTAGTCTTACTATTCTTAGAATTATATATGTAATATATGTACTTATTGTTTTCCAAACTTATTGTTAACCTATTCATTTGAATATTTCATTTTCCATTTTATTTTATACCTTTAAAAGGAAATATTTGTCAGCCCAATCTAATAGGAATGGGTGAATCATTTAGAAAGGAAATAATGATTTTTTTTTCTATTTTATGAGATGGTTGATTTTTTATTCTCAAACTGAAACTGTTTGAATTCTGTATATCGTCTTAATTTTGACTATTCAAAGCTAGAGCAAGTAAGACATAACAACACTGTAAATATGTATGCGCGCGCAGATGCGACACATGCGGCTCGGCGTTCAGCCAAGCGGCGCATCTCAAAAACCACGCCAAAGTGCATTCGGGCGAGAAACCGTTCAAGTGCGACATCTGCACGGCCGCCTTCGCTGATCGGTTCGCGCTCAAACGGCACCGCGGCATACACGACAAATATGGTTTATATATTTCTATTTATTATTTCAGAATTACATTTCTGTCCTCAGAAAATACCTCACTAAAGATATTTGCCGACGCGTTTTCACAAACCACCACGTCGCGCCACTAATATCTTTATACACAACATGTGTAGCCAGTAGCCGACCCTGAATATTGACTTTAAATTTAAAGCATTTGGTATGGTGCAGTGTGGATGACTTTCCCTAGAGCCCTTTCGTGTTTCGGAAAGATACCATTGCTTATGACTGGACAGAGCATTATTTTATGTAGCATCTTTGTCTTCAGCATTTGTAATTTTGTAATGACCAGATTTGTGTTCTGACTTGATGTAAAATGATAAGCCTTGAAGCCTTAAAATATTACAAGACAAGATGTAGTACGTTTGTGATTCCAATATCAAAAAACAACACTGTAATTTTTGTTTTCATACCTCCCAAACATACAATTTGAACACAATAAACTTTTAGATCAATATTTTAATTACTTTATTTAACATTTAACTTCATTAGTTTTCTTTTTTTCCTGTCTCAGTCTAAACCTCTGGTAAAGTATATATATACTTTACCAGAGGTTAAGCCTTTGCTGGTACTGAGATGAAAATGTCAGCATCATAATGTTCTGTCCAGTTTAATAGAGTGTTATATCATTATGGTTTAGCCATTTCGATAAGTTACTATCGGAGTTCTAAAATTGGCCATTATATATGACAGCAATTGTTAATGAAACAGAAAAATTAATGTGCAAGTTATGTATTGAAATGATTTTTGAATATTATGAAAATGTTACCTGTTAATAAATTTTATACATGATTAGATAAAATCTTTGTATAGCATATTATATACACATAATAAAATAGTTATATTTGCGGAAATACATAATAATTGCATTGAAAATGTGTAATAATAATTTTGCTTATTTGAAATTTAGACTAATTATTATAAAAATTTTTGTTAAGTTTATTTAAATTATAAGTGATCCAGCATATATTTCATGACTTTATTTGATCATAAAAGTAATGCTTCTTTAAAAAATTGGCATAGATATTCCAGACTAAATAAATAAATAAATATCATTAGGCTTGATGTGATGGGTTATGGTGCTGACGATGTATATTTTTTTTATAAAAAGGTTAAAAAAAGCTCATGTATGAGACTAATTGTATACAAAGTAAAAGATTTCACAGTAATCCTACAAAAAATATATTACTTTCACGGAATTTTGAATGTTAATGATATTATTTGTGAAAAGGTAATGATGTTGCTAAGATATGATGTGATGTAATATCTGATATTTGAACTGCATCCATTTAATATAAAAATAGTGTATGGCGTGAGTTTGTTAATCGGAAGGGACAAAAGACAATTAATTTAAACAGCATATTCTTGTGGACACATTTTTAATCTCACAATAATTATTGTATTCAGGACAAACAGCGCCGCTGCCGTCCCGTGTTCAACAGAATCAGCAAGAGGCTCAGGCTCAGGTACAGGTTGAGCAGGCCGCGCCGCCGGCAACCGCAGCACCCGCACAGTCCGACGACCACCCCGCCAACACTGCTCTCTGAGTGTAGACCCATTCTTCCTCCCCCTTCTGTCAAACCCCACCTCTAACGCTCTAAATGCAGATACGCCTTTCACATTACCGCTTTCAGATAAAATTAACCACAATCAAAAGGTTTCGTCGAACACATAAACTTTAAAATACATCATTAAACGAATCATATGTCTAAAAATGGCGACAATACATAAGTTTAACAGAACTGTAATAAAGAAATTGATTTGGCTGAGAAATCTTAATTTTATATAGTACATATTTAAATGATTTTATGTCAGTTTTTATTTAAATATGTTATACTATTGATAATTATGTATATATTATTTTCATGTGTTATAGAATCTGATGTTCATCAAATATGCAATGGAAATATATTTTCTTAAGCTTCTTTATATTAACATTTAGTAAAAAATTTTACTTTCAAAATTTCTTAATATGGACTTACAATAAGAAGAGAGCTCTCTGTCTACATCCAATTGAATGAATTTAATACAGAGACTAATAGCAGACGATACTATGTGCTTTACAGTGACTTAAATGCTAAAACTTAAATTGACTTAAAAAGCTATTCTAAGTAAACCACTGCAATATTAATAATGATTATTTTAAAAATTATAACACTTGTGAAATTTGTTTTTAAAATTTTTATTGCAATGACAGTCATAAAATACACATTAATTTGTGCTATATTCATAATATGACTGACTGACAAATTAAATTTCAATTTTACTTTTTTCACATTTTAAATTTTGCATCTGGTTATTGAATTCTTGTATTTTCATGAACTAATTAATTTGAACATGAATTTTTGAATATTTAAAAAATCATAATTTCACCATGTACTGACCGATACTGATTTTTTAAATGCAAATAAATTGTTGAATTTCAAAATGATCTGTGTGTCTGGTCACATGCTACAATCAATTTTAAATATATTATATAAATAATACTGTCATTTGACAGTAGTTTGGGACAATATTTAAAATATCACTTTTATTATCACACTATTTTTACACTAAAATTAATAATTTATATGGTCTTATAAAAACCATTAGATGGATGATGAATATTATGGAATATCTATGGTTATCATCAAACAGAGGAGATTTATTTCATATTATGACAAGCATATATATTTCAATGTATGTTTTATTCTTATTGGAAATTCCTATTTATTTGTGGGAAAAAATATGCTAAATTTTATATGTAATAACATGAAATAAAATTTGTAAAAAACTCACATACCTACTAATGACCTTTTCTTTATAAATAGTTAAATTAACAATAGGAGTTATACATAAAATCAATTATGAATATTTTGATAAATAAATTGCAATGGTTGTCATGATTAATGATGTCATTTATCATTTATATGAACCAGTATTAATAAAGTTGTCTATGTACAATTATTTCATACATAAATTTATAAGAAAAGTAATTCGGAAATTTTAATGATTCAATATACAATGGTTTAGTTATTGAGTTGTTATATTACCATATCTGATACAGTCATGAGCAGTAAAGTTGTAGCTATATTAATTTTATATTTGCTTCTAAAATTCAATTCAACTGAAATTTTTACTCAAATTTCCATAAATAACCTTATTTAAAAATTTTCGTGTTATGTTTAAAATCAGCTTTTGTACCATGAAAAATAGGCCAGCCTATTAAATTCATTAGTATGCATGTGTTATGATAGATATTGGACCAATTCAATTTTTATGTGCCATCTTGTGAATTCTAAGTATGTCTGAATGCTAAAATGTTGACAAAGATAAGTCTGCCATATACCAAGTATGTCTAATATGAATTTCTTATCTATTATGAATTTTCAAAGCAATTTACTTGTAAAAATGTCAAAGCTGCCTATTATTTTCTTAATCAATGATAACATGAAATATGCGGAACTAACACAGTAATATGTAATGTTAATGAAGCTGGGTCGTGTACTTCTTATATAATGAAATCATAGGTGAAGGCTTATGTTGATGACATCTGTCGTGTTTACAATATTATTTATTACAGTGATTGTAATATATCTCTCAAGGTTAACATTTATGATTATACATTGATTTCCTTTAACATACCAATTCACATATTAATTTTATTATGTACTTGGAATCATTCAATACATATAAATATAAAATATTTATTGATCTTAACTTACATTTTACAGAAATAATTATTGCTAATTTCAGAACTATCCTGTTTATAGATAGAGACCTGTAGTAATCTGACAAAGCGAATATAATTATTTTATATTTATAAAAAAATAAAATAATTACCCGTTAAACCCCTAATCATTATTCTGTACTATGTACTTTTTACACACACTGGGTACTGAAAGTCCATCAATTAAAACTGCAATATTAGTAATACTATTTTCAGATACAAGAATTATATCTGGCTGGTAAATTACAAGCAGTCATATAAGCTTAAATGTGATTTTTAGTATTTTAGTGTACTTTTAGAACTTACCTGTGTGGGGGGATACTGTTTTTTGATGTGGACAATTTACAATGAAGGAACTCATTTAAGCTGTGTAACATATCATATTTTTTGTTGCTGTATGACTCACATCACAAAATCATAGATTTTTATGTGTAAATTTTATTCCTTATGCCAAAATTACCTGAACTATTCAGCATGTATAATTAACATGAAGGTAAATTATTAATTGTCGTGTAAAATATATATAAGTTAATTGTCCGCAATTAGAATTTTGCATCAAAGTGATGCTAATTTTGTAAGGTAGACTACGATTTTTAATTATGAATTATGTATATTACAATAAAAACGTCTAGAAATAATGATTTATGGATTTTCCTAGTGCAATTTCACAAATCCTAATATGAAATCATGTATATATTGTGTGATAGAATTGTAGTAAAACCAATTTTGTACATTAAAAGAAATAAGTGATATTGTCAATAGTGACAAGTATTTTTAAAGTTTTATTTTTCTTATATAATGTGCAGGTGATCATTGAAAAAAACTTTAGTAAAAATAAAATTAAGCTTAAAATTTTCTGGGACATATTTAGAACTTATCCTCTTGATGTTTAGCAAAAATTTTGATTATAAACGATTTTTAATGATTTGTTGCTAAATCCTTTAAGTGTGTCTCCATATTAGAATAATGCAAACCCAAAAAGTAAAAGAACAAATAAAAAAACTGGCCAAGAGCATGTCGGGGCCATGCTCATTATAGGGTTTGGAAGCCATTATTACAAAGAAATGCACCATAGGTAAAAAAAGTATGTTGTTACACTTTTTCAATGTTTCCCGCAGAGAATAGTTATAAGTACATTGATCACCTATAACTAGAAAACAAGTAGGTCTATCGACTATTAAGTTAGTGTAATCTAAAGTACATCAACAAAAGAGTGTATCTTTATGGGACATATGTCCTTTTATTGAGAAGCTCAGTTTTTCGGCAATAATGAAAAAAATATATCCGATCATTTCAAAATCATTTTTGTTGAAAGTATTCATTAAGCATTATCTTCAGTTATTCTTTTATATTTTGGACATCTGGTTTAGAAAATAAAGTGGAGGACAAAGTTTCTGCTACTTTCGGAGTGATTATTTATGAAATTATTCACGTAATCAGAAAAATTGCTTAGAAACCTTAATGTATTTTAAAAAGAACTTGAATTTTTCAGCTTCTGTTACATGTATGGAGTGCCCCTCTAGAAATATTTATTTTTGTTATTTAACTATCAAACTAAGTAGTGGCTTATACAAGACACCTACACTATGAATTTCATTAATATGTCTTGTAGTTTTTGAATAAAATATCTGTGATATATGGATGGAAAGACAGACATGACAAAACTATAAGGGTTCTGTTATTGCCATTTTGGCTTGGAACCCTAAAAAGCCAGCGCTGCTTCTGGAACTAGCGAAAATCTATCAAGATTAAAAAAAAATACTAATTTGACCATAAGATTAGAAATGATTTATTTCAAAACTAATTGTAGTTGTAAAACCTACACATTTGTCAATTAACAGGCAAAATTAGTTCAAAGTTTTATTGTTGTCAATAAAACAATATGTAATTATTTAAAAAAAAAGAAAGTAACAATATTGACAAAAGTTGGCATGCTGATGAAATTAATTCAAGCCTGAAAATGTTATATAGAAATTGCAGTTTTTATTTATATACCAAGTGCTTGAAATCTTTACTTTAATTTCAGTTGATACTTGTTAATTTGATTATACTCTGTTTTGAATGTTTAATTCTATTCGTTCACTACTATAAAAAATGGTTTAACTTTCATATTTGCATAAAAAAATATGTTCAAGCATCATTTTTTTCTTTAATTTCTTTCCAATTTAAAGTATTTCTACATTGTCTAGTTTTAATCTAATAAGGAAAATTAACTTATATAGCAATTCTATAATTAAATCAATGAGATGACCTAGTGATGTGACAAAATAAAACCAAACGTTTAGGTGGTAAAGAATAATTTATAAGTCCATTTCATACAACTGGAAAGCATTTTATGGAATTCATAATTATAACTTATAACCTAAAAATTCATTCGTACACCCATTTCTCGTTGGCTGGAGTCCAACCGATAACTTCCTTCTCGGTGAACCAGAGAGCAATTTCTTTGTTAGCCGACTCCACGCTGTCAGAGCCGTGAACGATATTACGGCCCACCTCGATGCAAAGATCGCCACGAATTGTACCAGGCAATGAATCGGCTGGGTTGGTAGCACCAAGCATTTGTCTTCCAGTTTTTACCGCATTGAGACCTTCCCACACCATTGGTACAACGGGACCCGAGCTCATGTATTTTACTAATCCCGGGAAGAAAGGCCGCGACGACAAATCACTGTAGTGTTTTTGTAATAATTCTTCAGAAGGCCACGTAAATTTAAGAGCTACTAATTTGAAGCCTTTCTGTTCGAATCGGTTAATGATGGTACCGACAAGTCCACGTTGGACTCCATCGGGTTTAACCATTATGAAAGTTCTCTCACGCTGTTCCGCCATGATGACGTCTATTGCCAATGAGAACGCGTACAACAAAGTGGCAATCATGCAGCAAATACGCAGGAAGTTATAAATCTTGTTTTACGGTAATGACGTTGTAAACTTTTTCTTTATAAATGACTTGAAAACAAATTCTCGACCTAATGTGATCGTTATGGCATTTCAGTGTTTCCAACATTCATATATAACGGACAACCACTACCTCTTGTTCAATGACAAAAATATTTTAGTTTTTAAGGAAATCATCCTTTAATTCTACAAAATATTTTTTTCCACTACTTTTTTATTATTATTTAATCCCAATTCGTATGTTAAAATACGTAATAGAGTCTGACAAAAAAAATGTGAAACTAAAAAATAGGAATTAAAAAAAATTTAAATAAAATTAACTTTTCTACAGAAACCGACTTATGATAATTAATTATTAATTAATATTTTATTACACTTTGTATGTCACAGACAAGAAGCTTAGAGAAAATTATTGTTACACAGGCATTAGATATATTTTAACTAATCCGCTTATGGTTTAATCTATAAAATCGAGTTCGTAGATAGGAAAAAAAGAACAAAACTGTTATTAAAACGTAGGATCAATATTAATTTTTTTAACTGAACAATAGCATATACTGAAATTTAAGAAAAGTATACTATGGCCATATAAAGCACCTGAATGTTTGTCAGTTTTAGATTTCGTTAGCAAGACTTTATTGGTATTTATTATTGTCAATACCGACAGTCCCTTAAAGTTAAAAGTCTAAGAGACTATCGACATTGTTAAAGTTTAATTAACTACAAGTGTAAAATATTTGTGAAGACATGCTACTAAGTTTTGTTATTTAAAATTCTTCTAGTCGCTGTGAAGTTATAATTATATTTATATCTTATTTAATTGTCTTATAAGTTCACTATTTTGTACATTGTGATTAAAAGACGCGTAGCTACATATAAAATAAAATAAATTACTTTGTTTACGATGTATTATAGTGTGGCAAGTTACAGAACTATCTCTTTACGTTGTCATTAACAAGCTGAAGAAAAAAAATAACGGGCTTTTCTAATTTTTATACGAGAACAATTTCAAAGATTTTTAATCTTTTTGCGTGTCAAATGTATCCGCAAATGTTGCAATTGATAAAGTCGTAAGTTATCGGCGTGAACGTTACTCAATATAATAACAATTACAAATTCTTGTTTTTTAAGAAAACTAAAAAAACCAATTTCATTATTTTTGGGGGGGTTCTGTTTATCAGTGTAACAAAAATGAAAGGGACATAACAATAATGCAAGTTAGGGGAATTTTTGCTCTCAGATTTATAATAGAAAGTTTTAGTACGATTATCTTAACTTTCCTGTTGTACAAACTATTGCAAATCCATAATACACATGGACCAGTTTTCTACCCATATCAGTAAAAACTTGGACTTGGAATAAAAACACGGCCGTTGATTTCTTGTGAAATGTCTATTAGCAAGTCGCTTTTAGTGTTAAAAATTGAAATTAATACAAGAGTGGTTTTCGTCTAAAAATTTTAATACAAAACAGACATTGAATGTTAATAGATACAGCAGAAGTAAATGTGCTCTCGGAGTCGGCGTTGTCTACTAAGCGGGTCGTGTCAGATTTGCAGTACTCCTGAAATCTCTTTGCTTGCTCAGCCCCGAATATTGGAGTACTATGCGTGGCACATAACCCCTTCTTAACTATGTTGTGATTTACACTCGTAAGTAATGAGTGATATGTCAAAGATGACAGAAGCTTCCTTCCAAGAGCAGTCATAGACAACGGCTGATAGACATGCTTGTTGGTTGTCACAGAATAATCACCAAATCATTGCTCAAAGCGTAACAAGCAAACGTTCAACAACGTCGTCTTGTGAATATTAATTTGATCATTTAGCGTATTATCCCTATTTTTGTTTAAAATTTTCAAATAATTTAAGAACATCTTTTTAAGCCTTTCTCACACATATAAAAAATAAATTTGTGGTTATTGTTGGCTAATGTGGCTAAGTTTATGACCGGTCTCTATCAAAAATTTGGCAAAATTGGATTTGTGTCTCTATATACAGAATTTTCTATATACAGTAATGGTGTTTGGAAATATAAGATATAACAAATGTAAAATTATTATTTAATCCTGACACTAAATCCTAGCTTGGTAATAATACACATTTAAGTAATATATTTACAATTACACTCAGACATATCTGATATTTTAAAACCTATTTTTATCTTTAGTTTTCATAATAAAATACATAGCAATAATTTACTAATAAACGTCACTATACAATTTCTTAAATATATGATTAGTGAGTGTTTGTAACATAAATTGAAACTTTTTGGATGTTGGACATTACTTTGGCCGTCTCAAACTTGTTGTCTGAAAATTTATTATATATTAGTGCTGAAACAATTCAAGACTTTGGAGAGCATGCAGTTTCTTTTATCAATTACCTCTTATTTCTATTTTAGATCAATACAAAAGAAATATCAGTAAATTCTGATATTCTACTCTATTTTTTTTACCAAATATACTATATAAGTCAATTATGCACACTAAAAACCGAAAACAACTCAGAATAGATTATTAATCTGTATTTTACAATAGCTATTTTTGATTTTGTTCTATTGACTTTTTCAATTCTAACAAATAAGTATAACTTTGTTAATTAATTCTAAATACTATTTATAATGTTTTAATTTATGCAATAATATTTGATGAACTACACCATCACATGCATTTGACGAGTTACAGAAAACTTCCACAGCATTTGTATAGCAGTGCTAATTCAGCAGGTAAGAGTGATGTTTTCAAATCAGAAGTGGATTTAAATTCTGACCATGGGAAAATTCTTCTGAATTTTTAACTAAGTTAAATGAAATTCGTTCCATGTCCATGCAGCATTTTAAGTTTTTGGTCCAAGACATTGGTCATTGCATTGGAGATAATGATTGCTAACAATATTCAACCTGTACTAAGCCAGTGAGGACTTAAGGACTAAGCCCCTCAATTTGAAATTAAAAAATTATGAGATGGTGTATGCATGATTATGAGTTTGATACAATATATGTGTAAACTCTCCCCATGCATTAAAAAGCATTTAATAGCAAAACACCAGTGTCCAATGTAAAAGTTAATATCTATGAAACAAAGGTGTAACATATGCACAAAATGGTATCTATATTCCCTTTCCCTATAAGGATTAATAAACAGAACTTTTATTTAGACATGAAGCAAATTGCTGAGCAACTAAAATACGCTAGAAGCATTCATTGTGTTTAATTTGTAAATAAAAGTTTGGTATAAAATCTGTCTTTTGTATCCATTTTGAATTCTGCCATTATCATAAATTTTCTGTGATAACTTTCCTGGGGGCAGTAATTAACACTCATTGATAGTTTATTCTACTTTTACATCTTAATTGAAGTCTTTTCTAGGCCTCACATTATAAGAAATTTATCAAAAATTACTTTATCCATGACATTTCATTGATCAGATGCATAACAAACAATATTTGAATTGTTAAATAAGTTTTATCTAATCTAGCAGCCTAAAACACTGTAAAAATTACAATGAAAGGATAATGACTGTTAGTTGTAGATGCTAGAGGCAAGGCATTATGGGCATCGCTAATGCAAGGTTGAAAATAAATGTATCCTGTACCTCAGACTTCATGAATTTTAAGCAATTAAAAAAATATTATGCAAAAGAATGTGCACGCTTAAGGGTTTTATGGGCAGTGAAGTATTTTAGGCACTATGTTTGGGGTGTAGTATTTGAAGTGGTAACAGATAACAAAGCTTATGGTGGATCACAAAATTTAATATTTTGTACTGTTTTAGGTGTGTCAAATAATACAAGTGAAAAATAATTTAGCTCAAATATGACTTGCCTATGCTAGCTTTCTATATATACCTGCATACACTTAACTAGATTATAAGGTTTACAAATTCTGCATGTCTGTCATATTTATATTCATATTTATGAAAAGAGCATTCTGGGATATGATCATTAACTAAACCACAAGCTTGCATAAAAGCATAGCAAACGGTTGGTCCAACAAATTTAAAGTTACGTTTTTTTAATGCTTTTGACATTTCAATTGAATCTGGAGTTTCAGTAGGTATATCTTTTGATGATTCCCAATTATTTATTTTAGGTTTACCATTTACAAAGGACCATATAAAACTTGCAAACTTTTCACCACAATTCTCCATTTTTAAATAACATTGTGCATTATTTACAATAGACTGCAATTTTCTTTCATGTTTCACAAGGCTACTGTTTTTGAGTAACGTTTTAATATCAGCATTAGTCATTGTCGCTATTTTGTATGGATCAAAATAGTAGAACGATTTTCGGTAATTTTCTCTCTTTTTTAATATGGTCAACCATGACAATCCAGCTTGTTGTCCTTCTAAGCATAACATTTCAAATAGTTTTATGCTGTCATATTCTGGTATGCCCCATTCTTCATCATGATACTTAATATATAGTGGGTCATCTGTTAACCAATTGCATCGCTGTCGCATATCAGAATGTTCAGAACTTTTTCGGTTTGACATTATTCACTATATACTACACAACCATATAGTTCAAACAACAAATTGAATTATTATAGACTATGCCATACAAATAAGTCTAATAACATTGCTCAAATTATCATTAGCTATCAAATATCCGTCAAACTCACAGAACAATATATAAAATTAATCGGACGAAAAACCACAGAATAACGCTACCGACCCTATTCAATTCCACTTGCTTTTAATACGCAAGCGTACCACGTCTCTATAAAGAGCAAATTGATACTCTTTCGTATTACATTATTTTGAAAACTACTAAAACTCTTAACGTGAAATTGAAGATAATAATTTATACTCATACGTATATGTGTAAACAATCAATAAAATAATACTTATTTTAATTTATAAAATATAGGTATTCATATGGTGATATTATCTGTAAATTCTTTCAATTATTAATATGTTTTTAAAGAAAAGGCATCGCCTTAAATATATTTTTGTGTAACATACAGATATACACATACGAATGTACTGTTTGTAATGTTGCATGATGGGAAACCATAACCAACTAATTATCTTCAGCAGCCTTACATTAAAATAACTCCAGCTCAAAATTAGTAATCTAGTTTTTTTTTAATTTTATAGAAATTCATGGTAGTAACGAACTTATTTTTTGAGATTGATTAAATGTACAATAATTTATAACAATAATGGAATATAGGAAACAAAAATATTAATTTAAAAAAGTATTTGTACTTTTACAAATAAAAACATTTATTTGCTAAATAAATACTCTATTTTATTAACAACGTTGTCAACACTTACGAATTGAATTTGGTAAGAACTAAAAAATGAATGTTGAACAGAAAAATGAGTTGGATACAAATAGCTCGAATTTAGTAACAAATAAAAAAATGTGCCCAATGAAAAGGAAATACAAACAATCATTAAATTCTATCAAACCCATAAAAACAAACGACGAACAATCGATTCACATTAGATATGTTTTTGCATTCATCGATCGTTCGATTGGACTGACTAGCGAATTTAGTAATGAAGACTACCTACTAAAAATATACAGGCTTATATAAATTTCCTAATCTGTCCATAAACAATACTTTAAAAAATGTTTTTTTGTCTATACTGCATTTTTAGAAAACGCTATATTACATTAGTATAAAATGAAATTTCTATAGTAAGGGCCATATTTTAAATTGTTTTTGCTTTTAGAGAAACTAAAAACTAAGTAACAGAAAGTTTAACCAAGCAATCAGGACCAAAATCCAAACAATCAATAAATTTACTTCGATTTACAGAAGCTAAATGTTCTAACTTTAGCTTCTGCCGATACAATAAAACAAGAGATATATTTTATATTGGCAGTTTGACTGTTGTCTTTCAACCTATACCAAGCTATGTTAAATGCTTGAGTTCTTGGTAGCTCATTTATATATCTGTTTTATTAATAATTATTTTGGCCATATCGTATATGAAAATGCACAAAACCCAAAGGACCTTATTATATATCATTGCCTATGAATCGTCTGTGAGCAAGCACGCGTTCAAAACAGACAATTATTTTTTCCTCTTTCTAATTTATGAATCCAATTGTCTAGTCGACAACTTCAAAATCGTGTTAATTCTTGATAAAGGTCCTAAAAATATGTGTGATAGCTCATTGGATTCGGAATGACGTCTAGAAAAATGTATTCGAAGGATTTTACTGCATCATAAAAATTGCAAAAGTTATTAACAAATTAAGTAGAAAAAAAAAGGTATTTCGTTTTTTGGCAAGTACTCAAAAACTATTCATATTTAAGAAATTTAAAAAAGGGATTCATAAAGAGGAGGGAATTTCTAAAAAAAAAGTCCTAATTCCTGAAACTGTAGCTCCATTATTTATAATTTTAATTTACTGCTGAAAATAAGACCCCGCGCGGCGATACAGTATGGCTGCGCTGCCGTTAAACAAAGTTTATCACTAAAAATATTTTTTTTATAGGATTAAATATCAATACTAAAATTTTAAAAAATTATGGTGTCATTAGAACATTTTAAAGAATAAAGTCCTGTTGAAAAATTTTTTTACGTGACAACGTCTTAAATTAGGTTGCGGCTGGGAGTCACTTATGAAAAGTGTAACGCTCGGTAACGTAACGATGAGTCATTGAACGAGAGAGAGAGGCCCGCCGAATGCCTTGCGTCTCTCTCCCACTAACCATGATCGGTCTGCCGCGCGCGCAGCACTAGAGAATTAGTGCATAGCTTGCAAATGTATTGCAAGTTATTGTATGTATATTTGTATATAAATACGTATGTATGTGTAAAGGTAAAAATAAAATTTTGTTAATATGAAATTCAGTGCGAGATTCTTTGTATAAATTAATGTTTTAAATATAATTCTTTGTATAAATAAATGTTTTAAATTGTTACTATTATTTCATCCTTCTTCCTACTATACGAATGAATATTCACATTAAAATGATTTTACCATTCAAAGTCGTTGTCACGTAAAACTTTCGCCCGTATACCGACTTTACAGGCAACCAAATTTTTTTATTCATTTTTCAAAAAGTTAAACAATTGTTAACTAAGTATTATTTCGAGGGCTATTATTTTTACAAAATACGGTATAACAGTTTAAATAATTGGCCTATAAATTTTTAGCTTCTTGGAGATCTTCTTATATATATATATATATACGTAACAAGACCACGTTACAAAATTATCTTAAATTTGTGTTTTTTTTTATATATTTTTTTAAGTTAACAAAAAATGAAAATTTTCAACAATATTTAAAAAAAAATTTATAATAAAATTTTTAGTTATGGCTATTTTTGTAATTTATAGAGTTAATATTCCACCTGGAAAAAAAATTTTTCCGGCATTTGTTTATAATTTTTTTATTAACTTATAGAGTAGTTTCATATTTAAAAAAAATTTTTTTTACTATTTTGTTGTCATGGGAAAATAATGATTTAAAAAAAAAATTCTTAAAAAAAAAACTAATTCTTTAAAATCATTTTTTTAATTTTCTATTGTTTAAGTAATTAGTTAAGAAATTATTTCCTCTTTAAAAATCATAATTGGCTTATCTTAGTAGAGTTACTAAAATTTATTTTATTACTGATTTAATTGTTTATTAACTTTGACAATCGAGTTATAAACAATTTCAGATGACTGTTGTATTTTTT